>MEJB01000018.1:4509742-4573601 GCA_001752375.1 Rhazya stricta | reverse complement strand
TTTTAATATATAAAAATTTAAGTATCTATTACTTGTCGTAAATCATTGCTAAGAAGAACATCAAGCATCTCGATAAAACTGTAGTACTACTTTTGTCTAAAACACGTTAAACAATATAAGGAACACAAATATAAAAAATTCAACTCTACTTAGAAAATGACAGATCACAAGGAGAATGCTACCAAAACGCGCACAACAGACGCAAGTAATCAAACTAACAAACTCCGTCCAATAAGTCAAACGACACGCAAGTAACACTAACATCAAATATACACCTGCAGATACCTTTACACCAAAAATTACATACATCTTAGCAACACAAAACGCTACGAACTACAAATAAGTAACAGTCCACATACACACATCCAACACGCCATATTTTTTTTAAATTTTTATATTCTTCAACTATTTACATATCAGTGCTTATATTTGCCATTGGTCTACACAGCGGAATCACGTGGAGGAAGTCACCATCATCATTTCGAGTTAAAAAATATTAGAAGGAAAAAAGAAATACAAGAAAAGATCTTTTGCGCAATCTTCATCATCCTCTTCCCCATCACCTTATCCTCTACACCCTTCACGTTCATCTTCTACCACCCCGAGGCCCTCTAAACACAGATGCCTCTGTCTCTGGTAATGCCTTCCTCTGACAAAACCACTCTCTGGCTACTTGGTCTACGCCKCCGTCRAAGCCGTCAAACCCCACTGGCCATAATTACGCTTACGGTCTCCTGAACCATTTATCCGGTGTCCTCCTCAACTCCCTGTCCCAAATTACCTTCGTTTTTCTCCTCAGTCTCAAGCTGAACCTCCTCCGATCTCAAACCCGCCAACTTGAAATCTCCAATCTTGGTATTAAAATCTGTATCCGGTAMAACATCGCCATGGATAATGGGCGGATCACAGAAATGATGCCAATATTCAAGCCGTTTAGCAATTGAAAACCTTTTTCTCCAATCTTTGAGTTCACCTCACTTACGATGTAAAACGATGTAAAACGCACTCCTATAGGCTTCCATTAGCCAGGAGCTCAGAAACTAAAAGGAAACAACGTCGTTTAGAATCAGAGGAAACACCCACAAGGGAGACTATGACGTGAAAAATCCGTTCCATAAACTTCACTATAAAACAACAATAATCAACATGCCCTCAACAAGAGTGGCGGAGCCCCAGCACCCCCTCAAAAGTTTAAAAATTTAATTGTTGTTCTTATTAAAAATATAAAGTTTGGTCTCACAAGATTGAAAATTTTTTTTGGCCCTTCCAAAACTAAAATTTCATGCACCACCGTTGCTCAATAGCAATATTATTCTCTTATACGAACAGTAAAGATTCTTCTTTACTTCATCAACAACGTCATAATAATGTTAGATGATAAGAAATCTTACTACATTAAAGTTAAAGCTGTGAAGTCAAACTTCCTAATTCACAAAACACTAATTCAAATTACTACAATTCAAAAGCAAACTCGGGAACTGGAAGAGAAGTTTGGCAAAAGAGGACACACAGCAGCGGATCTTCGAAGAAAGCAAGAATCGCGGCCAATCTTGCAGAATTTGCTATGAGATGAAAAAGGAAATTAATAGAGTCGATGTGTGATAATTGATATATCTTTGATAATTGAGATATCATGTGGGCATATAGAAGGAAGGGAGCCAGGCTGGGGATTTTCTAGGAAATTTTTCTATTAGATTCTTTGTTATACCCATCTATTAATCATTCAGGATACGTATATGATTTTCAATGAGATAATAGAAGAAGCAGGTTGTAAAGAATCCACTAGAATAATTTAAACGAAGTTTCCCGGGGAATGAACTCCAGAAAGGTAGAGTAGAAATTACTAAGATAAAACAAAATAGGCTAAAATAGTTAAAAATGAATGAACACTCTCATTAGAAAAACCTTTCTGCAATTCTTTTTTTTTCTTAAGACCCGATAATTCAATCTGAATTTCTGGATTCTCGAAAAATCACCAATTCAACGCTATATATGTGTGTGAGAATCTGATTGCTATACTAAGAAAATATTATAAAAAAATATATTAAAAGAGTCAACGATGAAGAAAGAATGTCTGAAGCAAACAAACTCATTTTGCAGATTTTTTGCTATTGAACCAAATCTTAWAAAATCTTTTGAGGAGGTCCTTCTATCGTTACACTCCAACGTTAGTTTCCTTAGAGGATTAGTAAATTGGACTTTTGAAATAAGTGAGATATTTTATGGATTCTGGGGAGTTCCTTCTGCCTTATTTAATGGGACATTAGCAGACACGATATGTCACTCGCCATCTTAGATAAGCGTTTTATTTGCGTACATTATTATGTTTTATTTCTAAATTCTTATTTTTTGATTGAAGGATTAAGCCCTGATTTGCCGACAATACTAAGATCTAATTGCTTTTACAGTCTTAATTTATTATGAGTATTTATTTATTTTCTCTACTTATCAAAGTTTCGGTATTCAATTTAGTTGATAAGCTGGTATCATTATTTGCAATTGTTTGCTAGGCTAGGTTAAATTAAGTGATCAGTTGATGGGATTATGCCTGCCTATGCTGTGTAAWTCTTATCAATTCAATATATAATTCAATCCAAAACAAGTAAGGTTTCTATGTTATTGATTAATTATGAATTAGGTCTCTCTAATATTTGAAGCTACTAAAACACCGAGAGTTCTTGGTGGGTTGTCTCTGGGGTTAGTGAGTAGTTAATGAAAAGTCTCTTAGCTACCGAAATAGGTTTCTCATCCATATGATGTGCCAGCTTTCGTGGTAGAAGCCAAACCAAAGAACATGCAAAAGCGTAAATAACATGTCAACCATTCATTTGTTATTTAATTCCGTGGATTTAGATCTTTAGTATCCTCTCTGCAACACTAATCACAATGTATGTATATATATTCAAGTCTTTCAACATATTTTTTCTTCTAATTTACTTAGTTCTCTCAATAATTCCTAAATACATATCAAATTATTTTTTATTTAGGGAAGAGGATACTATAAGATATATTAGAATATTATCCTTCACATCATGTATGYAGGTATTCAATAGTATTTGTCTACCTTTTTCAAAAAGAATTTCAAGAATTGCCATATAGTGCTTAATTTGTTGGATTTCAGTATTTGCTAGAAATAAGAAAGAAAATCTGTTAAACAGAGTAGCTTGGACCAATTGGTACGTGGACATTTGAGCCTTAATTGTGGCGTAATYTGAAAAGAGCTTTGAATCAGGCCTTCCCTGAGTAAGTCAGACTCAACGGTGCATGACCTGGGTCAATCTAAATTAGTCTTACATATATAGGGATATCGAATCTCTAAAGAGAAAAAAAAAATGAGAAAGAAAATCTGTCATAGATCTTTGTCGATGTGATTTTCCCGTAAATAATACTCCAAAGAGATGATTAATGGACAAAGGTAATCGAGGAAGATTGGAATTTGGAAGTCCAAATTTTATTATTACTAAGAATTGAAATTAAAATTCAATTATTCC
Organism: Rhazya stricta; assembly: GCA_001752375.1. Classification (NCBI taxonomy): domain Eukaryota; kingdom Viridiplantae; phylum Streptophyta; class Magnoliopsida; order Gentianales; family Apocynaceae; genus Rhazya; species Rhazya stricta. Next base: position 4,570,110 of record MEJB01000018.1, on the reverse strand, counting down.
TTTGCCTATCCTGTTTTTATTTTTTCCTTTTTCGTTAGAGCTAAGATCTTATTGTTTTTTTTTTACAGGAAGATTCGACTTAGGATCAAATTTATTTTCGTAATTATCTTATCATTTATGGATGATAAAATTTATAAGTAAACAAATAAAAAACATATTTTATTACCTTCTTTGTAATGTTGAGACAGACATGTAAATTCAGCAAACTTAACTGAATTCGAAATATGAATAGATATACATATCTTTGATTGAGCAATCATATCTAAACAAGGAAGGGTTCATTACCTGCAGCTATATAAATGATGAAGATGATAATTTGAAGAATTGCATATTTTCAACAAAGCAAGATGTATGGAATTCGAACTACAAATCTCTTTTTCTCACTTAGTTTATTGTTTTACTTTGTCCAATTCATACAGGTCGATGCTTTCGAAGGTTATGAGCTTCATATAGTGAATGGTCTCCCCGACAACACTCACATCCTGCAAGTTCATTGTTTTGCTGGAGATGAAGAAAGAGGATATCGTAATCTTCGTGTACATGATGATTTTTATTGGCACTTCAGAATGGACTTTTGGGAGAGTAAAAAATACTATTGTCACTTCTGGTGGAACTCAAAACAGAGAGGTTTTGCAGCTTTTGATAAAAGGATTGGATATGACTACTGTGGTCGGAAATATGAAAATATTTGCTATTGGTTAGTAAAAGAGGATGGCTTTTACATTGCAAATACAACTAGTCCTCCTCCAAGTTATTTGTTTAAAATGAATGTCTGGATTTAAGTAAGATGTATTATCAATCAATGAGTAACTTTGAGTGTGAATGGTGAACTGTGGCTTTAAGTGATAGCTATAAAAAGATGCATTCCACCTCTACTACATCCATTTATGAGTTATTTCTTTACCAATTTGTTGGTCAAATGATATTCTGTGTTAATTGACAAAAAGATGTACTAATGTTTAATTACACATAATTTTATTTTAATTATATATAAAATGATAATTAGGATTTTGTATTGTAAATATATGTACACTATTAGAATTTTAGTTATATATAAGGTAATTAAGGAAAAATCTATAATCTCTCCTCCGCGAAATAGCAACGAGTAATAAGCAGCATTACTAGGAGACACAGAAATTAAATTAAATTAAATTATATAATCTCTCCTTTACCATTAAATGCAATAAATTATTGCCAATTTTCGAAGATGCATATTAGTTTTTTTCCTTCTTTGTTCGCCGATGATCCAAACTTTCTAATTTTGGTTATCTTTTTTAGAATTAGTGTAAGTAAATTATTGGTGGACGCCTAAGACAATTTTGAGAGTATAGCATATACTTTCTGTTATCCAATGGAAGCTTCTCCCATCGTGGCCCTTTTGATAATTTTTCAAGACTGCTACTACTATAAAGACTTGAAGCATATAGAGCATTCGTCTTTTCTCAACAATTAAGATGGGTTACATTATGAGAGAAAGGCTTTTTGTTGCACTTATTTTATTCTCTTATTTTGTTCGACATATACATGTTTTTGCTGGTTTGGAGAAGTACGACGCATACATCGTTAATGGCCTTTCAAACAACTCTCAGTGTTTCTGGTTTCATATCTTTGCTGGAGATGAAGATTTAGAATTTCACAATTTCAAAGTAAACGAAAAGTCTGTTTGGCATTTTAAAATGAATGCTTTTGAAAGAACTAAATATTTTGGCCACTTTTGGTGGGGCGATACTAAAGAAAGAGGATTGACTCTTTTTCATTTATATATCGCTCCAGAATGCGGTCATGATAAGTATGAACCCAACATTTATTGGTGGTTAGTAGAAGAAGATGGTTTTTATTTATCCGACAAGGTCAATCCTGCTCCTGAAGATCTGGTGAAAATGAATTGTTGGTTAAATAAAACTGGTATATGATGTGATGATGTACTCTTACTAAAGCATAGAGAGAACGAAATGTTAGATCGTCAATAGATCATAGTCTTTTCAGTTAAAATGTTTCATTGCTGATGATTGGTAAAAGATTGTCTTTCCCGATTTTTACCATATACGGGTGTTGCTCTTATTCCTACCTTTCATCTTTTACGTCTATTTTATACTTTTGCAGATGTTCACCTTTCCACGAACAGTTATAAAAACTAAAAAGAAAAAAGGAATAAAAGGACACTTTGGGGTTTTTGATGGAAATTTGGGATATAAGTATTGTGGTCTGGAAAATGAAAATATTTTCTATTGGTTAAGAAAATCCGATAGTATTTAAATTTCCAGATTATTTGATTAAAATAACTGTCTGGATTTAAGTGATTTTGTAGTACCATTCATAGATCATAAAACTTAAGAAAGAAACGAGAAATATCTTTTATTACCTTCCTTCGCAATTTTTTCCTTTTGAGTGTATTCTTTTTTCTTCTCCTTAGTCAAATATTTTCTAATCTTATTTTACCAGAAATAAATCGAAATTTCTATAATCTCTCCTCAAATATTATAGAAATAAATTATTGTTTGGACTAATTTGATTCATCAAATTCATCTTAACAAGGAATATTCCATTGCAAGCTGTTTTGCAGTGGACTACTATATAATGGTGAACGATTTGTGAAGCTGCATATTTTGAATAAAGGGAGATGGTTGCATTATGACTAGGTATCAGTTTCCCTTATTCTATTTGTTGTTTTGATTCTCCAAATCAGATGGGTGAATGCTTGGGGAGGAGGTTATGAGATTCATGTGGTAAATGGTCACTGGGCTTCTACGAATTCATTGCTTTTCTGGAGATCATGAATTAAGATATCACGATCTGAGCATAAAAGATGATTTCTATTGGGATATGTACACGGTAATTATTAAGTAATCTAGTCACTTTTGGTGGGGTTCCAAAGAGAGAAGTTTTTGATAGGAAACCGGCTGCTAATTCTTGTGGTATGCGAAGGGAAAACACTTTTTACTGGTTAGCAAAAGTTGAAGGCTTTTACATTACTAGGGTGACTAATCCTGGCCCAAAAGATCCGATCCAGTTAATTGGTGGATAAACCATGCTAATGTATAGTGTTTGGTTATATTCTGGTAGAAAACTAGTGTTCAATTGCTGAATGTATCAAAAAGCAAAGGCGATTGAAGTCATGGAATTCATGGATGGGCCAGCCAAAGTTGATGTTGTTTTTTTAGTGAGATTTGTAAGAGAATTTCTTATGTTTCGAAAACCTTTTCTTAGTCAAAGTTGTAAGACAAATAGTATCTTAACATGAATAGATTGTTCTTTACGAGGTGCATAAATTACAATCCCAAAACTATCTCATTTGGACAGAAAAATTCCTTAATTTCGAGACCTAATTTTTGAAATCCCCATTAGTTTCAAGTGTTTTAAATTTTGAATTCTATGATTCATTTCTCGATTTTTTCTTTTTTTAGTTTAGTTGATTATTTGGTTTTTACTTTTCTTTTTAATTTTGTATTCCATCCGTTCTTTTATATTTGTCACTTAAAATTACTTTTTTGTGTCTAAATATCTGTCATTTTAAAATTAGTTGGGCAACCCATCTCCTTGTGCAAAGGAGGAGGGGATTGCTCAGGTATATTTGCCTAATGAATGAAATTCTTTCCTTCACCCAAAAAAAAAAAAAATCTGTCATGTTTTAAAATCAAAAAAGTATCTATTATACATTTTCCTATTTTTGTTCTTATCCCTAWTTGTAATTCAATGAATAACTATTACAATCTTCACTAGAAAGTCTTTATCAATATTAGTAACATAAATAATTATTGTATTTTTAATGTAAGATTTTTCTTGGGAATCCGTGTGTTGTCAAGAGAAGTGAGATAGTCAAATTTTAGAATTGAAATATTAATACTTATTTATTAAGTGTTGTAAAAGTGGGATAATTAAAAGAATGATAATTTAATTTTTTGCTTCTATAATTTAACTTAATTACAATATTCCTTAATATGTGTAAAATAACCTTAAACAAATAGATATAAAAGAATAGAAAGACTAGATTTTAGAATGGGGCAAATCTTATCCATTAATTTCCGTATTCAATACTCTCCGAATTGAATTCTTGTGGACTTCAGAGAATCCAAATTTACCTAAAAATTTCTCCGTTGGAAGGTGGTCCAAACTTTCTGATTTTCTTTCCATTGGTGTAAGTAAATTAATGTTGGATGCCTTTTAAGACAAATTTGAGGATAGCTATACTTTCTGTTGCCGGATGGAAGTTTCACCCGCTGTGGCCCTTTCGGTAATTTTGCAAGCCTGTTACTACTATAAAGACCGAGTGTACCATAAGAACCTGGAGCATAGCATTCTCCTTTTCTGAACAATTAAGATAGGTTACATTATGAGAGAAAACTTCTTAYTTCTACTTGTTTTATTCTCTTGTTTTGCKCAACATATGCATGTTTTTGCTAATTTAGAAAGTTATGATGCATACATTGTTAATAGCCTTCCAAACAATTCTCAAATTTTCTGGGTTCATATTTTTTCTGGAGATGACGATTTAGGATTTCACAATCTTAAGGTAAATGAGAAGTTTGTTTGGCATTTCAAAGTGAATCTTTTTCAAAATACTAAATATTTTGGCCATTTTTGGTGGGGCGACACTAAAGAAAGAGGATTTGCTGTTTTCGATATATATTTACAACCAAAATGCGGTTTTGATACTTATCATCCCAACGTTTGTTGGTGGTTAGTAAAAGAAGATGGCTTTTATTTAGCAAATAAGGTTGATCCTGCCCCTGCAGATCTGAAGAAAATGAATTGGTGGGTGAATAGAACTGAAATGTGATACGATCATGATGTACTCCTACTAAATCACAGAGAGAACGAATCAATACAAAGAGGATCTTCAATAGATGTAGTCTTTGAGATTGAAATGTTTATCATTCAAACGTTTGCTGATGATTGGTTAAGGGAATATGATACAATACGTATGTTGCCCTAATTCTTCCTTTAATCTTTTACCTCTATTTTATATTTTGTAGAAGTTCTCCTCGCAAAATAAAAAATTAAAATGAGACCAAAATAATAAAGGTAAGAGAGAAAGATGTTTTGGCAAGAAGAGAAAGAAAAAATAAATATGGAGATTTATTTTTCTATGAAGATAATCACGAATACCAATAACAAACCAAATCTGAGGTGGGGGGGGGGGGGGGGAAGGAATGATGAATTAACTATCAATGTAAAATCCCTAAATATTTTGCGAAAAGAAATGAGTCCCGAATGAAAAATACAAATATTTAATAAGATACTTCATTCACTTTAATTAATTGTTATTTCGAACATGATTACACCTATAAGAAAATAGTTGATTCTTATAAACTTTTAAATAAAATGACGTTCCTTATTTTCTTTTAATTTCTCGTAGATATTTAATAATGTAATGAATGTGTGTGTCGGACATAGTGAAAATGATATTATAGAGCTAAATAAGACTAATCAATTAAGGATAAAGTAAATAAAAAAGATATTTAATACGTTCTTAATTTTTTAATATGACGAATAATTTGAAAAAAAAATTTATCCAAAATGACGGTTATTTTGAAATGAAAGCATTATATGTATGAATAAATATATAATATCTAACCAGATACACGTTCGAACATCATTCATCTTGAGATATATGTGTGGCAGATAAGATTAATCAATGATTCAATGAGATTCATAGATTCATACATTTATACTGTATGACATAGATGTATTTATAGTGATTCAAGTATAAAGGGAGATCAATCAATTGAATAAATTCCAAGAGACCTTTATTGAGTTGGTATCATCTTTAGACTGTATAAATAGTTATTCTGCTCATTTTGAAGTTGACTTGGATTCAATTCAAGTTTTGAAAATAATGTAATTCTTTCATCACTTCTCTTTGCAATGTTTCAAGTATTAAAGTGTCATATTTTAGAAGGAGAGAGTCTTTAAAATTTACTAACTAGCAAATATGAAGCTATGAACATGTCAAATARGTCTAACAATGACGTCGAAAATCAATTTGAGAAAAAGAATAAAACTATAGGACGGAAAGAGGAGGAGAGTATGATTCATCTTCCTTTAATGAGTTCTAGCTTCTTTTCTTTTAATGAGTCTTTAGGGTGGGTGTCTTTTCATGAGAAGATGTGAGAGTTTATTCTCAGCCATATATTCCACAGTGCAAACCCCAATACAATCTTCACTACAAGAAAGACGCAAATTTCTAAGGGACTTTTTCAAGATACCATAGCAAAATTGCGATGGACATCTATCGCCTTTTCCTCAGAAGATTTAAGCTATAATTTGTTACATGAAGTTAGTATGCGAGGGATYTACGGYGACCTTTTTATTGTTTATTAATTATTCTCTTTCAAATTCCTTGTAAATTTGCCAGCGAATAATTAATAAATTAAACAAAAATAATAAGACCATTGACAATTCCTTGCAAAATTGTCAGGAAATTACAAGGGAATAATTAATAAAATAGATCAGAATTAAGATATCCTTTGCCAATCCCTCGCAAATTGGCGAGGGATTTGCTTGTGAATAGCAACTGAAATAAAWAGAAATTAAGATATCCCATGCAAATTTGCAAGAAATTTGCAAGGGAATAGTTTGTTAGTGAGGTGCCCTACTGCATTATTCATTTGTAATAGTTGAAAATTTATAATAAAGTATTATTGGCATTATTTCCCATTATGTCCATTTATTAGTTGTTTATTCTTTTCATATGAGTATGATGATGAGATAAAAGCATAATCAAGACAAATAATAAAGTTATTCTTAGTCATAGGATTATTATTGGGACAAACGAACTTAAACATGACTTAAACGAAATGAACAAGTAATAGGAAATTACTTGTCATTGAACTATGAAGTTTTATTCCTTTCACCGGAGATGATATATGTTATCATATTCCCTTAGCTATGACTTACTACTATTGATTACATGATTATATGAGAGTACAAATAGTTTGTRATACTAGTACAAGATAAATGAGAATATGCAAAATACAATAAGAAATCCATCACTTCTTCTTTAAGAAGAAATATATCCTTGTACCTTTTTTCTTGACTAAGAAATCTTTGGCTGAAGTGGAATATGATGAGAAAAGAGTTTCTCATAGTAGTCAAAGAATCAAAATAATGTACTTGACATGTTTACAAAGGATATCAAAATGGAAGAAATAAAATACTGTAGTCTTGGTTCATTTGATAGAAGTCAACTGGCTTCTTCAATCATTAATTAGGGTTCATGGAGTGTTTTGCTACACGCTAATCATAACCTATGAAAATCCTAGTATGGAGTTATGAGAACATGCTAGTGAAATAATATTGAATAAGTATAATATTAGTTTTCATTGCTATTTAATGATGAACCTAGGAAGTTACACATAATAGTGCTGTCAGGGGCAAAATAGTCATTTGTACTAGCTTGTGCCGAATAAGTAGTGATCCTAGCATATCTCGAAGCTAAATATGATGTGAGAGATTATTAACGAGGGTGGTAAATTAATTTATTTGTTGTTGATCAAAATAAATTAATTTAATTTAATGAGCTTGTAAACATGAAACGCTAAATAAGAAAGCCTAAACAAAATGGTTCAAAGTGTTGGGCTAATATTAGGTGCCAATTGGGTTTTGATAGAGTCCAAATTAGTGTTATAATTGTTGAGTATTTGATGGATTAYGAAATAGATTTATTGCAATAATTATGTGTTTTCTTGATATTTATCCWTTTAGAACTCTTTGGAGGTAGTAAGAAATAAGGCATTATTGGAGCATTTTGAGGCAAAATTCTGTACAAAATCTACTGCTTGAACACRTGGATGGACCAATTTGAGGATGTATTTTCAACCTTGAAGATTATTGTTGGAAGATCGCTATTGTTTTCGGAGGATTATAGGATATGTATTTCGTGTAATTGGAAGTTGATATTCAAAAAATATTTTTTTCCTTTTTAGAGCATGATTGATTAAACTTATTAGGTAATTGAGTTTTATTAGGATTTGGTGAGTTTCCTAATCCTATATATATGGGATAGGAGACAGAGTTTCATTCATTCAGAAATTATTCAGCATTCAACATTTTCTATTACAGACTTTGTGGTTTTGCTCCATGACTATGTGCTAAACACTTTGTTCCGGTTGAAGTAATAAGGAAGCTTTGATTCAAGAAAATCGTGAGATCAATTTGTTTATCATCTTGATTATATGTAAGTATTTATTTACTCTCTACTTGTCGAGGAGAAGTTCAACTATTTAGTATAGTCAGTAATTTGAGCTCATACTTGATTCAACTCTTTACTTTGCAGCCATTTAAATCTTCAAATATGTAATTACTTGTTAGGTTTAATTAAGTGGTTACTTGATATTGTTATGCCTGCTATGCCATATAATTCTTATAATAAGAGTAGATGATCTAACCCAGTACAAACCAGTTCTGAGTTTGTTGGTTATGAACTAGGCTTCTCYAGAGCTTAATGCTGCCAGAACACAAAAATTCTAGACTTTTCTAAGGGTTTTCTTTTGGATTAGAGAGTGGTTATCAAGGGTGTCTCATAATTACCTAAAGAGTAATGAGAGATTAGTTGCCAGTGGGTTTTTGGACAATTATAACCAGCTTACTTGAGATAATTGAGTCATCTTTGAATTTGTGATTGATTAAATAGAATCAAAGTGGAACAAGGAATTTTAATCAGATCTTTCTCATAAATTGTTTCCAAAGTCTTATTTGCTCTTTCCTGATATTTCTATGATTTGCTTGCTTCAAAATGATTGTTAGTTTAATAACATCTTCAAACACCCTCCATTTTCTGTGCTTTAATTGAAATAAATTACTTGTCTACTCGCTGATGAGACGATCTTACTCTTTGCTACATTATTTTATTTAATTGAGAGTAGGTTAATTAATTTTGATAGTTTAGTGATATATCAATTTCTTGAAGCCCAATAGAAATTGCCTAATAAATTACCTAACTTGACTCGGGTTAGGATTTCTAGAGGTTTATGAATATACCATTATAGACTTAGGTCTAGTGTAGAGAGAAATTCATTTTCTTTGCGTTCCAAAATAAAATTTTAGCTCTTACATATTCCACCAAAATAAGAAACTTTCTCAAAATCCTTTTGCCTCGGGTTTATGTGGACGGACTAGAGAATATGCCTATTATGAATTTGCTAGATCGCCCCTTAGATTGACATCCAAAATTAGAGTTGGAGCATATGGAAAAAGGTAAACCTTTTGCTAAACTTTTTTCGGCAAGATGATACACATTCTATGTGTATTATGTTTTATTCTGTTGCGCGTGCCTTGACTAACATAGTCAATGAAATGAATAGAAATTAAGATATCCCTCGCAAATTCCTTGAAAATTTACAAAGAATTTGTAGGGGAATAGCCAACRAAATAAATAAATATTAAAAAAATACATCGCAAATCCCTCACGAAATTTGAAAGGGATTTGCGAGGACCTTTATGTTTTAATTTTTTTCGATTTCTAAAATTTAATAAATTATAAAATATTTGATACATGTCCTAATAAGTTCAATCATTCATAATTAACTTACTTTCAACCAATAAAATTATAAATGCATATTATTTAAAAATAATAAAATCCATATATGATATCATTTGACATAAAATGATTCAGTGATTATGTCAAAAAAYATAATAAATAAATTCTAAAATGAAAAAAGTGTAATGTAAAACTTCAATAAAATAATAATATCAAATAGATTAGTCATCGACGGAACCCTTATCATCATCCTAATCAACGTCTTCCGTCATTTGTGAAGGACATTGCTCATTTTCACGGTATCAGTTTGTAGCCGTCTGAGTTGAGACTAAYGAAACAGGGAGTTGATCATCAAATACTAAAGCCCGTTAATTATTGCCTAATCCAAATTACAGTCTCGATAAAAATAAGCATATGGGCCTTACTAGAAGGTAAGGGCTGGAAGATGTTACTGATGGCATGCAAGCTTTTATGCAAGTTGCTGCCCTTCTCTGCACGACGAGGAGAATTTATTCAAACGATAAAGCACATCCATTATTAATCTGACAGAAGGAAGAAAAAGCTTTCAATTTTTAATTCATTCGTTGAAAGAGACTAMAAGTAACCACAATCATGGCATTATCTTTAGCCTGTGAAATCCAATCCTCCCAAGCGATCATTAGTTGCTAAGGATGTATAATGTTTAGCCAGTAGCAGGCATGTTTATTAGAATTAATTGTCATGATTAAGAATAAAAATATTGGAAAACATGTATGGTTAATAGAAAACTAAAACTCATCATCATACAACTCTCATAGAAACAGCAAAAAGACTTGCAAGAATATCCTTTTATCATATGAGAAAACAATATATGCTTTGCAAGTATAATCTTGCGAGATCTGGATATCCAATTAAGAGGGAGTGACAGTTGGGCTTGTACAAGTTTGGCAGTTATTACATGCCATAAATCTGAATATTTCTCAACAAGTGTTCAAGCAGTCATACRCTGTCTTGAGGCTGCTGGCATAACCATTCAGGTACGGCAGAAGAAACAATCAGAATGGAAACCTGTAGAGCAACATGAAATTTGACTGAAAAGCAACGCCGGTCCAAGGGATCAATCAGTTCAGAGAAGGCATTTGCCAATTCACAAACACAAATGAAGAGCTCAAATTTCATCTTAAAATGCTTTAGAATAATTAATAGAAAACAACATCGGCCAAGGTTCATAAAAAGCAACTAATTGTGTATCGTAAAGATATCTAATATCTTTCTAAACTTGGCTATTAACAACAGAATAATCACAAGATACATTATCAATATCGGAGACTCCAAGAATGACAATCTGCCAAATACCAGTTGCTGGTTAATTAAGAGCTCTCTCTCACTCGCAGAGACACAAACACAAAGGCAACACTGAAGGATTATAAGGAGCTTTGTACCATGGAATTCCAGAAAGAACTTCAAATTCCCGGCAAAATCTAGTATTCCTTTCCTATTCTTCTTACAAGACAGCAACCCTGTCGCTCGTTCCCTTCCCTTTTTTCTCTATCAAACCCGTGACCTATTTTAATTAAATGTAAACTATATGGTTCTCATGGTTACATGTACACAGATTTTACTTATTTAAATCCAAAACCATAATCGTAATCTTTCCCATCAGGATACTAAAAGAAAATCCAAAATGCTTATTCTAGTCTAGAACTTGCACAGAGCAGTTTTACTAGATTTATTATATTATTTTCAGTTGACTCAGACGAAACCTCCCAATTATTGTAGTGTATCAATTATCAACGTCAAGCATTGCAGATCGGAGATATGATGTGCCAGCAAGCCATACATTAAGTCGTAAAGTGATCTAGAAAGAAAGAGAAAAGGTATCTCTACCCTACTTCTGGCGTTATAGCCTATTTTCTACTAGCTTCTGAAAAAATATCATATTGTAAAGAAAGAGACCTCTTAATAAATCGAATTGAAAGCTACAGATCCGCAACAGCCCTTATTTATCATTTAACTAATAAACTTTTACCAATCTCATCCAATGAATTTGTGGTGCCCTGAACCCAATTATTTCTCCCGCAATTAGGTATTGGATTCCGTTATGACATTAGGAACTCAGAGCTGCTCTGGGCCTTTTCCTTTTCTTTTCCCTTTTGCAGCCTGGGGGCAGAGGGAGCGGGGACTGGTTTCCCAATGCCATAATACTAGTCAAAATTTCTCACAATTACATAAAATAATGAAAAAGCAACTTCTTGGCAGCGCAGACCTTTGATAAAAGAAAGTGATGAGCTTGATGACGTCCTAGAAAGCTCATAATCAGGTGGACAATCTGAATTTTCACTACTCGAGTTGATCTTAAGGTTGAAAACATGAACAGTGCCCTTATCACTTGAGACTGCTAGCCACTGAGAACAGGAAGAGAATGAAAGGCTGTACATTTCTGCTCTATCAGCACCCCTCCTTACTTGAAAGGACGTCCAATTGACAAATGTCATTTCTAAAGATATTCTATGTAAGCAAGCAGTATTATGCACAAATTCATTTAAAAGAAAACAGCCTAAGGAAAAAAATACCAGAACACATGAGATCCAAAGTTTTGAGAAGCTGATAATTTTTCGCTTATCAAGATTGCACTAAACAACATTGTTCAAACTATAGAAAATCCAAGTTCAGAGGAACTATGTCTCTTTCTCCTTGTTCAGTAATAATTTAATAAAAGAAACAACAACCTTGTCAACTTCAGGACCAGCAGAGGAAGAAATTGAATCATATTTAACCCACAATGTACGCATAATTGAGAGACATACATGTTATGATTTCGCAAATCTATGCCTAGTGGAGCATAAACAAATAGGAGGAAGCAAAGACAAGCAACTCTTCCATCTTGCTCGATCAGTTGTAAATGGAAACACAACGAAGAGAAAATCTGCACCCTCTATTACTATTTGGTTCCAAGGATTTTTCTGAGGAAAAGAGAAATGAGAAAAACGAAAATGAAATCATTAAGAAATTGAAAATTCTGTTGCTTAGTTCACTTAGGAAAATACTAAGAAAAAAGGAAGATAATTTCTAAAAAAGTAATTTCTTATTGTTTCATTTGTGAATCTTGTGATGGAAATGTAAAAAGAAAACAAAAAGAAAAGAAGAAGAACAAAAATATAGTTAAAAATAGTTTATCAATTTTTTTTTTTTTTTGGAGAGAAGGAATTGACCTAAAATAATTGATTTAACCTTTAACTAATGGAGATGCACAAGTCACATATGCAACTGGTCACCATAATCCATTGTCTAACATGGTGGTGGACACAAATAAGTACACCTAATTAAAAGATGGAGGTGGATATAAATATGTAAAAATAAAGTTAAGAGATATTTATCAACGGTATAGTTATACAATGGCATAAATCACCAATTCCTCTTTGCAAAAATATAAATTAAAATTCAAACTTTTACGAAATAAAATTAAGTTACATTCTTTAGTTAATCTATTAATTCTACTAATTTGGAAAAGTTCTTACCTCAAGTTGGGTCGAATTTTGTCTTATCTTAACTCGATCATTTATAAGATAGCCAAATAATACATACTTAATGGATAAATTAATGAAAAATATATTAAAACACTCACTTTTATGTGTTTTCAGAGGTATTAGAAGAATTAAAAGAGAGAGAGAGAGAGAGATTAGAAGTCGAGTTTGAGATAGTGCATGCTTTTCCTTTCCCGCACACTTTTGTGGGAGAAAACCATTTGCTTATTTTCTATTTATGTCTTCCCTTAGAATTTCCCTATTAATTTTCTTATGTGTTCTTTTGGAACGTAACCAAGGAAAACAAATTGTAAAAATCTATTTTCCTCTTTCTCATTGAAATCCTTGAACTAAACAGGGCTTTAGTGACGCTGCACTTTCAAATCGATATTTTTTAAACTTTTATATGAAGTTGGTTTAGCTCAAAAAAAGGGATCGTCCTTTTTGTAGACCAGAATGTCAACCTGATGTTTTACATTATTTCATCTGGCTCGTTGGTACGACTTMTAAGCGACAAGCGAGGATGGAAGTTTTGGACCAATATGATTTGCTGAATGTGTTGGGAAAATATATTGTAGCATTCTCAAAAAGTGTTCGGACCTCGGATCAGACTCTAGACATTTTCGCATCGCATTTTTTCAATGCATTTGTAATTATTTTTAAAAGCATAATATAGTTACTCTTTGTCTTTATCAACCTAAAGGAGTTATTATAACAAGTTATTTTATATATTGTTACCTTTATTTTGATTTAMATGTCGCATTTGAAAAAAATTGTATTTCAAAATATTTGTCGAATTAAAAAATTGAGGGAGTATTTMATAATTTTTTTCTAAATTATAATTTAGTAATATTATAGTAAAACTAAAAGCCAAATCTTGAAATTCCACTATTAATGAAAAAAAAAAAAGACTCATTGATGTGGAAGAAAATCCATTGCTTTTATGTGCAATTATTGGTCATTTTAACCCTATTTTTATTGTTTAATCATTCTTTCTGTTATTTTAGCCTAGGCAATTGTTGAGTTACTTGTAAGTGACATTGGTTTTGTTAATGTGTGATATAATTGACTAATTTCACTTAAATTGATAAAAATGCCTTGTTTGATAGGGGATGCTGCAAATGGAATATATGGTTGCCTAAAAACATAGGCAACAAGTCAAAGTCAAACAATTTAGTGAACCATGATGCTGTGACATCATTTACAACGCTACCACCTTAACCCAAGGAATCCGAGCTACGAGGGTACCTTTTCTCAATTCTTACTTTCTTTACCATGTCAACGGGAGCTAAAGCCAACAAGATACTGCAACTTGGGACCATTATCAAAAGTAGTTTTGGAGCCAAAAGGTGAAAACTAGAGATTATGTGAGCAAGTCGACACGCTTGTGGCATTGAGGAGAGGACAAGTGTCGTAGTTTTGGCAACATTTGACCAAAGCTTCCTAAGGAAGTTTGGCACAAAAAGGGAATCCATCCCTTAGCCTAGGATTATTTGGACAAGACACACATAGTCACAGGGTMGCAGCCACGAGAAGCTAGTGAGAAGGTGAAGAAGTAAGGCGAGAAGGAAGATAAGGCCATTAACCTAAGGAAGACAGGAAGGAATAAGGGTTCTTCCCCAAAGATCCAAGATCTACTTTTGAATTTTTTTTCTCTAACCTTATTTTTAAGCATTTTGGGAAAGTTGAATGATATGTTGTCAATCATTGCTCATTTTCCGTACACTTAACCAAAGAGATTCCCATACTTAATTACAGTTGTGAGATGTCCTTTATTGCCAAAATCTATTGTTGGATTATTAATGCTGATTTTATAAGGGCGGGAAACCTTTGTTGTGAGTCWTTTTCTTGTATAATTGCTGAAGGACTAGTAATGCTTATGTTGGGGGTGTTGATGTGAGCGAAAATTCATTGCTTTTATTTTCAATTATTGGATCATTTTAACCCTTTTTTTATTGCTCAAGTATTCTTTATGTTCTTTTAGCCTAGGCAATTGTCCAATTACTTGTAAGCGGCATTAGTTTTGTTAATATGTGGTATTGTTGACTAGTTACGCTTATATTAATGAAAATGCGTTATTTTGCAGGCAATGCCGCGAATAGAATATATGGTTACCTGAAAACAAAGGCAACAAATCAAAGTCATAGTTTAGTCAACTACGATTTTGTGGCATCGTCTACAATGCTACCAACTATAGAGAGCAACACGAATACCATGTTAAAGGGAGCTAATGCCAACAAGACACTGCCATGTGGAATCCACTATCAGAAGTACTTTCCGAATCAAAAAGCAAAAAGTAGAGATCATGTGGTTAAGTGGATACTCTTGGGCTATTGAGGAGAGGACAAGTTCTAGTTTTGGCAACATGCGACCAAAGCTTCCTAAGGACAAAAGAGAATCCATCCCATACTCTCGGATCATTCAGASAAGACACATATAGTCAAACCGTAGTCGACACGAAAGTTAGAGAGAAGGTGAAGAAGTGAGGCAAAAAGGAAGATAAGGCTATTAACCTAAGGAAGACAAGAAGGACAAAGGGTTCTTCACCAAAGGGGCTTTGTTTCTCTAACCTTATTTTTAAGCATTTTGAGATGTTGAACCGTAAAAATTATTTCTTTTTTGTATTTAACATTATGAGTTAAGTTGTTTTAGTTAAGGTAATGATGAACTGTTGTATTTGATCATCTATTGAATTCCATGCAAATTTATATATCTCTATGTTTAATTCAAGTACATCAAATTCTACATCATTACTGTTTATTGGTCGTTTATAGTTTATGAGTGAGCTACTCCAATGTTGGAAAATAATAGAGTAGTGGAATCCTTAAATGGATGTGAGTTTTGGTTGCCTTGCACCATTTATGAACACCATGGAATGTTGGTTTAGCTCATAAATGAGACTTAAACTTATAAGACTTCCATAAGTTGAAGAGTTAGACAAAATTGTGAAGGTTAACAATTTGGCAAATTGGAACAAGGATCAATAATCTGGGAGGTTGAGATCATTACTATCTCGGCTTACATTAGGGTGTGGTATACCTTGATGGGATGGTGATGTTGTAGCAAGAATGCTATGGCATTGCTGTTGAATTTCATATTTTTTAGTACTTAGGAGATTCATTATCTTAATTCCCTYTATATCATTTCAATCTTCATTTGGGAAGTTGTGTTGTGGTTAATTATCTTTTYGTGACAAGAAAAATTTTACATTAATTACTTCAATTAGTGACATTCACCAAAACAATTTTTAATTTTATCTAGAAATCTAGATCATTGCTTTTACATTCAATCCTAGTGGGAACAATATCTTACTTACACTTTATTACTTGTGGATCGCATATGCCTGCGTGTTTGATGTTAAATTGCCTTTTGTGATTTCGTCTATCACTCATCCAATTAAAGGAGGAGATAGAAAGAGAGACAGAGAGAGATAATTATTTGTTAATAAAATTAAATAGGGTTAGCTTAGTCATTCCCATTGTTGAAGGGCCTTAGCGTATTTGAGAGGGCTGCAGCTTATTGTTGAAGGGCCTTAGGTGGAGGATTGGGTGTGGAGAGAAGGTGTCTACCTGGGAGGGTCCTTGGTTGAGTATGCCAATTGATTTTCGTATTATTTCTTCCAACCGTTTCTTACCTAATGACCTCACTGTTGATCATCTATTGTTATGCAACTGTTTGCACTGGAATGTTGGGCTTATAAAAGGTTTCTTTGTGCAATAAGATATTGAGAAAATCCTTAAAACTCCATTTTTGGGATAAGCCATGCGATGATTGGTGGATTTAGCACTATAAAAAGAGCTGTTTATTTAGTTTGCAATCATGCTATGATATGGAGATGTATTGGATGGCTAAGAGCTATTGTAGATTTATTGATCACCCCTCCACCTCCGGCGGTGCTACTAATGGGTTATGGGTACGCCTATGGCAATTGAATATTGCCTCAATAGTCTGCAAGTAGGTCTAATAGCTTTGCCAGCATGCTTTATCTCTTCGCTCAAACCTATTAAGCCATTTCCATATTGACATAAATCATTTCCCTTTGGACTGTGATGCAATTGAGATAGATATTCATTGTTCTTAGAAAGYAGGTTTGCTACAACAGTTTGGTGCTCGGCCGAGGCACACCTTTTGGTCATGATACACGGGTTTCAGAGCCTCTGGAGATGCTTGGCCAACTAATTTCATACCCACGGCTATTGGGCGAGATGGAGATTGAGATGTAGTAGAGCTGTTGTAGAGCATTTGGGGAGGACAGAATAGGAGAGTGTTCGAGGATATGGTTAGTTCTGTGGATAGGGTCGAGAGGTCTTTGAACTTCCAAAGAGAATATACCTCAATATGTAGGGCGGATGATGTTTCTGTGAGGATGAGTAGCGAAGTTTGAGTAATTGGTGGACACTAAATTGCTCTAGCTTCAAGCTAAATCTGGTGCTTGGAGTAAAGGAAGGGTGGGTGTTGGGTCAAGGAATTTTAGAGGCTATATTGTGGGTGCCCTAGTGGTGCATTATATATATATATGTTTGTTTGGGTACAATGGTAGCAGAGTCGTCTCTTGCAAGGAACAGTAAATCAATTTTTTTTAACGATGATTTCAACTTGGTAACAAAAATAATGAACCAACAATTAAGCAAGGAAACAATTAATTATAGAACGCTAACTTTAATAATAAACTTCTGAATAGAACAAGGTTCTAGTTAAGGTAATTAAATCCATACTAGTTCAAGCATTTGCTCATTGATAATTTACTCAATTTTCACAAATAAATTAGTTATAATTGTCGAAGATAGCTTTAAACAACGAATACTCCTTAAGTGTCGATAATTAAAARGATTGTTAATTATCCTCTAATCGATAGACAATCCTAGAGATAGCACATGAGATTTAATGCACTGACAGCCTTAAGAATTAA
This sequence comes from Rhazya stricta, assembly GCA_001752375.1. NCBI lineage: Eukaryota > Viridiplantae > Streptophyta > Magnoliopsida > Gentianales > Apocynaceae > Rhazya > Rhazya stricta. The sequence goes on along the minus strand of MEJB01000018.1, from coordinate 4,552,220 downwards.
AGAGACACAGCTCTAAATAATAAACTCAGATAGCAGGTTTATTAAACTAGCCTCTTATTCCCCCTCGAAAAATGTCACTCTGATAGGAGGTGAAATAATGCCAATTTACCACTCTGTTAAACCACAGCACACAATTATGAATTTTCCTAGTTTAACTTAGCCATAAGCTATTACACTTAACAAAATATCTGAACATAATATTCAATCAAATCAAAYAACTATTAATAATAATTACAAAGAATAACAAATACTTGTTATTAATTGAGTATATGAGCACATTTAGATCTTACAAATGAATTTGAACTAGTACTTTATTAATCCTTAACTAGAAGAAAAAAAATTTAGAAACAATACATATTGTGAAGATGGATAATAGATAATAAGATGTAAGCTGGGTGTTTTTCTGATGCCCCGTACGTCTCTTGTGTTTCCTTTATATAGATGATAGGAAACAAAAAGAATCCCTCCATTATCTAAAAAAAACTAATTCAAATATTTAAAACCTAATATGATAAAGAAACCTAATGTTTAAATATCAAATTATTGATTACAAGGAATATATATATCCCAAAAACATCCTGCTTAGACAATAGGAGTCTTCTAAAAGATAGTCTTCGGATCTTGAAAATAATTCCCCACATTCGTCCATCCACGTCCTCACGCGGTAGATTTTGTGTACTTCTGGAATTTTTTCTCAAATTTCTCCAATAATACCTCATTTTCTCCTACTACCTCCAAAGAGTGCTAAATGAATAAAATATCAATAAAATACATAATTAGTGCAATAATTTCGTTCCAAAGTCCATCAAAGATCTATAATTATTGCACTAATTTGGACTCTATCACTAGTGGCTAGTGTGCTTAACAAGCTGAATTATTGGCGGTTCAGTTGGTTGAGCAGCTTTTCCATTGAAACGGATTGCTAGACGATGGTGCGGAGGTTGGGGCCGCAGGCAATAGACTTGATAGCACTAGAAGCCATAATTCATTCACTGTGGAGGCTTTTGCACACTGCTGGGTACGCTACGGTTTCCTATGTTAGGAGAAATCTCAACACGCCAAAACATAATCTTGGCCAAAACAGGGCATTATATATGTACAATGAAACTATGGGAGGAGGATGCTCCTTTTTGGGTTGTTCTTGCGGCTGTGGCTGATTTATTTGGTTAATGTATATGAAATTTTTTTGAATTTAAAAAAAAAAAAGAACTATCATCCTGATATTAGTTATTTTTAGAGGACTGTTGCATGATGGAAGTGACCAAGCATTGAGTTTCTATATTTTTTGGTTCTATCTTGTGGATATCTCCTCTTATCTTGGCAAAACTTTAGGATATCTATCTTTTACCATTTTCCTTATGCTTATTACCACTAGTATAAAAGAACTTGCAAACATGCAAACTTGATATATTGTGCTTACTCATTGTACAATATTCTTGCACTATCTATTTGAGGAATTTTAGCTTTTTATTACTACAATTTGGAAAGGCTTCATCCAATTTACATTGTGATAACGTTAACAAAATATGCAAATACTAATGATATTAGAAAATCTTACAAATAATAATAGTACTTACAATACAATAGAGTTGCAGTTATAGTAGTACCATTATTGAACTGTTTATAATCATCAATCAAATGACTAGTTGCCTGTGCCAATTGATTTTCAAGAACTCGATAGCCTCTGCYTGCCTCAAAATGACCACCAAACATTCAATGTTTGAGATTCGATTCTTCTTTGCTTAATTTAGTTATCTAAGCTTCAATTTAGTCATTACACAAATGAGGAAGTTTGAGTTTTTATAAAATTTTAGAAACATTGAACATCTGAAATACGTTAGACTTAATTTTCTAAATTAATTCGTAGAATTTTAAAATATTAAAAATATAAAATACTTTGAATCTTGTTAAATATAACCATTTCTAAATGTATTTAATATTATATCTAATGCCTCTTTAAATACTCAAAGCAATGTCTTTATTGAAAATATTAAAATAAGGTAGATCATAAAGTTATCCAAAAAATGATTATCATGTTGTGATATATTAATATATTATAGATTAAACATAAAACTTTAATTAGTTTCTTATCAACCTTTTAGTTTAGATTTTCAAATTAGGAAGTAGATATGATTAAGGCATTCCTTGTGATTAACGCAAGCAATTTTAGACTCATTAGAGAAGACACAGGCCATGTGCTTTTTTAAATCTACAATCCTTCTAAATATTGTCATACTTTTGGCAATAAAATATTTTATTATTGATTTATCTCATCTCTAATAAAAATTATCAAASTTATTTTGTTGGTAATTAAAAATTAACTCTACCATGACCTCTGTCTCTGCCTCTACCTCAATATCCACCCCTGCCACGTCTGCTTCCTCTAAAATTCTAATCACCATGTTGATCCAATTAATCATGAGTTAAGGATATGTCCTTTTCCTTTTCTAAATCCACTTGAGCATGTATACTTTCTCCDTACAAGTATTATCTAATTCTTGATTTAAAGAAAGCTTATACAACAAAAATTCATCTTTTAATTCATTCATAGTCAATGTATCCAAATCGTTGGTAAATTCAATAATCGTCTTATTTGTATGAAATTTGTTAATTAGAGATCTTAGAATTTTACYAAAATCTTGAGAATTAGATAGAGTGTCACACCGTTAGATCTCATGGACCTCACATGCTCTTGAACTCTATTAATGTAATTTTTAATTGACTGTTTAGGTTCCATTTGAATTAATTCATACTTCCACTTTTAAGTGTTGCAATTTGACCTTCTTCACCTCATGCTTCCCTTTGTATGTAGTCATTCAAATTTTCCACGTCTTTTGCATACATATATTTATTTTATTATATAGGTAATGCTACTTTAGTCTGCAGTATATGTCTAATTCTAATATTTTGATACTTTAGCTTTTGTTGTTGTTTCTATAGTTGTGTAGTTGACTCAGTCTCAAGGAAAGATTATTGAAAATCAGTATGAATAATATTTCACACGCCAGTTAACTCAAAATATGTTTGCATCTATATGTGTACTCATCGAAATTATCTTTGMCATCAAAKATAAAAGCTGRACAATTAGGATGAGTCACCCAGCTCTTCATGTTACTAGCTCTGATACCATTTTGTAGATATCAAACAAAGAAATTAAATCGAACAAATGATTTTTTACGGAGTTTCTTACTCGCCAATCTTTATTAAAAACTCAACAAAGCCGACGAGTTCCTTACTCGAAGTCCAAAACACATCTATCTGATTTCTTGTATTAAGACTTAGACTAATCCCCCTTACATAGGACTCTAAACAATTTGAGTTCAAATAGAAGTAAGACTTCTTATCAAATATCGTCTCCTGATTTTAATGTATAGTTGAACTTGGTTTCCAATTCCTACACATAGAATTTTAAAAATATTAAAAAAATATAAAATACATTGAATCTTGTTAAATTTAAACATTTCTCAATGTATTTAACATGTCCCGTTAAATATTTAAAGCAAGGTCATTATTGAAAATACTAAAATAAAGTAGATGATAAAGTTATCCAAAAAATAATTATTATATTGTGATATTCTAATATATTATAGATTAAGTTTAAAACTTTAGTTAGTCTCCTTATCAACCTTTAAGTTTAGATTTTCAAATTAGAAAGTAGATATAGTTAGGGGTTCCTTGTGATTAACGCAGCCAGGCAATTGGGGACTCATTAGAGAAGACACGTTAATTCTAAGATATATTTTTCTTTATTGTGCTTCTCCTCCATGTCTTTTATCTAAGWCCGGTTGAAGAATTAATGAAATTTTTGTTCGTGATGAATTGTGAGATCTAAGTGCACTTAACTGTCTCGTCAACTATAAGTATTTTTTATCTTCCGTGCTTAGCATTTATGGGTATTATTTTAGTTAAATAAGCATGTACCTTTATTTGATTAACCATGTCTAACCATGTCTTTTATGGTACTTTACAGCCAATTAAATAGGCAAATCCATATTTCTTTGTCAGATACAATTTTGTGCCGCTATGCCGTGTAATCTATGCCATGGAGATATATTTTAATCTAAATAAGAATGTAGTTTTTGTTAATTAAGATTAGGGGTTACGTAAAAGTTTAAAAAAACCTATAAATAAGGGAATTATATCTTTAACATATTATATGTGAACTTGGAAATTTAGAGTAATAGAGAAGGAATTAATTTAGGTCTTAACTGTAATAAGTTGGATCCATACTTAAGAAGAAATTAGATTTGATATTAGATTTCGTTTATTCCTTGTCTTTAAAGGTGAAAACTTTTAATTGATATGTTTACATTAAGGTAATTAGTGATTTTGGTATCAAATTATAATCTTTTTGGGATCCATAGTTGACTCATTTCAATACTCAATTGGACTCTAATACAGATACTGGGTTTTAGTGCATCAATTAGGAGCTATTCATAAATTTCATGTTGAGGGCAACTTGTAGGCAGTTGCTTAAACCTCCCAAAATACTTATGAAGGTCTCTATTCTTTTTGTCTAATTCTACAACTTGTAGGAGAAAATTTAATTATCATGAAATCATCTCACCATTTCTGTCAAGAATGTAGTCAATTCCCTCAAGAATGTCTCTTGTTTTGCCATCTTCTATTTCATCATTGTTTTTTTATGGTAGAATTTGCTTTTGGTTAGTAGAGGCGGATGGTTTTCATCATTGTTTTTTTTCTTTTTGAGAAATATTAGATTGTGTCAAATTTCTTTTTGTACTTTATATATGTTACCATTTAGAGATGATAAAATAACAATCGAAAACCAACAAGATACTATTCTATAGTTAGTTTCTTTTAAACTTTACCATAATTTAATTAAAATATTTCTGCAATATCTGCCTCAATCTTATCTCAAACAAGGATCCATCTAGTATAAATATTAGAGCACCATAAGCACTTGTAGCATAGCATTAGCCTTTTCTCAACAAATAAGATAGGTTACATTATGAGAGAAAATATCTTTATTCTACTTATTTTATTCTCTTATTTTGCTCAAAATATACTTGTTTTTGCTAGTTTGGAAAGGTACGATGCGTACATCGTTAATGGCCTTCCTAACAACTCTCAAATTTTCACGGTTCATGTCTTTTCTGGAGATCATGATTTAGGATATCACAATCTCATGGTAAATGAGACATTTGTTTGGCATTTTAAAATGAACCTTTTTGGAAATACTAAATTTTATGCCCACTTTTGGTGGGGCGACACTAAAGAAAGAGAATTTGCTGTTTTTGATAGAAAATTACAGCTAAAATGCGGTGAAGATCCTTTTAGCTCCAATGTATGCTGGTGGTTAGTGAAAGAAGATGGCTTTTATTTAGGAAATGAGGTTGATCCTGCCCCCCAGGATCTGATGAAAATGAATTGGTGGTTGGATAGAACTGGAATATGATGCACGTTGGATATTCAATAAATTTTAGCTTGTATGGTTTCTGTTCTAATTCTTCCTATCTTTATATTTTCTAGAAGTTCTTCTTTTATTGCCCAGTTAAAAGAAGAGAAAGATGCTTTGGAAAAACGAAAAGGAAAAAAGAGATATGGAGATTTATTTTCCTACGATAATAATCCCAAGCACAAAACCAAAACTAAATCTAAACGCATACCAAATATAATTTGAGGCACGTAAAATCTTCCTTTCTCAACAGAAAATCGAATTTGAATTTAAAACTAGACTTCAAAATTCATCTCGCAACTCATATTTGAATTTTGAAGTAAATTTCAAGGCAAAAAGAAGAAGGGAGTGAAAGAATTAACCTTACCATGTAAAATTCTTAAGAAATGAAGTTGTAAGGGAAAATACAGTGTTTTATATGATATACTCATGTATGTATTAATCTAATAAGATATATGTACAAATCTCATTCGTCATCGGATACATGTATGGATTAATGAGATGAATCATAGATTAAATTATTCAATGGGATTCATATATTCATATAGTATAAAATTGACGTATATATTATGGTTCAAGTACATATGGAGTTTTAAAGGGAGATTAATCCATTGAATTAATTCCAAATGACCTTTAATTAGTTGGTTTCATCTTAACACTCTAATCTTCAAGATGGATTCAATTCAATTCCATTTTTGAAAATACAGCAATTGTTTCATCACTTCTCTATGTAAATGTTTCAAGTATGAGAGTATCGTATTATGGAAGCCGATTGCTGTAAACTTTTGGCACTAGAGGAGGGACGAACTCCRTCTTAACGAGATTCCATATAACATTCCTTACTCTGTTCTTTTTGGCTATAAAGTTTTTATATACATTTTCTCAAGGTATACAACAATTTTTGTAATTCTTTTATAATAAGACTATAATATTTGTGTATATTGTTTCTGTCTATCTTTTGCTATTACTAGACATGTCCAAGATTACTTCTTATCTAGAAACTGCATATTCAGCGGATTCGACCACATTAACCACATTCTGTTATCTTCGTATGGGGTTAATTTAGATAATTTAGTATAAATATAAATTTCATTACCTATCAAACTATATTACTCATAGATGGAATTGCAATAAGCAATTGACCGCAATGAACAAGCATACGTGATCTACAAGTAATAAAGAATGAGTAAGATATTGTTGCTACGATGATTGGATGTCGAAGAATGGTATTGCAAAACTTCTAYTAAAATTCAAATAGTGGATYGGTTGTTTTATCACTAAACTAACCTAATCAAATTAAAGTTCTCTAATAGTTCAAGCTATTGGTTAAGACAGCAACAACATATAAAAATGATGATGAGAGATTAAAGGTGAGTTAAGGCTAAAGAATCCCCTATGTGTCAATGATAAGGAACAGAAGAATGGTGTCAAAGTGTTCTTGCTATAGCATTTAGGTAACTTCAACCTTCGGTCTATTGGTTGTTCTRGTTTTGCTACAAACATTACCCTCCRGGGCTAACTACTTAACTTAAGAACACAGGACAACAATGCTTAAGTATTCCGACTATAACATCATAGTAATGGCAAAGTGCACCGTTCAACATGCAAATCAAGATAGTAGTAACCTCAACATTCTGATCTATTAGCTGTTGTTTTGATAATGCTAGTACGGTACCCTCCCTGGCTAATTACCTAACTATAGAACCCTATACAGTCTAGGTCTTAATGGTTTTATGAATAAAACCTATATCCCTATAGGCTTATCAAAAGGGAGATCCAGCTCACATCTATGCMATAAATCCACAACCCTAAGGTTTTCCAACCATTATRGCAGCTCATGCAATTGCCACAGGTGATGAATCAGCAATAATCATACAACATTATGCAGCATTGCAGAAGMATGAGAATAGATACAGCTTTGCATAAAGATTCCTTAGCACATTAATAATAAATGTTCATCAAGAACCTCAACTGTATGTTTTGCTCATGTTCTTAAAGATAATATATACAAAACATTTCATGTTCATTATTTGAGGAGATTAAAATAATTCAAAGAAGCAAAAATTTGGCCCTTTTGTGAAGATCCATAAGGTCTTCTTGTTTCCTTGTAACCCAAGCCTTTCTTCTCCTCTTCCAACTTATTGCAGCTACTATTCCATTCTCTTCTTGTTGCTTGGCCTCCAAAACCAAGAAAGAGTTCTTCAGCTCTCCTAGTTTTCCTATCCTAAATCTGATGGAATTAAATATTTGATGCCTTCTATTTTCTTTCATTCTTTTTGCTTAGCTTCCTTTGGAATGCTTAGCTTCTTTTAGAAGACTTCGCCAAGTGTTCTCTTTCATCCTTCTTTTCTCTTTCATGCTTAGCCAAATGGCTCAAAAAGTAAAACAGATGTCAAAACCTCATTGGSTAAAGTCCTAATCGCACTTTATGCTTTATGTTTTATTTTCCTGCCAGTTTTTTTCATCAGCACGGTGACCAGCACTGAAGATAATGTCAATATCCATCTAGCATCGTCCAGACTAGGGATAATGTTACAGCTTTGTTGTTGACCCTGTTGTGTTGACTTTGACTTTCTTCAAAAGTCCTCAATTACAAAGCATTTTCCTTGTGGGATTACTTTCTTACGAAATGATATATTTTAATCAATAAAATCATAATAATTACACAATTTAACACATTGATAATAATCAAATTACTTTATTGAAACTAAGCAATATGTAGCATAAGATAATTGAGAAGGGGGAATAATAGGTSCAAAATCTCATCTAAAATAGTGGATTCACCCAAATCAACACCCCCAACCTAACCATTGCTAGACCTCTAGCAATTTAGCCAAGAAAAAGGTTCACATATAAGTTTTTCAACCTTAAGAAATTTGCAATCACAATCGAGCAGCAGATTTAGCAACAAGGACACATCACAACCTTAACTAAATACAAAAATCACTTTGGTTAAGTGTATGGAAATGAACCATGATTGACAACATATCAAGTACACAAGCTGTTACGCTTAAAGACTAATTTGATTCCAAAAGGTGTTCACAAGTCCTTGTCCCCAAAACTTTGAATTCTACAATATTAGTAATGATAAGGAGTGATAGTAACAAGGTTGGAAACAGGGGGTTTGAAACGTTGTTGTAGCATTGCACCAGTTGATACAAATCTTTCTTTTTTGTACAATAATTTTTTTTTTTTGGTTTTTTATATAATAACATAGATGTGCACACCTTTGCTCTCTCATGTCACAAAGACTGTTTGATGCAAAAAATCGATATTTTATGATGAAGGTTTGGGTTACTTAGTCCAAGTCACAAAGTCGAAAGTTTCTATGCATACTCGTACCTATATCACTTTTTGACCCAAAGCTACACATAGGTAACATGCAGCTCTAGTTACTAGGCATTTTAAGGCATTGGAGTAGCTATTTTTGCACAATCAAGTAAATAAWGCAAAGCATAAAATACACCCCGAACCTAATTGAGATTTTATTTCCAAAAAATTTAGTTCTATTCACAAGACTAATAGAGGATTTGCTAAAGTCAGTATCAAAAGATATGTAAACTAAACTAAACCGAAATCACATTTTATCTTAAAAGGAATACACAAGCAGGTAATGCTCAATAGCACTCGCAACATAGCCATACAAGGAACTATCTCCAGATGATTATTAACACTCGGTCAAGGTAGATATATGCTAAAAATTTGCACAATACTGCAGCATCACTATTGTAGCATTGGACATATTGAATATATTGTAAAATAAAGAATTATGAAATCGAAATATAATCAGATTATTAAACGCCAACACACAATCCTAGTGGACTAGAAAGAAATAGCCCAGCAGCAATAAAACAGAGTAAACGTCAAAAGTCACAAGGCTAAATGACTTAATATAGACAGAATACAGTAGTAGCATGTTAAGAAAGCTCATGCCACAAAGGCCTGAGGATAAACAACTAATGCTATTAACAATAAACCAAGTGAATGAGCTTTATGTAAAATAAACTACGCAAACAATAGCAAAAACATGATTGACTTAACCAAAATAAAAAACATTAAAGCAAAGGAAATGAAAAATATATAAATGACTAATAAACCTAAACGTTGCCTAATACATAATTAACTTAGCAATATGCCACAAGGAAAAAGGTCCCAACATATTGATGCTAACTCTGCAACACAAACATAATGCCATCGAGTGACAACTGCCCCAAAGCAGAAAAAGTCCCAAAAATTAGATTAAGCTGCTTACTAATACACAATATTAAAAATGGAAATATCCCCAATCAAATCAAATTAATGTTAATTAGCCTCAATACTCACAAGAACTAAATAGAAATTAAGATAAGGAAGCATAAAGAGCACTAACCAGCACATAATATTAAATATATTAATAATATATGCTTGTAAAACATAATTAGCATAAAGAGCACTATCTGGCACATAATTAACTCATTCCTGCAGAATTCTGTACATTGAATTGTTTATCTTGAAGCTCTTGAGGGGATGGTAGAAGTGGTTTCTCCTCTTTGGTCTRTTGTAACTGTGTCGCAATATTGTTCTCAGTTATTACATTCAGACCCTCCCTCCTCTATTCTTGGTCAATCTCTTTCTCTTCGAATTGTATARATGTATCACATATCATCGTTTCTTGAGGTTGAGATCTTAATGCTATAGCAAGTTGCTCAAACTTGAGTCTCTAGATTCCTCCATGTCCACAAAGTTCCTTTCATCCCACTAATTGCATCATTCAGTTGACTCTTTAAGGTGTCTAGTTGTTGATTCTCATGTGATCCTTGTTGATGCTCTTGTGGATAATAGGTTGAAATGTTGGTTTATTTTACTGCAACATGGATGAATTTCCACCTTGGTTGAGCCATAAGTAGTTTGATTGTAGCATTTGATCAAGGTTATGGGTGTTAGAGTGTAGATTATACCAGTTCCCCACGTTGCATATTGATTCTGGATTTGATGAACAATTTTCATATGTATGCTCCTCACCACAATAAATGCAAAATATCCTAGATTATTGTAGCATCGAACAACCCATAGTTTTGAAAGTGTTTTTCGGGTTAGCTACTTCAACTGTTAATGCTRTCACAATATAGACTTGATAGTACATCTCCATTATTGTGTGGATTAATACGCTGCTTTGTTCTCATACATTGATATCAAAGCTTGTAGCAAATAAGAGTWAAGAATCTATAGAAATTTTAAACACCACTTAAACACATCAACAACCCCCGACAACGTTACCAAAAACTTGATAAATAAAATCCCAATAAGCAATTGACTACAACGTGCAAGCATACGCCGTCCACAAGTTAAAAAGAATGAGTAAGATTCGTTCCCATGAGGATTGGATGTCTAAGAATGGTATTGCAAAACTTCTTATAAATTCAAATATTGGTTTTGTTGTTTTCTCATTAAACTAACCTATCAAACTAAAGTAGTCTAATGGTTGAAGCTATTGGTCAAGGTAGCAACAACATACAGAAATGATAATCAAAGGTTAAATATGAGTTAAGGCTAAAGAATCCCCTATTATCAATGATTACAGAACATGACAATACTATCATAGCATTCTTGCTACAACATTTAGATAACCTCAACCTTCTGATCTATTGGTTATTGTTCTAGTTTTGCTAGGAACATTACCCTCTCGGGCTAACTACCTAACTTAAAGAACACAAGACAATAATGCTAAAGCATTTCGACTATAGCATCATAATAATGGAAAAGTGCAMCACCAACCATGCAAACCAAGATARTAGWAACCTCAACCTTCCGATCTATTGGTTGTTTCGATAATGCTCGTACATTACCCTCCTTGGCTAACTACCTAACTACATAACCCTATATAGTTTAGGTCTTAATGATTGTATAGATGAAACCTATATGCCTATAGACTTTTAAACGGAAGATCCCAACTCACATCCATGCAAAAAATCCACTACCATAAGTTTTTCCAACCATTAAATCAACTTACACAATTGCCATAGGTGATCGTTCAGCAACAATCGTACAAAGTTACACAGCATTGCATGAATTATGAAAATAGATACAGCTTTGCATGAAGATTTCTTAACACATTAATAACAAAAGTTCATCAAGAACCTCAACTACATATGTTTAGTCATGTTCTTAAAGATAATACATATAAAACATTTCATGTTCATCATTTGAAGAGATTGAAATAAATATAAAAAGAAATAAAGCTCGGAGAAGAAAAATTTTTGGCCCTTTAATGAAGATCCTTAAGGTCTTCTTGTTTCCTTGTAACCCAGTGGCCTTTCTTCTTCTCTTGCAACTTCCCGCGGTTACTATTCCCTTCTCTTCTCTTCTGTGTTGCTTGGCCTCCAAAATTGAGAAAGAGTTCTTGAGCTCTCCTAATTTTCCTATTCTAAATTTGATGGAATTGAATAATATGATGTCTTCTCTTCTCTTTCATCCTTTCTGCTTAGCTTCCTTTGGAAGACTTAGTTAAGTGGCTCATGAAGTAAAACACATGTCAAAACCTCATTGGCTAAAGTCTTAATCGCACCTTATGCTTTATGCCTTATTTCCTTGCCATTTTTTGCTCATCAGCATGGTCTTTAGTTTCCATCTAGCATTTGCCAGACTAGGAACAATGTTGTAGCATTGCTGTTGACTTGTTGTGTTGACTTTGACTTTCCTTTAAAGTATTCAATTACAAATCATATTCCTTGTGGGATAATTTCCTACAAAATGAGATATTTTAATCAATAAAAGCACAAAATTTCACAATTTAAAACATTGATAATAATCAAGTTACTTTATTGAAAATAAGCAATATGTAGCATAAAATAGCATAAATAAGTGCCTGAATAATTAAGAAGGGGGAATAACATGTCAAAATCTCCTGTAAAGCAGTGCGATTCCACCACATCAATTACATCAAACATTCACAAAGAATTCTTATTATTTTTCTTATTAGAATTCCTCTACCTTCCAAATAAGAAAAAGGAATCCTTAAGGATTCATTTCGCGAATTATGATTCTAAGYAATCAAATTCCTAGTACAGTTACTTCCCCAGCAACACAAATGAAACTTTAGTTTATTATTATTATTTTTTAGACCGTATTATTTTTTTGGGAAAATATTATTCTTTACTTTTGAATTTATTCAAAATTGTAGAAATCCAATAATAAATATCTTTTGTCACCTTCTTTTACGATTTTACTTTCAATTTATTCTAATCTTTGTAGGCAAGATCTTATTGTTTTTGATAAAATATTCAAGTTGTTAATTTTTTTTTCTAAACTTACTTTTACCAAATTGAAAGAAAAATTCCATAATCTCTCTTCCAATAGTAAGTAATAATGTAAATTCAAACTTTCAAAAAGTTATATCAAGATTACGTATCTTTTTGTGTAATTCTCCACCTAGTCTTTTAATGCAACCGCATAATTTGTGTTGATTCCCCCCGTCCCCGATAACACACATTTCTTACGAATTCATTGTTTTCTTGGAGATGAAGAAACAGTCTATCATTATCTCTGGGTAAATGAAGAATTCTATTGGCACTTCAAAAATGAACTTTTGGAATAGTACAAAATACTAGTGTAACTTCTGGTGGAACTTGAAAGAAAGAGGTTTTGCAGTCTTTGATAGCGCATGATCATCTTGACGAAAATGTTTGCTACTGGTTAGCAAAAAAGCATCGCTTTTCCCTTGCTAATAGAACTAGTCTTCCTCCAGATTATTTGATCAAATTAAATGCCTGGATATAAGTGATGTATTATGTGGCTTAAGTGACAACTGGTTTTGATAAACATAGAAGAGTGTACATGGACTAAATTTGAAGATAAAACAGTTAAAAGGACTTAAAAGTTTAAATCCGTTGTTCTTGCCCTGGTTATTCTAATTATGTAATAAAAGAATAAACACAAGGTAGAAGATCAATTTAAGTTGATTTTGGGTGTTTGCAAATAGGAGTATTGGATATAAATAAAGAAAATTCTTATTAATTATAAAGTGTTGATAAATGGACCATATATTCTTCAAGTTAGATATACGATTCGTATCAAATATTATTTTGCTAGAAGAAAATAGAGAGGTTTCTTTGCAATTTGAACCTCAACCTTATATCTTTTAAGAATGTCCAAAAAGGGTGATAATCACCTTATAAAAACGTATTTCAAATAAATCAAATTATCACTCTATCACGAACGAAATGGACTACGTTTCATAATTATTCTTTTACGTTTCTATGTCTGATAAGATGAGAAAGGGCAAAAAAAAAATATCTTAAGCAATTTAAAWTTGACCTATTTGTTTCTTAATTATTATTTTCTGGAAATTGTTTGAGTGGTGTCAAATAGTCTGAGGAATATTCGATATTCCTTTCCTTTGCTGAGCTGTTAGCTTGGTCACTAGCTGAGACAGAAACTCAATCTCATGTATTGTGCCCTGCAACTATATAGATGGTGAAGATGTCAATAAATAAAAAACCATGTTTCCTACAAAGAGAGATGGATTGGATCCGAACTATAAGTCTCTTTCTCTTACTTGGTTTCATGTTTTATATTGTTCAAATCGGACAGGTCAATGCTTTGGGAGAAGGTTATGACCTTCATGTAGTGAACGGTCTCCCTGATAACACTGAACTCTTGCGAGTTCATTGTTTTTCCGGAGATGATGATTTAGGGTTTCATGATCTCCGTGTAAATGATGATTTTAATTGGCACTTCAGAATGAACTTTTGGAGGAATACAAAATTCTACTGTCACTTTTGGTGGAATTCTAAAGAGAGAAGTTTTGCGGTTTTTGATAGCAAATTGGCTATTGATCATTGTGGTCTGAAAGATGAAAACATTTGCTACTGGTTAGCAAAAGCAGATGGCTTTTACCTTGCCAATGTACTACGGCCTGATCCTGAAGATTTGAAGAGAATGAATTGGTGGATAAACAGTATTAGTTTATAATGTTTGAAAACATTTAGAAAGTGAAAGTACAAAKAAAGTTCTCTTCTTGTTTAATCAGTTTTAACAGATTGGCTATTGATCACATATGTTCTTGGTCAAACTTCTAATTTATGATTGTTTGTTTTGCCTCCATTAATGCAAATCAAATTACTATTGCAAATTTATTACAATTTGTTATTCATCGAAAATTACTGAGTTTTCCTCTATAATAGTATATAACGATGGCAGCAACATAGGCATGTTCTTGAACATACGAAGGGTACATCGTTGTTGGAAGGAAGTCCAAGCTATCTCATTTTTGGTTGTCTTTTCCATTAGATACTGTCTGATATTGGATGTAAGCTTCTTCCAATGTGGCCCTTTTGGTAATTTAGCAAGACTGCTACTACTATAAAGAAGAGTACTATAAGAATTAGGAGCATAGCATAGCATTAGTCTCTTTTTTGGACTTATTTTATTTTCTTATTTTGCTCAACATTTACATGTTTTTTGCTAGTTTTTGGAAAGTATGATGCCTACATTGCTAATGGTCTTCCCAACAACTCTCAAATGCCTACATCTTTTCTGGAGATGATGATTTAGGATTYCACAATTTTAAAGCAAATGGGAAGTTTGTTTAGCATTTCAAAATGCATGCTTTTCTAAAAACTAAATATTTTGGTGACTTTCGGTGGGGCGACACTAAAGAAAGTAGAATGGCCGTTTTCGATGAATATATAGCGCCATCATGCGGCCGAGATAAGATTAAACCGAGCATTTGTTGGTGGTTAGTAAAAGAAGACGGCTTTTATTTTGCCAACAAGGTCAATGCTAGCCCTGATGATCTGCAGAAAGTGAATGATTGGTTAAATAAAACTGAAATATGATATGATATACTCTTACTAAATCATAGAGAGAAAGAATCTGTGGGGTCAAAATGTTTATCATCCAAATATGTATGTCGTTCTTATTCTTGTTTTACATCTATTTTATATTTTGTAGAAGTTCTCCATTTAATGTCTAGTTAGAAAAGGAAMAAAAAGAAAGAAAAAGAAAACCAAAGATTTAATTCTGTATGACGATTATYACAAACACAAGTAAAATCTTCCCTCCTCAACTACTAGTAAACGAGTTTAGCAGATGAAAATCAAACTCCATATGATACTTATAAATGAAACCGAAATTTGAAATTAGTTCTTTAGGGATTTCAAGCCAACWAAAAGAAGAAGTGAAAGAATTAACTTTACAATGTCGTACATTTTTTGTACAAATATGAACTCTTTATTTTACTAATTGTACCAATATGAAGGCCAATTCATGATTTTTCGACTATCTAATAAAGAATGAATTTAATTTGCAAGTACTCTCCATCAAATTACATTATGAAATTGAGAGAGGAGAAATTTGTGCCTCAAATTACTATTAAGTTCACTACTTTCCCATTTAGATACTAATTTATGAATGTTAATTCCATCTTTAGTGATTGAAGAAGGGACTATAGCCAGTAACTATAAAAGTCCAAATACATTCATCTATAACCTTTAAGAAAGCCCTCTCTGGCTTCCCACATGGGATAATTAGTTTTATCTAATAAGGAGGTCTATGAGTGAAACGTCCTTCACGAAGTCACGAAACTCATCCATATATAAAAAGATAGCAGAGTCACTGTGCACACACAGAGTCGGATGTGTTCATACTTATAATAGATAGGGGTAAACATAAGAACAGGATGTATAACAAAAACAGTCCAAATGATTATCTAGATACACTAAGAAGCCAAACAATCAACACTTTTCAAGTCTAATATTATGCCAGAATAACCCGTTCTGATACCACTTGTTAAGGTTGATCACTACTTCTTTTAGTGAGTTGCTTTATAATCACGATTGGATATAAGTAAATGAAAGCAAAATATAACTAGTAAAAACACAATTTAACATGGTTCGACATAAATGCTTACATCTATGCGACCACGTCCAGATGTCAAACACAATTCCACTAAATCAATGAGTTCAAGGGACTTATACATCAATCATTCAACAAATTAAAGCTTTTAACGAAATAAAAAGCTTCTGCTATGTTGAATCTTGTAGCCGTTGATAGATTCTTTGAATTGTCTGTTGACGTAGAAGATTGAACAATGTCTTATTCTTGTTGCTAGAAATCCTTTTAGCAAATCTCTCGAATCTTCTCAAGCTAGGAACAAACTCTCAGTAATAGGTTGAATCAATAGAAGGAGTAAATTGCAACATAAAAATATTTAATAAACATTTTTCAACATATACTCATGAACAAATATTAAGTATCTCAATCTAACCTCATATAAATATTACTTTGTGTATTTGTTAACCAGTCTAAACTAATAAGTCTACTTATATAGTTGATCTTGCAAGCATAAGATAAGAGATATATCTGTAACTAAATCTTTAAAAGATTTGAAAAATCTTTATGGTGTGTCATTAATTCACCAAAATAAAATATATAAGCTCACAGTACAATGTCGAGCAAAGTCATCTCCCATAGGAAACGAYGAATCAATTTCTTCTTCTTCAACTTTGGTTACAATGGTGGATCAATAATTAAATTTAAGAGATGAAACAATTAATCAAAGAAAACTATTCAATAGAAAAAGTTCTGGTTAAGTGTATTAAATCTACACTATTTCAAGTATTCGATCATTGATTCAATAGTTTACTCAGTTTTCACAAATAAATTA
Source organism: Rhazya stricta (assembly GCA_001752375.1). Classification (NCBI taxonomy): domain Eukaryota; kingdom Viridiplantae; phylum Streptophyta; class Magnoliopsida; order Gentianales; family Apocynaceae; genus Rhazya; species Rhazya stricta. The sequence goes on along the minus strand of MEJB01000018.1, from coordinate 4,535,157 downwards.
GTTATAGTTGTYAAAGAAAAGCTTTAAACAACCAATCCCTCCTTAAGTGTTGACAATTAAAAKGAAAAACCTTATTAATTATCTCGTAATCAATAGACAACCCCAGAGATAACATATGAGATTTAATATAGTGGCAGCATTAAGAATAGAGAGACCTAATTCTAATCAATAAATTGTGATAGCATGTTTATTAAATTAGTCAATTATTCACCCTTGAGAAATCTCACTCTCATAGTAGGAGAGATAATACCAATTTGTCACTCTAATAAACCACAACAAACAATTACTGATTTGCCTGGTTTATCTTGGCTGCAAGCTATAGACTCAACAAAATATTTATGCATAATATTCGATCAAGCTAATAACTATCAATAATAATTACGAAGAATAGAAAATACCTGTTAATAGTTGAGTATATGAACACATTTAGATCTTACAAATGGACTGAATTAGTGCTTCATTAATCCTTAACCAGAATAGAAGAACTTAGAAACTAAACATTGTATAGAAAATAATAATATCTAAGTGAATAATAGAGAATAAGATGTCCCTCTGTGTTTCTTGTGCTCTTTTTATATAGACTATGAAGCCACGAGACTGGGAAACAACGGATTCCTAAATTATCTTATCTACCTAATTCAAATATCCAAATCAATTCTAATCTAATCTAATCAAATCATTGATTGACTACCTAATTCAAATATTCAAAACTATCCAAATCAAATCACTGATCCCATAAAATTCTCCTTAAACAATAGGAGTTTCTAAACAAGTAATCTTCCAAATTCATCCATTTGCATGCCTACGTGTAGATTTCGTGCACTTGCGGAATTTTGACTCAAATCACTCCAATAATGCCTCTTTTTCTTCTATTATCTCCACAGAGTTATAATTAAATAAAATATCGATAAAACACATAATTAGTGCAATAATTTTGTTCCAAAGTCCATCAAATATCTATATATATTGCACGAATTTGGACGCTATCAACTCCCCYACACTTAAATGATGCTTGTCCTCAAGTATTTTTCTAAAAAATAAGCAAACAAAAGACACAACACAAAGACATACTTAATCGAAGTCTAATAATCTCAAAACTTCCTCCATGAATGCACAATCAGAAGTGAACTAAAATCCAACATAAATCACATGCAATCCATAGCACTCAACCAAAATAGATGTTAACTCCCTTAATAATCGCCTCAAAGTTAAAACATATACTTCTCAACCAATCTTGCAAGGATAAGCATTCTTAATCACTTAAAAGTATATATGGGTTAATATCGCTCATGTTGACAAAAGATGGCATTATTATAAGCTTGCATAGATATCAAATTACCACCACTATAAAACAAAAAGTATACACCAATCAAAAAGTCTTTATTTGGTTTTAATGGGGCTAGAGTCATAGGTAGGTTTCAAGAAGGATATAAAAGGGTTTTAATAACATCAAAGAGAATGAATAACCAATCTAATGATGTTCAATCATATGGAACTTTCTTGAAATTCCCTACAACTCTTTGCCTTTTTCTTTCTATATATATCACAAGGTAGCTCCAAAACATCTCATCAAATTATAATTGCTACTCCTTGCAATCATCATCATTTTTTGTCTTTCTTTTTTTTTTTTTTCTTTTGATCTCTCTCCTTTTTTTTTTTTTTTCTTTTTCCCATACATATACTTCTTGGCTCTTTTCTTCCTTGCTCTTTTGCATATGTATGTTTCTCCATAAAAGAATTGCAAAACACCAATGCATATGTTCCAGAAAATATTCATTTCACAATCAACTAGTAATGCAATTCTCTTGACATTAGGGTTCAGAAAATAGTCTATAAGCAAAGAATAAGGTCAAGGGTTATTTTTTATTTTTTTTGGTTTAATCAAAGAGAAGGATAACAAGGCTCAAAAGGGGTTTACTAGGGCTAATTTTTAAAAGGTAGGTTGGTCAAAAGCCAAAATGGGTRTTCCTAAATGCCCTAATCATTTTGGTGCAAAGATCTCGCTACGTGATCTTGAAATGCATAATGGTGCAAGTTCTAGAATAACTATCTAATGTGCAACAACCACTCAATCAAAGAAAAAGTGAGCATATAGAAAGAAAAGCTCATTAAGACCCAAATCTCACTTATAAGTAGTTTTATTTTTTTAGGTTGATCTATCCATRTTTTTTATCAAAGGTACTTAAGGGGAACACTTGAAATAACTATTTCTACATGTAATCAAAGAGGGTTAAAAGTCAACAAATGACATATAGTGCATTTAGATTTTTGAAATCCTAAAAGAAAAATAAATTCCAACAAGTAAACAGTCACCAAAAGAAAAAGAAAAAGAAACTATTATTGTGATTTTTTTTACGTTTTTTACAAACAAAATCCTACTAATTCAAAAATAAAAACATTTGAAAAATAAATTCCAAGAACTCTCCCCCCCACTTAAGGGTTCATTGTCCTCAATGAAGCATAAAGGAACAAAAATAATATACGCAAAACAAACAAGAAACACAAAAYGCCACAAAAGAGGTAAAGAATAAACAAAGGTGAAGGGAAAACGAAAGAGAAACTGCCTTATAGGGGTGACRGTACGCGAAATCCAYGTTGTTCCAAGTAAGCAATAGTTAGCGTCTCTAGGCGAGCCAAACAACGGTTAGTATTTGCCTGCCCATCTGCAATCTAATTAAGAAGAGTCATTGTAGACTCGATGGATGAGGTAAATCCAAAGCTGGGGGGTAAGGGAATCTACAGAGGAAGGGGGATGCTGCCTTGGGGGTACAGAACTCGGCATATTGGGAGCATAATGATTAGTGGAGTCAATATAAATAATTCTCATCCGATGTAAACAGTCAAGATTCATAGCTTCCATGGGACATGCAATGTGCATATCTATGGAAGCTACATCTAGTACCCCGAGATGAATCGCCAGGTCTGTGATAAGTGATCCTAAAATTAAGGGACGTTTAGGGTGGGAAACTACATGCTAAAACTGAGTAGTTAACCAAAATCCACAATTAACCCTAAATCCCTTATGCACCCCAAAGGATAAACAATTCAGGTTTAGTGACTACTGCAGTACTATCCTTCCTACCATAAAAATTGAAGGCCAAAAATCAATGGCATAGTTGTAAGAAATATTAGACAGGAAAGATCCTTTAGACATCCCAGGGAGAAATTGAGAATTACTTGTTGTCAAATCACCCCAAACTCCAACCATAAGAGTTTTAAATTCTTTAGGATAATCACAAAAGCCAGCCAAATACTCCATATCAACCATACGATTATCAAGAAACACCAAAGGCACATTAAAATCATTTAACGACATCTCAAATTCATGTGCTATTAATCGAAAACAAATCAACTTATGGGTATCCAATGCATATTCTGTGGTGGGAGTAAATGAAAAAGTGCTATAAAACTCAATAGTCAACTCAGTAAAAGCAGGACAGATAATATCCAAATAAGGCGACCAACCTATAACATCAAAATACTCACAAACAACAGTCATATCAAATAAAGCATTTAACTTAGGCCAATCAAGCATTTTACCCGGGTAATTTTGCGCGAGAGCTAAGTTGCGTAACATTCTTTTGTGGCTAGGGAGGTGAATCGAATGTGTCCTTTTAGTGTGGGAGCCGTGGGAGGTAGAATGGCCTTTCTTTTGCCTACCAAGATCTTTGGCTATTTGGTTCATTCTTGGCGTCAGGTGAGTCGCCGGAGTAGTAGTATATAAGAACAATATTGGCAGAGAGAGGTTGGCAGGGTTTTGTAATGGCTGGGTTCCTATTTCTCAAATGAGTGGTGTTGGATGGTGATGGAGTGCTCAGTTCGGGCTGTAGAGGAGGTGAAGACTGGCCTATAACACTGTCGACAGTGAGTGCCAACGATTCAACCTCAAAGTCGTTGGYCGAGGTCTGGGCAGGGGAAGAACCAGAAGGTGGAGATGGGATCAGCTTCAAGCATCATGGAAGGGGCCAGTGGATACGATTAAAGGTGGCTGTGTAGCTTTGAGATCCCGATCGGCTGAGCACTAGGGATGGTGGTTTAGCAGACCAATTTAGTGCCAGCTTGGYGAATAGGATCTCCGCTAGTTGGTCCGTGTTGACTGGAAATGGCCTTATGTCGTTCTGTGTTGGCTTCAATCAAGTCCAGTGGCGAGTGGTGCTGCGAGTGGAGCTCARAATTGCAGATGGAGAACTGAGCACCCCTCATCTCGTCGATTGATGGAACGATGCAGGCTACAGTTGAAGCTATTGACGAGTGCGATTGGATCTGCGCCTCCTCGCCACGATCGGAGAGCGAGTGGGGGACGGCTGCGGAGACGCAGCATTGTCAGAGGATGAAGAAGACAACTCCATTGCCTACGGTGCTGCTCTTCGTCCCATTACAGTGATAGTCGACGAAAGGAGGTGGAAACGGCTTGGCCTATGATTGCTGTCGAGTGTGGTGGAGATGAGCAGCGGAGATGAAATAGCGGCAGTGGTTGTTTGATTGAATTGATGCCATTTGTTCAAAGAAGAAGAAGAGAAAAGATTTAGGTTAGGTTTTTTCTTTTTTTTTTTTGATACATAAATTTCCCTTTTCCTTCGTTAAAAGAAAGTAAGAAATAAAATATAAAAATTAAAATAAAAATAGAAATAATAAAAGAAAGTATGTGATTAAATCCATATGGGCATCTGGTATTCTGACTATGCTTCTGGAAATCTGATGACACTTCGTAGGGAAGTCATATGGGCATATCGTATTCTGACTATGCTTCGGGAAATTGATGACATTTTGTAGAAATGCCATATGGGCATACAATATTTTGATTATGCTTCTGGAAAATTCTGAGAATTTCCAAAAATTATTCCTGCTAAATTAGTCCTCAAAAACCAGATAAGTCAATTATCACTCCAAATGGATATAATAAATAAATAAATAAATAAAAGGATAAGAAAAGAAAAATCGAAATCATTGGGTTGCCTTCCAATAAGCACATTTCTTTAATGTCTTTGGCTAGAYGAATTCTGGCCTAAGTTCATTYATAAATGGGAAGAGCTAATTCGATCTCCTCAATTTTCAAAACTTCACATTCTCCAAAAAATGGTTTAAGTCTTTGACCATTTACCTTAAAACTCTTGTTGGTTTCTAAACTTTTAATTTCCACCATACCTTGAGAATTGAAACTTACCACTTCAAAAGGACCTAACCAACGAGTTTTGAGTTTCCCAGGCATGAACTTTAGTCTAGAATTGAATAACAAAACCCTTTGACCCACATGAAATTGCTTACGACTCAAATCCTTGTCATGCAAAAGCTTGGCTCTTTCTTTGTACATTCTCTTGTTTTCGTAAGCCTCCAACCGAATTTCCTCCAACTCTTGAAGTTGGAGCTTTCTTTCATCACCCATTTCCTTGCCATCCATGTTGCAATGTTTCACTACCCAAAAAGCACGATGTTCAATTTCGACAGGCAAATGACATAATTTTCCAAATACTAACCTATAGAGTGACATCTCTATTGGAGTTTTATAGGCTGTCCGATATGCCCATAGTGCATCCTCCAATCTCAAACTCTAGTCCTTACATCTTGGATTTACTGTTTTCTCCAAAATACCTTTTATCTCCCTGTTTGAAACCTCTGCTTGTCCATTTATCTGTGGATGGTAGGCAGTTGCAACACGATGATGCACTCCATGTTTTTTTAATAGTATTTCCACTATGCGATTGCAAAAATGCATACCTTGGTTGCTTATAATCGCACGAGGCATCCCAAATCTACTAAAGATGTTAGACTTAAGAAATCCTCCAACAACTTTAGCGTAATTAGTTCGGGTAGCTTTTACTTCTAACCATTTTGAAACGTAATCGACAACAGGTAAAATGTATGTATTACTAAAAGAACTAGGAAAAGGGCCCATAAAATTCATCCCCCAAACATAAAAAACCTCACAAACAATAATAGGCATTTGAGGCATTTCACTTCTACATGAGATATTTCCTACTCTTTGGCATTGCTCACAAGTTTTGCAGAAAAAATATGAGTCTTTAAACAATGTTGTCCAATAAAATCCACAATCTAAAACTTTTCTAGCTATCCCTTTAGGACCAAAGTGTCCCCCACAGGCATAAGAATGACAATGAACTTCCTCGTTAGGAATACAACAACAATTAACTTGGTCTGAACAAATTTTTCATAAATAAGGTTCATCCCATATAAAACATTTAAAATCACTCTTCATTTTATTTTTTTGCACAGAACTTACACCATGTGGAAAAGTTCCAGAAACTAGAAAATTTTCCATATCGCAAACCAAGGTTCCTTACCCTTTTTACATTGAATGGTTAAAAGATGTTCATTTGGAAATGCTTCAGAAATGGGTATAGGGTCTTCCTCTCTAACCAATCGACTCAAATGATCAGCTGCATGATTTTCAATCCCTTTCGATCTTTAATTTCCTAATCAAACTACTGGAGCAGTAAAACCCATCTTATTAATTGGGGTTTCGAATCTTTTTTCGAAAGTAGATACTTCAACCCTGCATGATCAGAAAATACTACAACCTTAGAACCAAGCAAATAAGATCTAAATTTTTCAAAGGCAAAAAYAATTGCTAATAGCTCTTTCTCAGTTGTAGTATAGTTGTGTTGGACTGAGTTTAGAGTTTTAAATGTATAATAAATCACATGATTATTCTTTTCAATTTTTTRTCCTAAAACAGACCCAATAGCATAATGACTCGCATCACACATGAGCTCGAAAGGTAAATTCCAGTTAGGAGGATGGATTATGGGTGCTACGGTCAATTGGATCTTCAATGACTCAAATGCCTTCTTGGATCTTCTTGCGCTCAAATTCCACTTCTTGCTGCAACAATCTTGTCAATGGTTGGGAAATCTTTGAAACATCCTTAATGAATCGTCTGTAGAAACATGCATGACCAAGAAAATCTCAAATTTCTTTGATATTAGTCGGATATGGAAATTCAGCAATCAAATCAATTTTAGCCTTGTCTACCTCTATTCCCCTAGAGGAAATGACATGTCCTAGGACTATCCCTTCGTTGACCATAAAGTGACATTTTTCATAATTAAGAACAAGATTAGTTTCAATGCATCTTTTCAACACTGTTGTCAAATTTTCTAGACATTGATTGAAAGAATCTCCATAAACAGTAAAGTCATCCATAAAAATTTCTATGCAATTTTCAATCATGTCCAAAAAAATACTCATCATACATCTTTGGAAAGTCCCAGGTGCATTACAAAGGTTAAAAGGCATACAGCGATATGCAAATGTACCAAATGGGAATGTAAAAGTAGTTTTTTCTTGATCCTCCGGGGCTACAAAAATTTGAAAATATCCCGAATATCCATCTAAGAAGCAAAAAAAAAAAAAATTACCTGCAAGTCTCTCAAGCATCTGATCAATAAATAGAAGTGGAAAATGATCCTTTCTGGTGGCTGTATTAAGTTTTCRAAAATCTATACACATCCGCCATCCAATTTGCAACCGCATAGGGATCAATTCGTTTTTCTTATTATTGACCAATTGAAAACTAGATTTTTTTGGTACGATATGCACAGGACTAACCATCCATTGTCAGAGATAGGATAAATTATTCCTAATTCTAAAAGTTTTAGAATTTCTTTCATAACTACCTCTTTCATAGCTGGATTCAATTTCCTCTATGGGTCCCTTACAGGTTTAGCCTCAGGCTCTAACAAAATCCTATTCATACAGAGTGACGGACTTATACCTTTTATGTCTGGAAGAGTCCACCCAATAGCATTTTTATGCTCTTTTAAGATTCTTACTAGGCTTTCCTCTTGAGTTTCAGTAAGACCCTTATTGATAATAACTGGTAGAGTATCATTTTCTCCCAAATAGACATATTTCAGATGATCAAGAAGATGTTTTAGCTCTAGTTTAGGTGTCTACATCACAGAAGGAAGAATTTTCTCGAAATTGCAAGGCAAAAGGATATTAGAGGATACATACCTTTTTGGCATTCCTTCTAAAGAGTATAATGCCATGATAGTTTCTTGGAATTCCTCATCAGTTTCCTCTTTTGCATCCTTRTCAGTTAAATTTCTRACTAAAATCAACTCCAATTCATCCTACAAAAATTTAGTTTCCACGTGTTGCTCAATTATAGAATCAATTAAGCTAACATTAAAATTTCCTTCTTAATCATCAGGATGCTTCATAGCTTCAAAGATGTTAAATGTCACCATATCACCATCAAACTCTAAACTTAATGTCCTTTTATCAACATCTATTTTTGTCCTCGCAGTTTTCGTGAAAGGCGTCCCTAAYAAAATTACAGTTGATTTTGTTGCACAAAAATCATCCATATCAATAATATAGAAATCAGCCGGGAATATTAATTCAKTAACCTTAACCAAAATGTCTTCAATCATGCCTTCAGGGTACGTATTGGACCTATCTRCTAATTGAATAATAACTCTTGTTTCTTTTAGAGGTCCTAATTTTAACTCTTTATAAACAAATAAAGGCATGACATTTATTGATGCTCCTAGATCTACCATGGCCTTCTCAATCCTTTGGTTACCAATGACACATGGAATCATAAACATGCTAGAATCTTTACATTTTTGTGGCAATGTCCTTTTGATAATGGCCGAGACATTCTCTCCAACTAAGATTTTCTCATCACCCCTAAATTTTCATCCTTTTTGTGCAGAGCTCTTTTAGAAATTTAGCATATCTAGGTACTTGTTTAATGGCATCAAGAAGAGGGAGATTAATCTCTACCTTTCGAAAATTTTCCAACATCTCTTTTGTTTCTTCTTCTTTCTTTGGCCTTGTCAATCTACTAGGAAAATGAAGAGCTGTTAATACCTTAGGAGTGAAATTTTCTDTCTCATTACTTACCTTTGAAGTTAAGGCTTTTCCGAAGTTTATCTCATTTTTTTCTTGAGCCTCTTCGGTTCGATCTTCCTTCAACTCTTTGCCGCTTCTAAGAATCATGGCACTCACATTTCGTCATGAATTTACTTTCACTTGTGAAGATAGTTTACCYTGGCTTGTCTCCAATTTATTCATAGCAGTTGCCAATTATGTCATCGGGTGCCCAAATRGTGAATGCTCATTTCAGTTTTTTGCTGAAAACTTTGATTTTCTTTTTGAATCCTTTGMTTTTCTTGCTGGATCCTCTTATTTTCTTGCTACATCCTCTTATCTTCTTGCTGCAGAAATTTGGTAGTATAGCAATATCTTTAACATGATCTTCCAAAGATGTACCTGAATTGTTGGTTGCTTGAGACAATCTCACTTGTGGTTGCTATTGAAAATTGGGTACTTTGTTTGCATAGCTATAATTTGGATGATCTCTATGTTAGAGAATGAGTCATATCGCCTTTATTGTTGCCCATAGGTACCTCCAACTACACTTACATGTTTATTAGGTGCATCTTGAATAGTTGGACACATGTCGGTAGTATATCCCAAATTAGAACATATTCCGCAGGATTTTACTTGTTGTATTTGTCCCATCCCTAAAACCATTTTTCTCAATCAAGGATGTTAGTGTATCAATTTTATGATCAAAATTTGAGCTATTTACCTCATTTACCTTCCTTGGCACATCTTGCCTTGTACCAAATTGTTGAGCRTTTGCAGTCGTGTTTGAGATAAAAAGCTTAGCATCCTTATGTGTCTTCTTTACCAAAGCACATCTGCTGGCTGCATCACTCATATTCCTATCCATACACACTAGAACCTCATAGAAATATTGAATCAATAATTRTTCAGGAATYTGGTGATGAGGACAACTTGACAAAGTTGTTTAAAATGCTCCCAATATTCATACAAAGTCTCCCCATTCATTTGTCGGATTCCATAAATTTCTTTTCTTCTATATGCTGCCCTAGAAGCTGTGAAATATTTCTCTAAAAATTGTTTCCTTAATTCTTCCCAACCAATTATTGAACTTGATGATAAGTAATGTAACTAATCCTTAGCTTTATCARCTAAGGAGAAAGGAAAGAATAAAAGCCTAATATGATCCTCCGTCATCCCTTGAGGGTGCATAGTTAAACAAACAACATGAAATTCCTTAGATGTTTGGGGGGATCTTCTCCTGAAAAATCATGAAATTTGGGAAGCAATTGTATTATTCTAGGTTTTATCTCAAAGTTAGCTATTAAATTAGACAAATTTATACATAGAGGCTGTTGAATAACATTAGGATTAGTTGACTCCCTTAAGGTTCTTGCTTCTTGAGCCATGTTGACTYCTTCTTTCTCGCTTATTGGCTCCTCAAACTCAGTTTCAAATTCAGACAAACCTGGCTCAATTAGAATAATAGATGATTTGGCTGATTCTCGCACTCTTTTCCTTAGTTTCTTTGCTGCCTTCTCAATTTCTGGATCGTAGACAAGATTACCTGTACGAGAAGATCTAGGCATATACTAAAGGATCAAATAAAATTAAAGAAAGAAAAAGAATGAAAGCTTAAAATCGTTCGCAACGGCGCCAAATTTGGTGTGCCGTTAATTCACCAAAATAAAATATATAAGCTCACAGTATGATGGCGAGCAAAGTCATCTCCTACAGGGAGCAACGAATCAATTTCTTCTTCTTCAACTTTGGTCRGAATGGTGGATCAACAATTACATTTAAGAGATGAAACAATTAATCAAATAAAACTATTTTTAATAAGAAAACTTTCAATAGAAAAAGGTTCTRGTTAAGGGTACTAAATCCACACTATTTCAAGCATTTGATCRTTGATTCAATAATTTACTCAATTTTCACAAATAAATTAGTTATAGTTGTCAAAGAAAAGCTTTAAACAACCAATTCCTCCTTAAATGTTGACAATTAAAAGGAAAAGCCCTATTAATTATCTACTAATTGATAGATAACCCCAGAGATGACACATGAGATTTAATGTACGGACAGCATTAAGAATTAGAGAGACCCAATTCTAATCAATAAATTCTGATAGCACATGAGATTTAATGTACGAACAGCATTAAGAATTAGAGAGACCCAATTTTAATCAATAAATTCTGATAGCGGATTTATTAAATTAGCCTGTTATTCCCCCTTAACAAATCTCACTATGATAGTAGGAGAGATAATACCAATTTGCCACTCTGTTAAACCATAGCAAACAATTACGAATTTTCCTRGTTTATCTTGGCTACAAGCTATTAGACTCAACAAAATATTTGYRCATAATATTCAATTAAGCTAATAACTATTAATAATAATTACGAAGAATAACAAATACCTGTTAATAGTTGAGTATATGAACACGCTTAGATCTCACAAATGGACTAAACTAGTGCTTCATTAATCCTTAACTAGAATAGAAGAACTTAGATACTAAACATTGTATGGAAAATGATAATATCTAAGTGAATAATAGAGAATAAGATGTCCCTCTGTGTTTCATCTCTAACTGATTGATTACAAGGGATATACATTCCACAAAATCCTCCTTAAACAATAGCGGTTTCTAAAAAAAAAAATAGTTTTTCAATGTTAAAAAGAATCCTCCAAATTCATCCATCCGCATGCCCACATGATAGATTTTGTGTACTTCTGAAATTTTGCCTCAAATCACTCCAATAATGCCTCTTTTTCTTCTATTACCTCCACAGAGTCCTAAATGAATAAAATATTGATAAAATACATAATTAGTGCAATAATTTTGTTTCAAAGTCCATCAAATATCTATATATGTTGCACTAATTTGGAATCTATCACAAATCTTGAATGGTTGGTGGATGATGGCATGAGGGTTCGATTATTGGTTCGCTTCTTTTGTGGGAGGAACTAGACTACTCCATGAGGGATTATCAGTGTCYGGGAGTTGGTTGGAGGATTCAGTATCTTTTCTCAGATGTTGCCTGAAGAGGTTTTTGACTCCTTTTTTCTACCTCGACATGGAATATTGTACCGAAGGTGACCAAGCTTAGATGGGAATATTCTTGAAAGGACACCCAAAACAAAATGAAAAAAAAAGAGAAATATGGAGATTTATTTTTCTATGATGATTATAATAAAACCGATATCAAAATCTTCCATATGGATAGAAAATCAAACTCCAATTGATAGAAATTTACAAATTTGCTCATGAGTRCAGTTATAAATTCATATGTAAACTCATAAATGAAATTGAAATTTGAAATTAGTTCTTTAGAGATTTCAAGCCCAAAAAAAGAAAAAAGGTGAAAGAATTAAATTTACGATGTGAAATTCCTAAAGATGTTTGAGGAAGTATTTAATTATCTTAAGTTTTTAGTAAATTTTGGGTACTCAATTCAGTTGAATAAACAGATTCCTTATTTGAGTAAACCCCATATTTTGTGGCCAATTAAATATATAAATCTGTAATTATTTTTTAACGCCTGCCTATGCTGTGTAATTCTTATCAACGGGATGACGAAGTATTACAATAAAGTGAGATTAGTTGTTTATGTAAGGTGCCAAAACTTATCAGGATTGAGTTATCATTACATCAAAGATCAAATGCATTGAATGATGGTGGATTTAGTTTCCTTTAATCGACAACCTTCTTATATATTGCATTTTACGCCATTCTCATTCCCATTATTCTTTCTATTACATAATTTTTTGTTTTGTCAACGTTGGCAGTTTAGAACAACATAATTTCTTCCTCCTTTTGTTTCCCTTAAAGGAAATTCACTAAATATTTTAAAATTATTCTTGTAAATATTATATTTTAAAATTATTATTTGCTCTTTTTTATTTAAGGGATCAAATTATGTGTGAATATTATCATCCTTCCGTTTCCAATCTTTCTAAATTTATCTTCCTATGATCACTGTTAAAAAAACATTAGATCGAAAATTTTATTTATGCCCTATATTTTTGAATTAGAAATTAGATACATGAACAAAATCAAATTATACTTTGGAACTTTTTTGAAAAAGAAGAAGAAGGTTATTTAGGAGTTTGATCTGATCCTCCAAGTTATTTGATTAAAGTAAATGTCTGAACTTCACTGATATATTATCAAATTATGAGTAGCCTTTGTGAATTGTGAATTGTTTTAAGTGATATATATATTACAAGTTTCAAGGCCATTTGATAATTTATGGACTATCTCATAAAGAATGAAATTATAAATACTTCCCATGAATTGTGTTTACGAAATCGAGAGAAAACAAACTACTTCAGAGAAGTGTAGAAGGATGAAATTTTACAGATAAAAATAGTTATATGACATAAAGTTTAAAAGTGTTGTTCTTAATAGATTTGAATTTTGATTTAAGAAAAAAAAAAATAACTGGACTGAGAGAAAAGGAAGAAGTTTTACTTGGTCAAAGTGAAGAATATGAGATTTTGCAAAGTGAAGAATTTATAAAGTAGAAGAATCTGAGATTTTGAGGACACATTTGGCAAAGTGAAGAATCTGAGATTTTGCAACAGTTTGGCATAAAGTAGAAGTTTTACTTGGTCAAACTTCTAGCTTATGCTGGTTTGTTTTGCCATTAATGCAGAACAAATTACTGTTACAAATTTATTACAGTTTGTTATTCATTGATCAGAATCGAGTTATCCTTTTTGAGTACTATATAAAAGACTGTAACATGAACAAATTGGAGCATATAACAGTAGCCTTTTCTCAACAAGAAAGATGGGTTACATTATGAGAGAAAGCCTCTTCGTTGTRGTTCTTGTATTCACTTGTTCTGCTCAACACAAACATGTTATTGCTAATATGGAAAGGTATCAGGCCTACATTGTCAATGGCCTTCCAAACAATTCTGCTATTTTCTGGTGTCATATCTTTTCTGGAGAAACAGATTTCGGATTTAAGAGACTCAAAGTAAAAGAGCAGTTTTCTTGGCGTTTCAGAATGAATGCTTTTTCAAATACTAAATTTCTTGGCCACTTCTGGTGGGGCGACAAATTGGAAAATGGATTTCCTGTGTTTGATTTATATGTAGCTCCGAGATGCGGTGTAGATACTTTTAAAACAAACATTTGTTGGTGGGAAGCAAAAGAAGATGGCTTTTATTTAGCCAACAAGATCAATCCTGAACCTAAAGATATGAGGAAAGCATATGACTGGAACACAAAGTGATAAAGAAAATATAATGTGACAATTGTACTCTTGCTAAATCTGAAAGTCTTCGATTTTATATTATGTTGTTGAAGTTCTCCTTTGTCCAGTTAAGTCGACTGAAAGAGCAGCGAAGGTTTCTTGGCAAGAGAAAGAAAAAGGAAAAAAAAGAAACAAATAGATTTTATGTTTCTGTCCTTTCAGGCATGTCAGTCCGCAGTTAAGTCGACTGAAAGAGCAGCGAAGGTTTCTTGGCTGAAAATATCAAAGGGGTTTTCTGGAAAGGAAGAAAAAAACGTTTTCCATGTTCTTCGTCTAAATGGTGATTTTAATTRGCACTTCAAAATAAATTTTTGGAACAGGACAAAATACGGAGRTCACTTCTGATGGAATTTGAAAGAGGGAGTTTTTGGGATATTTTATGACAGACTAGCATAGGAATATTGTGATGTGAAAAATGAAAATATTTGCTAATAAAAGCAGATGGTTATTACATTGCAAATACAATAGTTCCTCTTCCAGATTAGTTGATTAAAATATATGTCTGTGAATTTTATTAATTGCTTTGAAGGGGACATGATTGCTAGTGACTAGTAAAAGGAGATGTATAAACCTTCTTTCTTTTTTTTTTTTTTTTTTGAAGAGAAGTGATGTATAATAACATAATGATTAACTTTGTGGATTGCGAATTTTGTTTGAAGTGCTCTTGTTAGAAAATAGTGACGACAAAAAAAGAAATAGAAATAGCGAATACACAAATCTGTGGGGGAAATCCTATAATATTGAGAAATAAATTCATAGGTCAACGCTAGAGAAAATGCACTACAATAAAAAATGATTACAAGAGGAACGAGTATCTTGTGAATTTCCAAGACCCTAATGTCGCAATCCCAAACATTTATAATACATTATATAAATGTGTGAGATAATACATTAGGGAACATCTACCTAATTTTGATTACTACAAGTTAGCGAATTCTAATTAGCCAACAATATACCCTGACCCTTATTGGGTACCTGAAGGCTGAATCACATTGCCAACATATTGGCTTATAGTGGGGATGTTTCTTTGGAGTCTTTTTGTATTTGTTCAACTTCACCTTTTTTGCCCTTTGCAAGTGGTATGTATTGGATATTTCTCTTGAAGAACGAGCAATTTCACTAACAAAATGGAGATCTAAATTGACCAAAACACCTCCAAAGTAAATCTAAAAAAATCACATATATCGACAATAACGTCATCTTGTACATGATTAAAGAAGAATGTGAAACGAATCCGAAACCAAATCACTTGATAAAATATGCTTTAGAACAAGTGTTTTAGTATCTTTTGCATCTTTGGTTATACAGAATCTTATGCAGATCATTGATTGAGAGACAAAACTTGGCATCAAAGAAGTCCATGCTGTATCGAATAGCTCTTTTTGTTCCCCTTACATCTCTTCTCCTTTCAACTCAGTTCGGATTTGAATTTGGAATTAAGAAAAACGAAGAGGCCGAGACAAAATATCTCCCCCCTATTCTACAACCTTATCTTAATTTCGCAACATTTTGGCAGGATTAAAACCTTTGTACACATATGTACTTGGTCAAACTTCTAATTTGTTCTGGTTTGTTTCGCCATTAATGCAAAACAAATTACCGTTACAAATTTATGATAGATTGTTATTCATTGATCAGAACCGAGCTGTTCTCTTGAGTACTATATAAAGACTCTAGCATGAACAACATGGGGCATAATACAATAACCAATTCTCAACAACAAAGATGGGTTATATTGTGAGAGACAGCCTCTTTGTTTTGGTTCTTGTATTCACTTGTTTTGCTCAACACAGACATGTTCTTGCTAATATGGAAAGGTTTGATGGATATATCGTTAATGGCCTGCCAAACAATTCTTTTATTTTCTGGGCTCATGTCTTTTCCGGAGATAATGATTTCGGATTTAAGAATCTTAAAGTGAAAGAGAAGTTCGTTTGGCGTTTCAGAATGAATGCTTTCTCAACTACTAAATATTTTGGTCACTTTTGGTGGGGTGACAAATTGGAAAAAGGGTTTGATGTTTTCAATAAAAATATAGCTCCTAAATGCGGTCATGATAGTTATTTCCCCAACGTTTGTTGGTGGGAAGCAAGGGAAGATGGGTTTTATTTTTCTAACAAGGAAAACCCTGCCCCTTGTGATCTGAAGAAAGTGCAGGACTGGGACAGAAAGTGTTAAAGAAGATATGATGTGACGATGTACTCTTGCTGAATCATAGCTGAAAGCCTTTGTTGCTAAATCATATTGACGCTCCAACATTGTTCCTGTCGTCTTTTACATCGATTTTATATTAGTTCAGCAGCTGAAAATATCAAACTATGGAAACATCTTAAGTAGAATCCTTTTCTTGGTTGTTCACTTTCCTGAGCTCTGATTTATGCTACAAAATTCCTGTTTTTTTTCACATCATGCTAAAGATTCAATTTTGAACTCATCTTGATTCAACTATGCAACCTAATCCATAGATTATGAAACATAATCAAAATCCAAGATTCGAGCATTTTTCAACTCTAGAAACACAAAGAATTTTCGTAAATTAGATAGCTATTATGTGTTTTTTCATCTTTTCTAATAAGACAAAAATGCTCAAAATGTCATTCAATTATTTACGATTATCGATTTATGTTTGTAAACTTTTTTTTGATCTTATTTATCTTTTAACTATTGTCAACTCTGTATTTTTACTTCACCACCACTCTCTATAGTGGTTTCCCACTGAACTATACATTTGCCTCTCACATGACAATTACTTGAGGAGTAAAAAGGTAATTAATTTCATGCTCATAAACTGACCTGACCCAAGTCCAAACACATTTCAAGTTCTAAGGAAAAGAAAAGAAAGAGAAAAGCTATCATCTCCATCTTCCCCATCTCATGGTCAAATCCTTCTTCTGAAATTGGGGATTATTGGGTTTTTTTCATTGAAAGGGACAAAAGCTTCCACATCCCCCCTCAGCCCCGATGCAAACCGCCCAAGCTCAACATTGAAAGCCTCGCAAAATTCTGTACATTGCGGAGGAAATCTTTTGCGCACTGCCACAGCCTCAGGCTACAGATACAAATTCATATACTACTCTTCACGTCATATGCGTCAATGAGTTTTGGATCATAATGATGTTCTATCTCCTACTTTTTTTCTTTTTTTCGTTTTTTTGAGCCTTTGGGTGGAATAAAATTAGCGAGGAGCCATAGCCACTCGGCGGAAAGGAGAGGTGCTACGCATCATAGGCAATGAAATTTTATTCCAGAAATTAAATAAATTTTTAGTAAATAAATTGTGTTATGTTGCAGTGTAAAATTAGTTCCATGCTGAATGCAAACTTTGAAAGGTTTGGATCATAATGATGTCCTATCTCCTACTTTTCTTACCTAGTTTACTTGTATGTTGTGGAATATATTAGGATTTCAAGATTCTACGCTGGTTTATCCATTAGATATGTCAATGTTGATTATTACRTCTTTTTCAACACGGGATTTAACATGGCTCGACATAAATGCATACATCCATGGGACCACGTCCAGGTGTCAAACACAATTCGACTAAATCAATGAGTTCAAGGGACTTACACATCAATCATTCAACAATATAAAAAATTTAGAACATAATAAAAGACTTCTCTTAYGTTGAATCTTGTAACCGTTGATGAATTCTCTAAATTGTCTGTTGATGTTGAAGATTAAACAAAGTTTTGTTCTTGTTGCTCAAAATTCTTTAACTAAATCAGAAGAATTTTGGAAAAGTTTACCTCTTGCAGCCAATAAAAAATCAGATAAAGTCTATAATCAGATCTTTAAAAGATTTTAGGAAATCTTTAAAATCTTTAAAATATATGATCAAATCTTTAAAGATCTTAGAAGATAAAATCTTTAGAAGATGTGAAAAATCTTTACCTAAAAAGATAATATTTGAATACCAAGGTACTTACAATCTCCCCCTTTTTTATTTTCATATGAACACACAAGCACATCRGATAAACATTTTAACTTCAAAGATTTTTCACCATTGATGTAAATGACGTCCAGTAACTACTTATGAACATCAGTTGGTTATAACATGCAAATAATCAAGTACCAATAAATTCAAAGYAAACCATTGATATAAAGGACATCTAATAACTATTTATGAACATCAGTTGGTTATAACATGCAAACCATCAAGTACCAATAAATCCAAAGCAAAATATCCATATCTATTAGTTGTCACAAGAAGAAAAGTGAAGCAAGAAAGGATAAAATATGGTGAGCACCAATATCTAGTATAATCCAAAATATTACATCAAAGATCAGATACCAAAATAACCAACAAAGTAATATTACTCTGTTCTCCCTCTTTGTGGTTCAAATGAACAACCAAAAAATGTAGGACTGGAGAATGAGGATGCAGAATGCTCCCCCTGAGAATCACCTCCTGAAGACGAAGACTCAGGAAAAGAAAGAGAAAAAAAATTCTCTAAAAAACACATTTATTAGCCAAAATTGAGTCCATAAATTCAAAACAAATGCATGAAACTCCTTCAGCATGAAAAAGTTAAAACAAATTGGCAAGTTGAGTCCGCAAACAAATGCATTGAACATGAACAATGAAATATATAGATTCTGAAAAAAAATTGTTCGCCCTTCCCCTTTTCTTTTTGTTTAATGAAAATAGAATAAAAAATCAGAATTATCTCTGTGGACAACAAAAAACATCCGGTGGACTTTATATTCCAATAGAAAAACTCAAAACAAAAAATAACGCAAAGTTAGAGTAGAAACAAGTTATAACTGATCGAGAAATATAACCAATAAGAATATGAATTCAGACTCAAGATGTCCAATGACTAAGCGCCTAAAACTAATGTGTCATGAGATTTATACAAAAGAAAGAAGATTTAGAAGGGGTCACAAATACATGATATARATCACCACTGAAACCATGAGATATAAGTGTGTGAAAGTGTCCTCAAGGGAAAATATATAATAACCTTTCTCTCAATTAAATTAAGCAATATTCGTCATGAGATTTTGACCAACGGTGTTTTTTTTTTTTTTTTTTCCCAATAGAGACAATATGAACATTTGTTCAAACACTCAATGTATTTTGTAAATTGTGACTTTCACTCATAGATTGCGGTAACCTTTCCCATGGTAAAGTAGTCGTAGGATAGGGGTCATTACACCAAAACTACTTACTTAAGGCAGCTTTCACTCAACAAAACGTGGTAGCAATCCATTGAAGTGATTTTATAGGGAGTGGTAGACTTATGATCAAGTAGAGTGTTCACTAAACCTTCCAAGCAAAGTATGACTTTCAATTAGCAATGGCAAATAGAATACTCAAGTCATTGTGCCCACACAAGAAAATGAAATGCCACACACACTGGAAAATAAATCTCAAACAGAAGTACAACAAGAACCACWGATACACAATGAGTGCTTTTCATAATATTTCTTCACATTGGAGAACAAATTCCAATGGATTTCCTTAAATCCAAAAAGGCTTGAGTGGAAAGTGCTTTTATATTTTCATAATCACAAATGGAATTTTTTAGAATCCATTTCATTTTAGCCATTTCTTTTCCTCTAGATGAAGTAGATGCAATTTTTGCTTCATTAAACATCCTATGCACATAGAAACGCAGCTTAAAACATTTTGGCTTGATATATCCCTTTTTACCACAAAAATGATAAGTAGGAATAAAGTTGGATACCTTATAATTTTTTTTTCTTGCTAAATCTTTCTATCTGCCATTATTGTGGCCATACCAGGTTTTGTGTAGTCACTTTGAAAACCAATTCCATATTTGTCACCCACTGGTTTCCCCATGAGTAGGGCTTGCTCAAGCTTTGTGGTACTCATTTGAGATACTATTAGCATTTTCTAGTTCTCGAAAGGTCTGAACTAGTTTTTGTTGTGAACAGTTGAATTCCTCTTGCAAGTTCTTGGCTTTCTTTTCCAACTCACAATTCTCCTTTACTTGTTCGAGATTATCCATTTCTGTGGTTTTAATTTGCTTTACAACTTTCATCCACTGCATATACATATCTTCGTAAGCAGATTGAAGATCTTCCACATCAATATCAGATTGCTTTTCCTTAGACTCTATTTTGGAATTATTTTGTACTTTCTTACTCTTCGTCACCATGAAAGATAGGTAACTTTGGTCATTCACAGCATTGTTATTTCCATGGGCTTCATCATCACAGTCACTCCAAGAAGCAGTCATTACATGTCYCTTCTTTTTAAGGGGTTTGCACATTCTGCCTGAATATGACCAAATCCTTCGCATTCACAATATTGAGTGCCCTCATTCTTTTCGTTATCTTCTAGCATACCATAATCTTTTTTGATGTTTCTCAGATACTTGTTGAAGCTCTTGGCCAGCAATGCACTTATATCCTCATCAATGCTTTTGGAGTCCATGGAATGTTTGTCTTTATCTCACCTCTTTAGATTTTGTTCTTAYATYTGCAATGAGACAATCAATTCATCTAAGTCAATTTCATCTATATCTCTACATTCTTCAATGGAAGTAGCTTTGAATCTCTTTGGAAGTGAACATAAGACTTTCCTGACAAGTTTAGCATTAGAATATGATTCACCAAGAACAAATCATTCATTTGATAAATTACACAATTTTACATGAAAATCAGCAGTAGATTCATTTTCAGACATAAACATATTCTCAAACTCAGTTGTAAGACTCCTTAACCTAGACCTTTTAGCTTGATCGGTTCCTTCGTTTTTTGCTTCTAACTTATCTCATGCTTCTTTAGCAATTTTACAAGTAGTAAAGACTTGCATCTGTTTTACAGTTACTGCATTAAATATAGTATGCAGAGCTTTAGAGTTTCAATTAACCTTATCAAGTCATTACTATCCCATTCAGATACTAATTTAAAAATTTTAATTCCMCCTTTAGTGATTAAAGGGGGGGGGGGGGACTATAACCTGTAACTATAGAGTCCCAAACACGTTCATCTATAGCTTTTAAGAAGGTCCTCATTCTAACTTTCCACTTAGGATAATTGGTTCCATTTAACAAGGGAGGTCTATGAGTGGAACCTCTTTCACGAAAGTCATGAAAGTCATGAAAGTCATCCATAATGAAAAAAACAGTAGTGTCCGTGTGTGCACACAAAAATGAGTATGAACACAATCACAATAAAACAACAAGTGAGATACATTAAATTCAATACAACCTAAAATAATAAGTAAGGTATACTTAGAAGCCAAACAATCAGCACAATTTGGATCTAATCTTGATGAACAAGAAACCTGCTCTRWTACCACTTGTCAATGTTGATTACTACTTCTTTTTCATGGATTACTTTATAATCAAGATTGAATATAAGTAAATCAAAACAGACTAAAAATAGTGAACACAGAATTTAACATGGTTTGACATAAATACCTATATCTATGGGACCATGTTCATGTCAACACACAATTCTACTAAATCATGAGTTCAAGGGACTTACACATCAATCATTCAACAATATAAAGCTTTTAAAACATAATAAAAGACTTCCACTATGTTAAATTCTTGTAGTCATCGATGGATTCTCTGAATTGTCTATTGACGTTGAAGATTGAACAAAGTCTTGTTTTTTATGCTGGAAATTCTTTCAGCGAACTTCTCAATCTTCTCAGGATAGGAAGGACCTCTTGATAATCGGTTGAATCAACATTTGGAATAAATTCCAACATAAAAGCATTCAATAAATATTAATCGTATGCTCATAAACAAATACACAGTATCTCAGTTTAACCTYGCATGAATATTGCTCTTTGTATTTGTTGACTATTCCAGACTWATTAGTTTACTTATATAGAAGCAATAAGATCACAATAAATCTCTAATCAAATCTTTGAATGATTTGGAAAATCTTAGATCTTGCATGCAATAAGAAACAAGATAAGTCTATAATTGGAAAATCTTACATCTTGCAGCCAATAAGGAACAAGATAAAGTCTATAATCAAATCTTTAAAAGATTTTAGAAAATATTTAAAATCTATGATCAAATCTTTAAAGATCTTGGAAGATAAAATATTTAAAAGATGTGAAAAATATTTACCTAAAAAGATAATATTTGAATTAATCTACAATTCAAATATTCATATGATAATTAAAAAATCAATGTAGTTACAAGATACTTTCAGTTTTGAAACATATTTTAGTAATGGAATTTCACCACTCACTCCAAAATCACCTTAAAAATGAAATCCACCCGAGGAATTTCTATGGAGATGAAATTGATATAGATAGATATGAAGATTGGAGTTTTTTTCTAGGAATTTGCAGAAGAGGAAAATGGGATTTTTTTCTTAAAAGAAAAAGAAAGCAATTTGAATATATTGGTTTATTCCTAAAGTAATTGTCACGTGAAGGGCAGGTGGGTAGTCCAGCTAGAAACTACAGTGGGGAGTGATGGGTAGTGGCAGGGCATTAATAGCTGGTCGAAAATAGTGAATGATGAAATAAGATGAATATAAAATTTATGGGCATAACATAAATTGATAATAGTAAATAAATGGATGACATTTTGAACCTTTTTCCCGTAAAAAAAAATTTATAGCAAAACCATACATTTTACTAGGGGTGAGGGGGTGAGGTGTGTTCTTTTTGTGCATCAAGTTTGAGTCTTATTGACTGAGTACGAAGAACTTTATTAATTAAAATTACTATTTCAATTCCATTTCATTTTTACTAAAGGCAAGAAGAAAATTAGTTAAAGAATAAGCTTATGTTAAATAAATTTAGGTCGATTATATAAAAAATATGTAGAGAATATAATTCCATCCCAAAGCCATTTATTATTGAATGAAATTGGATGGTTAAATGTTAAATGGATGGCATATGTAAGGAAGCGGGTCTGAAAGAAGGCTGGGGTGGAAGAAGAAGTTGCTTTCTCAGGCTGGAAAGGAGGTATTGATAAAGAGTGTGCTTAAGGCGATCTCCACGTACACGATGTCGTGTTTCATGCTACTAGTAGCTTTGTGTCAGGACATCACCTCGAACATTTGTAACCATTGGTGGGGGTAAAGAAGAAGGGGGGAGAAGGATGTATTGGAAGAGCTGGGAAGTGCAATGCCAACCGAAGAGGGAGGGAGGTATGGGATTTTGTAATATTGAGTTATTTAAACTAGCACTACTGGCCAAACAGGGGTAGCAGATTCTTCAGCACCCGGAGTATTCGGTGAGTTAGAGTGTTGGAAGCAAAGTACTTTCCTAATAAGAAGTTCCTGGAGGCAGGTTTAGGAAAGATGCCATTCTACGTATGGCGGAGTATCTGGGAAGGGAGAACCTGTTGGTGCATGAGTTGGCGAGTAGGGAGTGGGGAGAACATCTCTATATGGAGGGTGCCTTGGCTGAGTACCCCATTTTCTTTTAGGGTGCTGTCTGAGAATTTGTTTTTGGCCCAAAGCCTCATATTAGATAATATGATGCCCAAAGACCCTTTGCGGTGGAATGTAGGGTTGATTAAGGGGCACTTTCTAGAGGGGGATGTGGAGGAGATCCTTAAGGTTCCTTCACCGCCGGAACCATGTGCAAATATCTTGGTTTGGCACTACCAGAAGAATGGAAATTTCAGTGTTCGGTCAGCCTACCATATGTCGGGAGTGGCAGGATAGGCAGAACGGGAGTATGGAGGGTGAGTGGGGGCCAGGTTGGTGTGGCGGGAGCTTCTGGACCTGCTTCTGGAAGCTTATGGTGGCCCCCGAAGTTAGGGTCTGGGTGTGGCGATTATGTCAGCAAATTCTGCCTCTGCGCGCAAACCTGGTACGACGATTTCCACTAGAGGTAACTCACTGCCATTTTTCTTTCTCATATATGGAGACTGATTGTCATCTATTTTTGGAATGCTGGTTGGGGAGGAAGGTATGGCGCAAAGCGGGGATTGAAGTGGTTCGCTTTATGCGAGGTACAGTGTGAAGGAGTTTCTGGTTAATGTAATGGCCAGCAGGGGAGAAGGAATGAAGGAGATACAGATGATTGTCATGGTCCTGTGGGGTATCCCGAGGGCGTAACCAGTGCTGTTCAGTTGGGTTTGTGCGATTTCTCACTAGAGTCGGATTGCCTAGGAGTAGTGCAGCGCATGAACTTGGAGATGGAAGATTACTCGGTGCTGGGAGGGATATTACAGTGTTTGAAGGATCGGCGGCAAGTGGTAGAATGCACTGAGATTATATATGTGAATAGGGAGCTGCATACTTCGGCGCACTTGTTAGTGCAACTAGGGTTAGGATTGGATCATCCTTCTCGTTCGATTGAATCTTGCTCTCTTATGGTTTTACGAAGTGTTTTGTTTTCTCAAAAAAAAAAAAAAAACGAAAAAATGAAAGATAAGACTCCAAATTGTCATCTCTACTTCTTTTATTCTCTTGTTTTGCTGGCTTACAGTGCTACCCCGAAATGAAAACATAGATAAAGGAGTCTTTTATTCAAAGTTGACTCTTTAAATTCCGTATATTTGAATATGATTTTACAATCATAAAAGGCCAAAGTTTCTTCAATTACTGTACTTATTTTATAAATGCAAATATATTTCTATTTACAATTGAAAATATTCATGATCATTTCAATGGAGTCTTATATTTTGAATGAAAAAATAAAAGAGATTAGTCATAATATTGCTCATATTCAATTCGAACTGTTAATCTCTAGTTTTTATATCCCAATAAGAGTTGGACTCAAGCACAAAGGCTCAAATCAATCCCTTTTTYATAAATAAATTTTAAATGACTAAGTTTTTTTTGTGAATAATGACAAAGGAGCTCAAAACTAGGTTGAATGAAAGGAGGGATTCGGTATCTCTTCAATTGAAGGGATTTATCATAGACAATTATTTTAAACGGATCTATTAACATTGGCCATAGTAACTTGGACCACAGCATTTGACTTTAAATCTTTGGGTTTTGCTAATCACAGCCCAAGGGTTCTAGTTAAGTATTAAAGAGTAGGAGAGAGTGTTCGTTAAAAAAGAATCTAATTAATAACAATATTAATGGGTAATATTTTCTTAAATAAGTTAATAATCATTAATATGAGTATTAAATGATTTTTATTAAATGTCATTTAAATAAATATTTTAAATTAATTTTTTATTTCATTGAGTATTAATAAATTCTAAACTCTAAAATCCTAAACCTTAAATTGTAAAATCCTAAACCCTAAAACTTAAAACCTAAAAACCTAGATCATAAAACCCTAAAACCCAAAAMCCCTAAATCTTAAATTCTAAAATCCTAACCCAAACCCTAAATCCTAAACCCTAAAGCCTAAATCAAAATTAAAAAAGAGAATAAAAAGAAAATTAATAAATAAAAAATTAATATTAATTCAAAT
>MEJB01000018.1:4453740-4509737 GCA_001752375.1 Rhazya stricta | reverse complement strand
AAAATATGATTAAAATATTTATCTAAATAATATTGAATAAAAAATATTTAATACTCTTATTAATGATTATGTAATTCATTAAAAAAATTACCATTAATGTTATAATCAATTAGATTCTCTTTCAAATCAAACTCTCTATCCCAGTCACTAATGCTTATCCGCAACCCTTGGGCTGTGGTTAGCATTTTCCTAAATCTTTAGAGGGACAGTGCATTCAAGTAATGCCCAAAAAAGAATAAATTCACGTAAGTATTTCTTTATACAATTTTGGGGTATGTAGTCTGTACTTTCTCTTATTGGATGAAAATTTACCCCCAGTTTGGTACTTTTTGGTAATTTTGCTCGGTTGGTACTATTATAAAAACTTGGAGTAGCATAAGAACTTGGAGCATAGCAGTTGCCTTCTCACAAGTAAGATGGCTTATGTTATCAAAGAAAGCTTCTTTGTGATACTTCTTTTATTCTCTTGTTTTGTTCAGCATATACATGTCTTTGCCGGTTATTTGGAAAAATACAATGCTTTCGTCGTTAATGGTCTTCCAAACAATTCTCATATATTTTGGGTTCATGTTTTTTCGGGAGATAACGATTTGGGATTTCACAATCTCAAAGTAAATGAAAGGTTTTCCTGGCGCTTTGATATGAATCTTCCTTCAACTACTGCATTTTTTGGTCACTTTTGGTGGGGCGACATCAAGGAACAAAAATTTGTGGTTTTCGATAGAGATATAGCCCCAATATGTGGTGTAATTCGTGATATTACCAATATTTGTTGGTGGTTGGTAAAAGAAGATGGCTTTTATTTAGCCAATAAGACGAATCCTGCCGCTGGAGATCTGAAGAGAATGCACGATTGGGATTCCCCAATTTGAATCATACTATGATGTTATAAGATCAATGTAATCTTATTAGATAAAAGGAAGTGAAGGAAATGAACATTTCATCTTCGTATAATTGATGGATTATCGATTTTGCTATTCTTCTTGCTTTTGTATCTTATATTGATTTCGAATATGTAAAAGGTTCTCTTACATAAGAAAAAGAAGGAGAAATCAAAATTTGAAATTATTTCATTACAGGTTTTCTATTTACAAAATTAGAGTAGGGAAGACCTTTCACAGGGAAGCCTATCCCATGAAACTGATAAAGGAAGCCTCGCAGAAAGGTCAGGAGATTTCGGGATCCAAATGATTTTTAACTCCAAGTATTAATTATGAAATCAATTATCAACTATTGCAATATTTTATAAAATATATCTTCAAAATCTAATAGACTATAGAGAGAGGCATATAAAAGTTTTTAAGGATAAAATCTATTAAAATATAATAGGTACATTATCGAAAATTTACTGAAGATGTAATGCATGTAGTAATTTAAAATGTCACAATTAACAAATGTGTAGTTTCGTTTATGATTCAAACTATTCATGTTCTATTCGATTCAGCTTTATCTCAAACGAAAAAATAATCGAGACTAATTTAGATATTACTCATAATTAATTCGAACTCATTAATTTCTATTCCTAATATCCTAATAAGTGTTTGATTCAAGCAAATCCATGTTTTTTCCCTTATATACACAATAAACTGAGATAAATATGCAAACTGATGATTTTCTTATTCAAAATAACTTAACAAGATGGTACATTTCATTTATGTAGTGGCGAAGATAGACAATTTGCAAAGCTGCATTCTTTCCCTTAGTTTATTGATTTGTATTGTCAAGATCACACAGGTCAATGCTTGGAAAGCACGTTCTGAGCTAACATCTAATTAACAATCTTCCTGACAACACTCATCTCTTACAAGTTAACTATTTCTCTGGTTACAATTTTAAGCATGAAAAGTTTACATAATTAAATTTTTAAATTTTATTTAAATCAAATAAGTGATAAATTAAAGTATTTTTAAGACATATCCATTAAATTCGGACATCTTAACCAATAAAGTGCCGACAAGTGTGAAAATAGAAAGATTTTGATCAATTAAAATCGAAAAAATAACTTGACGAAATAAATGATATCACATCTAATATAGAATATATTTCGAAATATTATATTATACTATTAAGTAACCTTGTATATTCTTGTATATTTGACAATTATTGTAATTAATTACCACTATCGATATTTAGTTATAGATTGATATCTTTAAAGAACTTCTAGAAAATTGCTTGATTGCAATCCTTGTACATATGCTAGATTTGAGGATCAGCAATACACAAAAATAGTTCTTCCCTCACATCTAGTTTCCTTATGGTATCAAAGACAAAACGATCGGCTAGCTATCCTGAGTGGTAGGGAGATCAACCTCGTGGAACTGGACGACGGACTGGACGTGACAAAAGAGGATAATAACCTTGCATGTCTTGTGATAGAGGACGTAGACCCAGTAAAGACGAATACGTTGCAAACTATGACGTCCAATACATTTGAAAATACCATGGTCGTAAACATAGACAATGTCGCAATCAGTGGACTAAGTGGTGAGCAGTGGCAAACATTGGTTAATCTCAATGCTGATAAGATAGGTTATCGTTAAACTATAAAAAATAATTAATCTATTCATAAATTAATAAAATAATAAAGTGTAAAGTAAGTTCGTTATATCAGGAAATAGGTAAATAAATTTCTTTTAATTAAAATACTAACAAATGACATGTTTTGGAAAAATTACTAAACTACTAATTATTTTAAAAAAAACAAGTCACAAGAATGTTAAAAAACAACAAATAAAATGTTGAAATAATATATGGGAAAGATTTGGTTAAAGTTTCTAATTCCATCTTAATTCTATTCAATCGATTACATATACAAAGATAATTGAACTATTGCAAGTAAACTAGCTATAGTTATCCGGAATGCTTGCTAACAACCAATCTATTCTTTAAGTGTTGGTAATTAAAAGAACGTCTTATTAGCTACTCTATAATCGATAGAAAATCTTAGAGATAACTCGTAAGTATCGACAACACTAAAAACTAGGGGTGTACAAAAGAATTTCCTCAAACTGAATCAAAGAAAACCAAATTTAGTAAGTTATTTAAGTTTCACTCTTTGAATCTTTGATCAACCCAATCCAAATGTACATGCAATCTTCTCTCTGTTTTATTATGTTTTTGTTAATAATTTAGGTGTTTGATATATCTTTGCAATTCCTTTGATATGTTATTTGACCTGTGGTAGTACATAATTTAAGTATAACAACTTTCACATGAAATATTTCATCTTCGTACTTTAAAAATATTATGTTTCTTAGCATTATCTTTATGCATTTTTTATTTTTATTTTTTTTACTTGATAAGAAGTTATTAAGAAGCAAGAGGTTAACTGACTTGCTTAATATATAAAATTTGATCGCCTGATTGTTTAAATATATTTTCATTATTGGTTTGCCCATTATTCACATTGATCAGTACTTATAGTCTTATATATCTAGTATTAGAGCAACTGTTACAAAAATAGGAAAATCTTTGTCTTTTTGTTTTCATCTTAGAAGAATTGAACTAAAAACTTAATTACAAATAATGAACACATATACAAAATTGAATTTCAATAATAAAAAAGAAATGATAATTTTAAATTCACTTGAAAATGATCCAATTAGACCATGAAATAATGTTTTTGTAAATAGAATAATGGTAAATTATTTCATTTTGAGTTATGCATCCTACACCGAAGTAGTTATATCAGTATTACTATTTTGTACTTCTAATTCCATAATGTGTATAGGTTCAAACCTCCATCATTTCCGTCATGGACGTGTCCATCACAGTGGCCTTCTATAATGAATAGTTGCACATAACATGCTCATCACAGCAGTACACCATAATAGAAATGTTTATCGCGATTGTCTACTGTGATAATTATATCCATAGCTTTCAATTACAATAAGCCTCCGTTATGGATATGTCTATCATGATGGCCTTCTGTGATGAAGGATTGCATCTAATATGCTCATCACAGCAGGCCATCGTGATGGAAATGCATATCATGTGGTCTGGTGTGATGAGTGTATTATCCCATATAAACAGAATTAGGAAACTCTCAAATCCTAATAAAACTTACCTACCTACTAATGATAATAATTAAATCATAATCTATTAAGGAAATAAATATTTTCTAAAACCAACTCCTAATTACACGAGATATATATCCCGTAATACTCCCAAGACAATAAAAATCTTCCAAAAGATAATCTTTCAAACTGAAAATACCTGCAAAAATTCGTCCATCTCACGTGCCCACACGATAGATCTGTGCTTTTGCTGGAATTTCGCCTTAAAATGCACCAAAATTGTATACTCTTCTCCTACTACCTCCGAAGAATTCTAAATGGATGAAAATCAATAAAACACATGACTAGTGCAATAAATCTATTCCATAATTATCAAATATATCATACTAATTTGAACTCTATTAGATTCCAATGAGAAATTGACTGGTCAAAATTCTATTGCTCAATAGATTATAGACACGAGTGCTTCCTTGACATTTTTCATTTTTCTTTTCCCTTGTGTCTTTTTGGACAGGTTTTTTGGTTTTATGAGAAAACGCCCGATTCATTCTAAAGAAAAACTAAATCTTCTATCACTCAAACTTATTGTATAAAATACATAACTAAATAAATGTATAATATGCTAATCTAATTACCGAAATCTCTAATTCTCTAATTATATCGTGATCGCGATAATACGGAGTCCTACAACGATAACTGTTACCAGAAAATTATAGGCATTTACAATTGATATGGGATATTTCTATTTTGAGGGATATTAAATAATTAATTAAGTTATAAATTAGACTTAAATAGTAAGATTAAAATTAGAATTAGTTTTAACGTTTGTGACGGTGTTCGTCAAAGCAGAGAGCATAGACAYAGAGCTTCACCAAGTCCTTCTATCTGCATTAAACCAAGAAAAAATAATTAAACAAAGAGTAAAAACCAAGACTTGAAACTAGTTCATTAAAGATTTTGTATTTACAAAATTAGGGTAGAAATATCTTTCGCAGGGAAATCTTTCCACTCAAAGCTACAAGGAAAGGCCTTTTTAGAGAAGTTGGAATCCATTATTATAGTTTAAAGATGGTTTTGCCCTTATCCTTTACTGCAATATCTTAAATATACGTTGAATAATTCTTTAAAATATTTATTTGTAAACGCTAATTTAATTGTACTTGAAGTTATAGGACAAAATTTTGCTTTCTTAAGAAAATTGTTATGATAAACTATGCTTATGAAATATGTTTAAAATTTCGCTTCGAACTACTTACGTGATGTAAGGAACTATATGAAATATATATTTATTTGATGATGATTTTTTAAATTTTTTATAATAAAAACATGATAATTATAATGATATTGTCACCTGAATTTGAAAAAGTTATTATATATGTATGTATATAGGTAATATTATGTAGTAAGGCATTTAAATCAAATTGAGCTCAATTTCATTCCATAATGATATCTTCCAAAGCTCAGRAGTCTTAGAGAAGCACCTTCTGAGGAGAAATCAAMGTCTAAGCACTAGATAACCAGACTATCCTAGGTGAATTTTAACACTGGGAGCAACTTAGACTGTTCATATGATTTGTCTTCTGCAGTGAATTTCTCCTATCAACAGAGATGAATCGCATTTTGGAGTTATCTCAACAGCACTARGTGACGAAATATAGTTCAAAATTTTTTAAATTGTTTTAGGATAGTCATTTTATCATTCCAATTATCCAATTAGAAGTCCAGAGAAATAAACTACTCGACATTAGCGCTTCATATTTGTATTTTTAGGTTCACTTTACCATCGTGCAATAATAAAAGTTCTTATGTAGCCCAATGCTTTTTCCTGTATCTACCTTCTGGAGTAAGATTCTCAGTACAGAGGCTCAGGTTTTGGCCGCCCAAAATTGCTTTAAAATTAAGAAAATTTATTGTTTTCTAATGCAACGGCCAAGGCGGATGTACGGTAAGGTTTTGGCCGCCCAAAATTGCTTTAAAATTAAGAAAATTTATTGTTTTCTAATGCATTTTTCGACATAGTCTTTATTCAATTTCTGTGTCAAAATTGGGATAACAGTACTTAAAACAATGGAACAAAGTCTTATATTTTTTTGCTCTGAAAGCTAAATATCAAAACAAAAGGAAAAATTGAAAATTTAAAAACTACATATGGAAAAGGAGAAATGCATTTACCACCAGAGCAAGACACGTAAAACCAGGATAATCAACCAACAATAGAAATCAAATACTTGTAAGAGAGGATGCTGATAACCAACATCCGACACTCACATTTGGTAGCACAAGCTCCACAGGTCGATGGAAAAGTCATGACCTAGCCAAACAATGGTCTCAAGCCACGCGGACTCTTGCCTCTTTGTAAATAACTTCAAAGAAGAAGATATACCTCTTCAGGTGCAGAATACAGGAACAATGCTTCAGCCATTTCTGCACTGTTACCCTGCGCAATTGCTCGACGGCTAGCATTTTTTTCTCCGACTCATCCATGCGGTTCTCTTTCCCTTTGATCACCAACTGATACTATATCACCAGTTTCTCCCATTTCCAATGGATGAACAAGGTAGATCGGGGATGCTTGTTGCTCAGGAGTTCGTTCATATAACTTAATAGACAATGATGGATCAGCATACCTGTAAGATCATGTGCATCATTAAGTCTGGGAAATAGAAGCCATTGATATATATTCAATTCAATACACAAAAGATACTAAAATTTCCACATTACTGATCACTGTAAAACCTCACAAACTAACTATTACAGAGAGATCAGGTTAATACTTTTCTTGAATGATGATATCATAAGCTCCTTGATTTTATTTCATCTTTCTCAGAGCTAAAGAGCGAGAAACGGATGGTTCACTTCCTTATGAGCTTTGAAGTCTAAGGATTGTGTTCCGAAAGTATTCAGGAGCAGGAAATTATCATATTTGTGGATAAATAGTATATCCACTCCATTACTACTCATCGAGAAAAGAATAAATAGATACCTCTAAAGGATTCGTGCACTTCTGTTCAACCATGGCCTGCTTGTATTYAGAAGATCCTGTGCTTCTGAAACCTAGAAACAAGGTCCATGTGTTTTCAGTCACTTAACTTTAGATGAGCCACATAAAATGAAGGCATCACTAAATAGATGGTACAAGTTGAAGAATGTTATCCTTTCACATTGTAGGTGCATATTCACGTGACTGCAAAAATCATCATTTCATCTTCTTTTATTGGGATGTTGGCTCTAATCTATTTTGGACTTGTCAGGATTTTGTATTAAGAGAATAGGCATGAATTTGATCAGCGGGGATGGATAGGTTCAGTGGAAGAATTCCATTTAATATGTCGAATGACTTAGAAGTCACTTTGCCATCATTGATTGGCTCCACAATTTTGCTAGTTGTGCCTTCAATCTACGTTTATATCTTGGAATGAACTTTTCTACTTTTTAGTGAACACCATGTTGCATTCACACCTGGATGAGGTAAATACACATTCACCTTCTATTGCCTTTTTATTTGCCTATTATTTTAAAACTCTGTAATAGTTGGAGGCTGTGGCCTTCAATATTTGGAGAACCATAGTTTAAAAGATATTCCTCACTTGAAGTTAAGCTAGTCTGTCTCCTCCATAATTACGGCAAGCCACATAACCATTTTAATGCAGTGCCAATACTTTGGTGCTAGGTTGTTGAATCTTCATCTTTGGTGCAGGAAGCAACAACATTTTTCTGTTATCTATAATGCTGGATGTGGGGGATGTGGAGAATGATTGAGACGGTCAATCTCCTGGACCTAAATTTAGTACAAGTGACTGATCACACCTGCGCAATAGAATCAGCTGCATCAAATTACTATCTTACCATCATGTGGGTGAACTGGTTTTCTTTCCCTTCAGTTAATGCTTTTTCCAGACTGTCGTCAAATGTAAATTCCCATAGCTTGTCATGTAACGGTACCCATTATTGAAATTAGTTTTACTGATGAGAAGCTTTGCGATTGCAACACACAATGATTATGTTCTGTAAAGAACACTTAGATGACATGTTATGATAGTGATCTATAGGTATGCACATTTGTTTGATTGATTCATTGACGTACAGGAGAAGATTACCAACACCTTGATTCTTTGAAGTATTGCTCTGAGAAAAGACAAAATGTTGAGCATGCAACAAATGTATTTACCACATTCCAGAAAACTGCATATGAAGTCGTAAACTTATGTTGGGGATTGCTGCTGAAATGGCGGTGCCAGTTCTCATGTTATAGGTCAAGTGTTCCTAAAGCAATCTGACATGGTAAACTGGGATTGCACCACTGGACCTACTGTCTCCGCTAGGCAAATTCATGAAACCATTATGTGCTCAAAAGAACAAGCAATTTTAATACATTTCTTGAAAAGGAAGGCTAATCCCCTTTTTCACTCTTATTTCTTCTTTATCGCAGTCGTCGTGTTACTGCTTTTATCCTCCTCCCTGCATTCTACAGCATTCATCCTAATCCAGTTCTTGATCATATTGATAGCGTAACGTTTTGCAAATTTAAGGCCAATCTCTTCTATCCCACTCCTGTAATCCTAACATATAACATAGCTTACCTAAAACCTAAATATGTTTAAAGTTTTCCGACTACCAAAGTACAATACAAAAAAAAAAAAAAAAATGACGAGAATATCAGACAAGCAATTACTAGTAAGAATTGTTACCAAGAATCCCCATGATGTATCTATCCTGCTGTTTCAATTTTATTCGGCTTCATGTATGTTTTTGAACCATCAATGTCAAAGTTTCATTTCTTCCCCCCCCCCCCCGCCCCAAAAAAAAAACTAACGAAGACCACAACCAGAGAATCAATATGTACCACTTTCTTAACTCTCAGCATTTGTGGGAGGTATTATATACATGCCAATCCTCATACACTTCTATTGCAGAATAGTTGTTCTTGTTTTACTAGTCACGTGGGTTTTTAAATCCATTAGTTAGTTTGCTAAAGATTAAAAAAAATTAATAGCCATGCTAAAAACATTAAAACCTTATAAATGCAATGCAGATTTGAACACCACCCCCAAAAAAAGAAAAATCATTAAGACAATAACAATGAACTGATTCAAACTCGATTATGGAACTTCTATCAGTTATGACCAAGGGAAGGAATTTGTTATGAAAGAAGAAGAAAATAAAAGAAAATAGAAACAGCACTGTCATTCCAAATCATATTATTTTTAAAACATTGAACAAGAAAATTGATTATCAGATCTCAATTGTATTTGGATAGTTATTTTACCCGATTTTGTTACAGATAGAAGATAATTGGTGCGTCATTAATTCGCCAAAATTTAATAATATATATAAGCTCACAATTTGGTATAATGATAAGCAGAAATGTTTCCCGCAAGGAACGGCGGATCAATTTTTTTCTCTAATGATCAGTTCAACTTGGGTATGACAATGATGGACCAACAATTAAATTTTACATAATTAATTATAAAAAACTAACTTTAACAATAAACCTTTAATAGAACACGGTTCTGGTTAAAGTAATTAAATCCACACTAGTTCAAGCATTTGTTTATTGATTTAATAATTTACTTAATTTTCACAAATAAATTAGTTATAGTTGTCAAAGAAAGTTTTAAATAACCAATCCCTYCTTTAAGTGTCGATAATTAAAAGGAAAAGCCTTGTTAATTATTCCCTTATCGATAGATAATTTCAGAGATAGCATATGAAATTTAATGTACCGACAAATATTAAAGAGACCAAAATCCAATCAATAAACTCTCATAGCAGGTTCACTAAATTAGCCTGTTATTTCCCGTCGAAAAATCTTACTCTGATAGCAAGTGAAATAATGCTAATTTGCTACTCTATTAAACCACAGCAAATAATTACGGATTTGTCTGGTTTAACTTGGCTACAAGCTATCAAACTTAACAACAATATMTGCGCATAATATTCAATCAAGTCAACCGCCATTAGTAATAATTATAAAGAATAATGAATACATGTTAATAATTGAGTATATGAACACTTTGAGATCTCACAAATAAAGTGAACTAGTGTTTCGTTAATCCTTAACTAGAATAGAAGAACTTAGAAAAAACATTATATGGAAAATAATAAGATCTAAAGTGAATAATGGAGGACAGGATGTAGGCCATCTGTGTTCTTATCTGCTTTCCTGTGCTCCCTATATATAGGATAGGAAACAACAATAATAGAAAACAATAAGAATTCCTAAATTGCCTTAACTAATTAATTCAAATATTCAAAATATAATCAATTCAAATCACTATGAGTGATATACATCCCATTAATCCTCCTTAGACAATAGGAGTTTCCAAAAAGATAGTTTTTCAATTAATTCTCCAAATTGGATCATCCACGTGCCCACGTGGTAGATTTCGTGCACTTCTGAAATTTTGTCTCAAACCACTCTAATAATGCCTCATTTTCTCATACTACCTCCACAGAGTCTTAAATGACTAAAATATCAATAAAAAATATAATTAGTGCAATAATTCTGTTCCAAAGTCCATCAAATATCTATATATATTGCACTAATTTGGAATATATCAACTCCCCCACACCTAAACGATGCTTGTCCTCAAGCATTTTCCCAAAAAATAAGCAAACAAAAGACACAAYGCAAACATACATTAAAGCAAAGTCTAATAATCTCAAAACTTCCTCAATGAATGCACAATCATAACTGAGCTAAAATCCAATAGAAATTACATGCATAGCACTCAACCAAAGTAAATGTTAACCCCCTTAATAATTGCCTCAAAGTTAAAACATACATTTCTCAACTTATATTACAAGGAAAACACTTTTAAACACTCATGAGGATATATGGTTAATATCACTTGAGTTGACAAAAGATGGCATTACAATAAGCTTGCACAAATATCAAATCGCCACTATTATAAAGAAAAAATATACACCAATCAAAAGGTCTTTATTTGGTTGTAATGGGGCTAGAGTTATAGGTAGGATTTAAGAAGGATATAAAAGTGTTTAACAACATCAAAGAGAATGCACAACTAATCTAATGACGTTGAATCATGTGGAACTTACTTTCAATTTCCTACAAGTCTCTCTTCTTCTTCTTTTTCAATTTTTTTTCGCATATCACAAGGTAGCTCACAACACTTCATCAAATTATAATATGCTACTACTTGCAATCATCATTTTTTTTTCTCTCTCTTTTTATACACATATACTCTCTTTTGCTCTTTTCTTGTTTGCTCTTTTGCACATGTAATTTCCTCCATAAAATAATTCAAGAACACCATTAGTGCGTBGTCAATTCACCAAAAATAAAATATATAAGCTCACAGTACAATAGTAAGCAAAGTCGTCTCTCGCAGGGAATGGCGAATCAATTTCTTCCTTTTACGATCAATTCAACTTTGGTAACACAATGATGGATCAACAATTAAATTTAATCAAGGAAATAATTAATAATAGAAAACTATCTTTAACAATAAACTTTCCATAGAAAAAGGTTCTGGTTAAGGTAATTAAATCTAGACTAATTCAAGCATTTGTTCATTGATTCAATAATTTACTCAATTTTTACAAATAAATTAGTTATAGTTGTCAAAGAAAACTTTAGACAACCAATCCCTCTTTAAGTGTCGATAATTAAAAGGAAAAGCCTTGTTAGTTATCTCCTAATAGATAGATAACCACAGAAATAGTACATGAGATTTAATGTACAATAGCATTAAATATTAGAGAGACCCAATTCTAATCAATAAACTCTGATAGCAGATTCATTAATCTATCCTCTTATCCACCCTTGGCAAATCTCACACTGATAGTAGGTGAAATAATGTCAATTTTCCACTTTGTTAAACCACAAAAACAATTACGAATTTGCCTGATTTAACTTAGCTACAAGTTATTAGACTTAACCATATATCTGCGCACAATATTCAATCAAGTCAACAGCCATTAATAATAATTACAAAGAATAATAAATATCTATTAATAATTGAGTATATGAATACTTTAGATCTCACAAATGAACTGAACTAGTGCTTCATTTAATCCTTAACCAGAATAGAAGAACTTAAAAACAAAATATTATTTGGAAAAAATTAATGGTTAGAGTAAATAATGGAGAAGAGGATGTTGTCTATGTCTTTTTGATAGAGTCTAAATTAGAACAATATATATAGATATTTGATGGATTTTGGAATAGAATTATTGCACTAATTATGTGTTTTATTGATATTTTAATTATTTAGGACTTTGTGGAGATAGTAGGAGAAAAGAAGGCATTATTGTAGTGATTTGAGACAAAATTTTAGAAATGCACAAAATCTACCACGTGGCACATGGATGAACGAATTTGAGAATTGTGTTTAAGATTGGAAGATTATTTTTTTAGAAACTCCTATTGTCTAATGAGGATTTTGAGGGATGTATATCCGTTGTAATAAATCAGTGATTTAATTTGATTAGATTTTGATTCTTCGAATTAGATAGTTAAAACAATTTAGGAATTCTAGTTGTTTCCTATTCTTATTGCTTCTTACTCTATATAAAGGGAGCACATGAAACACAGAAGAAGATCATGTTCTCTATTATTCACTTTAGTCACTATTGTTTTCCGAATAATGTTTTGTTTCTAAGTTCTTCTATTCTGGTTAAGGATTAATGAAGCACTAGTTCAGTTTATTTGTGAGATCTAAAAGTGTTCATATACTCAATTATTAACAGGTATTTGTTATTCTTTGTGATTATTATCAATGGTTATTGACTTGATTGCATATTGTGCGCATCATATTTTGTTAGGTTTAATAGCTAGCCAAGTTAAACCAGGCAAATTCATAATTGTTTATTGTGGTTTAACAGAGTGGCAAATTGACATTATTTCTCCTGCTATTAGAGTTAGATTTGCCAAGGGGGATAACAAGTTAGTTTAATAAACCTGCTATCAAATTTTGTCGATTTGAATTGGGTCTCTCTAATTCTTAATGCTATCGGTACATTAAATCTTATTTACTATCTCTGAGATTGTCTATTGATTAGGAGATAATTAATAAGGCTTTTTCCTTTTAATTGTCGATACTTAAGGAGGGATTGGTTGTTTAAAGCTTTTTTTTTTTAACAACTATAACTAATTTATTTGTAAAAATTGAGAAAATTATTAAATCAATGATAAAAATGCTTGAACTAGTGTAGATTTAATAACCTTAACCAGAACATTTTTCTATCGAAAGTTTATTGTTGAAAACAATTTTCTTTAATTAATTCCTTTCTTAAATTTAATTGTTGATCCACCATTTCGTGACAAAAGTTGAAGTGATCATAAGAGGAAGAAATTGAATCGTCGTTTCCCGTGGGAGACGACTTTGCTTGCCATCGTCCTKTGAGCTTATATATTTTATTTTTGGCGAATTRATGACGCACCAAATTTTGGCGCCATTGCTGAGGATTGAACCCACGTCACCCGCCTGATAGGCGGGAATACTCACCACTATACTACAATGACACCAATTSATATGTTCCACCAAGCATTCGCTTCACAATCAACTAGTAATGCATTCCTTTGACATTAGGGTTCAAAAATAGTCTATAAGCAAAGAATATGATCAAGGGTTAAATTATTGTGGTTTAATCAAAGAGAAGGATAATAAGGCTCAGAAGGGATTTACTAGGGRTAAAGTTTTCAAAGGTAGGTTAGTCAAAAGCCAAAAAGGGTATTCCTAAGTGTCTTAATCATTTTGGTGCATAGATCTCGCTATGTGGTCTTGAAATGCATAATGGTGCAAGTTCTAGAATAACTATCTAATGCGCAATAACCACTCAATCAAAGAAACAGTGAGCATATAAAAAGAAAAGCTCTTTAAGGCTCAAACCTCACTTATAAGTGGGTTTTGTTTTTTTAGGTTGATCTGTGCATGTCTATTATCCAAGCTACTTAACRGGGACGCACTTGCATATACTTGAAATAACTACTTCTACATGTAATAAAAGAGGTTTAAAACTCACAAAATGACATACGGTGCATCAAAATTTTTGAAATCCTAAAAAAAATAAATTCCAAATAGTAAACAATCACCAAAAGAAAAAGAAAAAAAATATTTTTGTTATATTTTACGTTTTCTACAAACAAAACCCTACCAATTCGAAAATAACAACATTTGAAAAATAAATTCAAAGAACTCTCCCCCACACTTAAAGGGTTCATTGACCTCAATGAAGCACTAAAGAGATAGGAAAAGGAAACACAAGCGAACAAAAGGAAAATACACAAAACAAGCAAGAAACATAAAATGCCACAAAAGATGAAAAGAATAAACAAAGGTGAAGGGAAAACATGTAACTCCCCCATATTAGAAACTATTCTAACCCGAAAATGTCACCAATTACCTTCACATATATTGTGAAATTTAGGAAATTAAAAATTTTGGATACTTTGATACAAAAGGTTTTATAAAAATTTTTAACAGAGTTTCCTCTATGACATCAACATATTTCCCCTGTATGCAATCAGAAAATTCCTCACGAAACATTCCCAATACTCTACATACAATGAAATAACTTCATTCCCTAATAATATCATTTACCAACAAAATACTCATAGAATTAAAAATCCAACAGAAGCCTTTGAAAATAAACAAATAAACTTTTAACATTCAACATTCATAAATCAATAGAAAATTTAATTAACAGAATGAGTCTTGGGTATCTTAGTCTACTCCAAAACTATCTCCACAAGTCATATGTTAATCATCACCTAAAATGTAAAATATGGGAATATGGGATGAGYTACTAAGCTCAGTAAGTAAATCCCATGCATGTATGSGTGTACCATGCATTATATGTCATGATRTTCAAAAATTCACTTTGTYAAGACTTTCAGAAAWTTTCTTTTTTCAAATCGTGAGAACTTTCCAAAACAATTTCCTTTTCATCAAACTTTCCATGCATTTCCATTTCATAAGATCGTGAGCCCACTTGGTGTAACGCCTACTCATTAAGCTCTATAGTGGGTAATTATTATTTAGAATCCGATCACATTCTATGGGTAGAACCCAAAGCGGTTAACAAAACTTAATCTTTTTCTAAATATCAGCTCATAAGAAGTGAATAAGACATGAATTCCCACCCTATGAGAGAGTTAGGTCGGGTTCACCAATCCTCCATGCCCCATTTCCCACTCACACCTTTTATGGTCTAGGCTTTACACACTTTTTTCAAATTCCTTACGTTTGGAAAACGTTCAACATTTAAAATCACTCCTTCCCAAAACTTCATTCCTCAAAACATTTGCTTTTCCAAGCTTCATTCTTAAAAAAACAAAAAAAGACATTTGCTTTCTTAAATGCATGATTATGCCCATGYCAAAAATGGTGCAAAATACTATAGACTATATGCGCATGAACATGGATCATATAAATTCTGAACTTAAAATTCCAACATGTCATCAAGTAGAAAAATTCACATGTGTACTAATCTCCATTATACCTCAAGTCATGAAGTCCAATCTCATCAATTACATTCCTAAAGGTTGCAATCTACACATAACTCTTCCCAACACCCCCCAATTGTTCACCACTAAATAAAACCTCGTTAAAATCCCCATCACCATCCATGGCATTTGTTCATTTTTGACCCACTCTTCTCAACACTTACCATGCCTCCCCTTTACTCTGCCAATCTGAACATCCATAGAACCTCTTAACATGCACATCAATATGACATATAGAGTACGTCTGAAAGGTAATATTACAATTGCCCTTCAATAACATAGCTAAACCCCCTCCTCTACCTTGTCTACATACCCAAACACCATTAGAAACCCTACTTGACACTTCACCCTTCCATTATCCTCCCTGTTTTCATTGTTTCAACTAAAAACACAATCATGGGTTCTTCAACTTTTACAAGTTGTATGAGAGCCTGAATAGCGCGGGGCTTTCCAAGCCCTCCGCAGTTCTATACTAGCATATTCATTGATATTGACGGGCCCCCATAATGGGTGCACCGCTGGTTTTGTGCATTTGATATGAAAGCCATGTATACTCCCTTCACTCACATCGTTTTCTTTAGCCTGTTCGAGTTTGGCAGCACCCCCACCCTTTCGACCCCCTGACAATCCTCCATTTTCCTTTTACCCATTGCCTTTATGCCCAATTCCAAGCTCTCCTGAGGTAAGTGAGCGGAGGTCTCTTCCTAGGATATAGGTTCAATCATATCCATGAGGTTATCCAATAGATTGTCATCTTTTGTAGTTTCCCTGGCCGCTACCCTACCTTTGCTTTTATTCAACAAGCTATAATGAATCACGGGGTTAAGGTTACCCTTCTCAAGCACCTTCCTTGCATGTACCGAAGGATCTTGATCCACTTCCACTATATTGCGCTCTTCCTTCTCAACCCTCTTTGTGTTATGCACTGTAGAGATGCGCGTGTCAGTCTCAGTAACATCCATAATTGCTGTGTTCAATGCTTGCTATCTCTTATAATGGCCCCCACTCCATCTTTTTTCAAACCATAAACACCATTAAATTGAGTTTAAACTTTCCATTCAGGGGAAGTTTCCACTTCTTAGCTGGGCGCATTACACTCTCTTTGCCACCATGTATCTGCCTTCATTGCATTTTGGAACTCTATCAAGTAATTCAGCGCCATGCCTACGGTATCCTCAACTAATGCCTTGTTTTTCAAAAATCAACAGACTCCTGGATCGCCATATAACCCAAATTAACACTAGAATCCTCTCAACCATTGTACCTTCAACGAACTGCAGATACATGAGAATATTGGTCTAGTACTCAGGGAAATTCAGCACAACCATTAAAGCTATCTGATTATTAACTCCAACTAACCTCCAAATTCGCCTAGAAAACTAGAATAGTAGAAACACATGGATTTCATCTTCCATCTCCTTACTACTCAACGGACAATATCAAATCTTTTCAGCAAATTCATCCGTACAAGCAGTGCTTTGTTGCACGTTCTTCATATAATCATCTTTACCTTAGAAGGGAGCTCTAATTTCCATAACTTACACCAAATCGAGCCTCTGCTTCCATTAGATGTGGAGACATTTAAGTCTCTAGTTTTGCACCTATCTAAGAAGCCAATTCTTATCTTACATGCTGACTTAACTGTGAAAACTCCTTTCTCCATATAATGCAAAATAATTACATCATCACATGGCTTCTGAAGCAAATGATTTCAATATTTTCATAGAAGTCTCAATGATCGAGCGTCTTACACCAATCCCTTATTCCATTATTGAGGCTTATATAATAACAAATCATGCATCTTTAATTTGGCAGGGAGGAAAAGAATTGGGGAAATGATCTTAAAATCAAATTGCATTGGAAGCGAWGTGCTATTCCAAATTGGAACATGTTTACTGATAACCATAGAAAATATCCATCTTTTATCCATATTTTTGCTCATTTTTACAATCTCCTAATTATGTTATGCTCTTAATTATGGTATGTGATCTCCTTTTCAACATACTAAGAATCAAGACATTCAAGAATGCATTTTATCCAAAAACACACTTAAATAAGTCTAAAAGCTTCATCCTTGATAAATTTTGCAGAATAGGGAAGATTACTATGCTATCCAAACCTACRAGGAACGAGAAATAAAAGCAAAGAACAAAGAAGAAATCAAAATCACTAGCATTTAATGAAGAATCAAAGTGAAAATACATAAAGAAAATGTCAAAATCGACTCCAGATTATTTCCTAGAATGATGAAGCAGGAAAAAAGAAGTATGGACCATATTACCAAAAATGAGCATTACAGGCCGAATGTTGGCTGAGTCAGAAGTAAACTGTCAGAAGTTGAATGCTATAGCATCGCAAATTCAGCAACATTCTAGCCTTATATAAGGGGCAGATGATCAACAGAGCAAAGACAGAGTTAGTCTTTAATGTAGTTCATAATAATAGATCTTACAGTTTATGCAACTAAGGGTTCTCTTCGATGGAAGGAGCCAGATTTAGTTAGGATTATCTTACTTTAACCTAGATTAGAAAAAGGTAAAAYGAAGGTCCTCCTTGTTTACTTGTAATCTTTCAAACATTTTAATTTACAAACTTTCCAAGTTATTTTAGGTCATTGAGGGTTTAAGTCAATTTGTGTTCATCTTCATTTCTATTTTCTCAAAATTCTTAGTTAAAGGCAAAGCTTGACAAAGCTGAATGTCAATAATGAGGAGTGTAAGTAGTTGAGTAAACTCCTTTGAGACATCAAAGGAGTCCATTTCTAGTGAGGAAGCCATAAGGTTAACTCAACATTTTTGGAGCTCAACAGTACCTAAAAGTAGCTAAGAGATATTGTCATAGATATGTGATTAATAGTGAAATCTATAAGAGTTTGATTTTAAAGGTTTGATACATTGTTTTCATATCTATATGAATTAGGATTTTTGAGGATGAAATTGATAGAAATATAGATATAAATGTTGTTTAAAAGGTAATTATATCATAACTCTCCCATTTTGGCCTTGTAGGTATTAAAATGATGATTTTAGAGACTAATATTGCATATAAGTCCCGAATACATTTGGAAACAATGATGGTGAAATGGAGG
Source organism: Rhazya stricta (assembly GCA_001752375.1). Lineage (NCBI taxonomy): Eukaryota > Viridiplantae > Streptophyta > Magnoliopsida > Gentianales > Apocynaceae > Rhazya > Rhazya stricta. Next base: position 4,491,160 of record MEJB01000018.1, on the reverse strand, counting down.
GCTCAAACGGCCCTTGTTTGGCTCAAAATGGTGCCTCATCATGAGATACATTTCCAAAATTTAAAATGGAGGCAAAATGCCATTGGGAGAAGTTCGCTACACCGGGGCAATTCTAGCATGCAAGCTCAAACTGGCGTGAGTCGAGGTCCAAACTACGCTATTTGGTGGATAGTTGGGTTGTGTCCGATTTTGATATTTTTGGTCCTTTTTGAGATTTTTTGGAAGTTATGAATAGGTATTATCTAGACAAGAAAGAGGCATTGAGTATTCGAAACTTCGAGGACTATTTTTGGACCATTGAGAAAAGCGTTTGGCCAAGAAGAAGATCAATAAATTGAAGACTAGCCTTGCTTTGTGACCTTCGTGAAGTTTCTTAACTTTAATCTTAAATTTATAGTTAGTTTTATTCAAGGCATGTGGAACTAATTTTTTGTTCTAAGATCATGATGCAACCTACTCGGACCCATGTTACTTGATTAAGACATTTTTCCTTATTCGATATATCATTGCAATTGAAGCCTTGTTATTGTGCTTATTATCATTGAATGCTTGAGCACCATTTAATTGATTCAAACATTGTGTAAGGCGCTTAGTGATAATACTTATACAATTAGATCAAATAACTTGTGCCACAAATTCCCTATGAAATAGAGATATATTTACATGATTTGTGCAGTCTTTGTTGACTATTTATTTAATATGCCTTGCTCTAGCTTAATTACTTAGAGGAATAGGTTGTGTATGTCTTGAGAAATTATATGCAATATTATTGAGTCTGATTGGTCGATACATGATATATTGGTTTGGGAACATCGATTTGATAACATAGTTAAAGAATAGGTAAATTGATGTGTCTTAGACCTTTTTCTTTATTAAATCTTCTTCGAAATTGATTTCTGTTGCTCGTTTAGAATAAGTTAGGGTATCTCAATTTGATAATTCTTCACCTGAATTAATTATTGGCTAAATAAAGTTTAATGCTATAAATGAATGGTAATTATGCTTTAATTCTTTGAGAGTTCTACATCTTTTATATTACACAATATGATCTAGTATACTTGTTAGAATTTTCCTGTATCAGGGTTGAAAGAACAACATTCTTTGAACCCTATAAAGCTCTTTCAGACAGCATTCTTGTACTCAGTAAGGATAAAGAGATTTATTTTRCTAAGAAAAGAGTGAACAACAATGAGATTTTGTAATGAGGACTCTTATAGACATATGGTATAGTCATCTTACTTGTCCAGCAATTGCATAATAGGAGGCTTTGTAAGACATCATTGGGAACCTGCTTGCCCATGCTACAGCATTCAATATTGATTTGTGTTGCTTGTTTAGAATAATCTAGGGTATCTCAATTTGATAATTCTTAACCTAAGTTAATTTTTGGCTAAATAAAGTTTAAAGCTCTAAATGAATGGTAATTAGGGTTTAATTTTGTAAGGGTTCGATATGTTTTATATTATGCGATACGATCAAGTATACTTGTTAGGATTTTCCTATATCAAGGTTTAAGGGAAAACATTCTTTGAACCCTATAAATCTATTTCAGACAGCATTCTCCTAATCAGTAAGGATAAAGAGATTTATTTTGATAAGGAAAGAGTGAACAACAACGAGACATTGTAAGAGGATTTCCCATAGACATATGATATAGTCATCCTACTCTAAYGATTGCACAATAGGACGTTTGTGTGAGACATCACTCCAAACCTGCCTGCCTATGCTACAACATTCAATACTTACTCTAACGTTTACTTTCTTGTCATTAACCTAACTTTTACTGCTTTCAGTCTTTCTTTTTAATTTAAGCTTATTGTCTTTATTTTAGTCATTTACTTGCAGAATTTACTTTATATTGCATATTGCTTTTTAATATTACCAATGCTACATCATAATTGTTTCTTTAATGAGAGTTTAACACATTATGCCTTTCATTAAACTATCCTCATAGGATCAAYACTTTACTCATTCTTACTACCTTTGTACCGTGTATACTTGCGCGTATGTTAGTTTACTCGAATAAGATTAGACCCCAACATTTACCATTACCTGTTCTCCACCTTAAACCTTGGCTTGGTAAACTCTTACCCTTTCAAATACTCCTTCATATATAGGATGGTTATCTCTTAATATTTGTCATCAAAAATTGTGATTAATAATAATATTTCACTCTAAAAACCTTACTAACAAGAGAATTTGGACACGACATTAACCTCCATCCTTGTTTTGCTGAAAGGGAAAAATTAAAGGCCGCAATATTTCAAAACCCCATTCCTCCCTCATTTTTTGGCCGAAAAAGACTCTCCCAACTTTTCTAGATAATCCCCCTACCCCCTGCATTATTTCCCCACTTGAAATTCTGCACCGAAATTGTCATCCCACTACATAAACCTGCCGGAAAAAGTGAAGCACGACATGGCATCAGTAGGGATCGCTTGTAGAACCATTTTGATCAACACCTCTTTAGCTTAATGGGGCAATAACTTATCTTTCTATCCTCTCACATTTTTCTCCTCTATCTTGAATGKAGTTAAAAATTTCCTGTTTTGACCTCCCTACCAAATATGGTAGCCCAACTACTTCCTAKCCCCCCACACTCCACCATTCTTAAATGCCCAAACAAGTCAATCTATCATTAACATCAACCTTACTATCAAATAATGCAGAGGATATATGACAATTAATTTCTTGTCTGAAAATCGGAGCATACTTGTGCAGAGTGTTCCATATTTTCGACACATTAGTTTGGGTTTCTAGCAGCAAAATTAGAATATCATCTGCAAAGAACAAATAAATGAGTTCTGGAACCCCCTTCCCATCTTCAAACCTCTCAAACTTCTCCTTTGAAGGGCTCCTTCAAGAACGGCAGAAATACCCTCGATGCAAATACCAAACAGCATTGGTGAAAAATGGTTACCTTGGTGAAAACCCCCTACTAGGCTTGAAACTTCGTGTAGGTGATCTATTGAGCAAAACTTGAAATGAACACTTCGCACAAATTTCATAAGTACGAGAACAACCTTCTCAGGACCCCCAAATGGGTGAGTATCCATTCTGAATAACCCCAGTCCATCCAATCATAGGCCTTGCTCATGTCAAGATTTAAAGCAATGAGTCTTGCGCTACCTTACCTTCTAGATCTAATGGAATGTTTCGAAGGAAATAATTGCATTTTCTGTGATTAACCTATCTTTGATGAATGCACTCTGCATTTCATCAACTAACGTAGGTAAAAATTGCCTGAGGTGARATGAAAATCTCACGTGCTGTTCTGGACGAAGATCTCCTTGCAAGGTTTTTTGCTATAATGTTGCACAGTATATTACATAAGGCAATAGGCCGAAAATCTGACACCATCTAAGGGTTCTTGACCTTTGGAATAAGCACCAAAAACATCTTATTAATATCCTTCAACTCCTTTCCAGCATTTTAGGATATCCAAAACCACTTTAGTTATATCATTACCCACAACATCCCAGAATTTTTGATGAAAAAGAGTGTGTAATCCATTCGGCCCTAGGACTTTGATGGGATGCATTTCTTTATCTGCTTGCCTAACTTGTTCCATACTGAGATCCACTCCTAACAGCCTGGCACCATCCGCACTCAACTTTGGTGCTACTATTGCACCCGACGTCGTTGTTGTGTTTTGATGATGAAAATATGACATATTTTGATCACCTTGCTGGAGCCAATTTACCCTTGTTCGTGTAAGCCTRTATTCTTCTTGGAGATGCAACAAGTGGTTGAGACTATTTTTTTTTTCAAATTAATATCCTTTCTACTGGCACTCTGCTCCTGTAGTTCAGCAAGCTGCTCCTGTGCCCTCTGAATTTTCTTTGGAAATATACCAAACTTGTCGCCACTCCACGCTTGTAACTTCTATTGTAATTGCTTAATGTTCAGTAACAAATTCACTCTCGGATTCGCAGATCTAGGAAACCAAAAGTCAGTCACCATATCCCTACATTCATTTTCTTGCAACCAGTACGGTTCAAACTTGAAACCTCTTGTTGCTCTTCTTGCTTGGCTTCAGCGCTGGCTTCTCCTGCTAGTAACAATATGTAATAGAGAGTGGTCTGAATGAGCGTTGTACCATGTTTCACCATAGAGAAAGGATAATTAAGCTTTCACTCCTTATTACCAAAGGCTCTTTCCTCCCTCGCCCACGTTCTGGTATCCCCATCCCTTCCATTTCACTATGTGTATTTATCTCCATTATACCCCATGTCATGAAGTCCAACCTCCTCAAATATATTCCCGAAGGTTGCAATCTACACATGACTCCTCCAACACCCCCCATTGTTTATCACTTAATAAAACCTCGTTGAAATTCCATCACTATCCATGGCATTGTTCATTTTTGACACTATACTCAACACCTCCCATCCCTCCCCTCTACTCTCTCGATCCAAACATCCATACAACCCCGTACAAAACCAATCACCTCTTCTAGTCAAACCGTTCACAGGCACATCAATATGACATACTGAGTACATCTGAAAGGTACTATCACGACTCCCCTTCCATAACATCGCTAAACCCCCTCCCTACCTTATCTATCCACCCAAACACCATTAGAAAACCCTAATTGACRCTTCACCCATTCCATTATTCTCCCTATTGCCGTTATTTCAGCTAAAAGCACAATCATGGGATCTTCAACTTTTACAAGTTGTATGAGAGCCCGAACTGCGGCGGGGCTTCCCAAGTCCTGAGCAATTCCATGAAAGGTCAGCTCCGCATAATGGGTGCGCCACTAGTTTTGTGCATTTTATATGAAAGCCAGGCATACTCCCTTCACTCACACTGTTTTCTTTCAGCCTCTTTGAGTTTTGTAGCCGTCCCAGCTCTTCGCCCTCCTGACACTCCTCCATTTTCCTTTTACCCCTTGCCTTAATGCCTCAGCTCCAAGCCCTCCCGAGGTGAGTGAGCCGAGGTCTCTCCCTGGGATATAGGTTCAATCATATCTATGAGGTTATCTAACAGATTGTCGTCTTCTATAGTTTCCCTGGCCAGTACTCCGCTTTTACTTTTATTCCACAAGCTATCATGAATCATGGGGTTAAGGTTATCCTTCTCAAACACCTTTCATGCATGTACTAATGTGGGTATCAAAGAGTCTTGATCTCCACCCTCCTCTATATCTCACGTTTCCTTCTTAGCCTTCTTTTTGTTGTGCGCTGTAGAGACGGCCGTGTCAGTCTCAATAACATTCATAATTGCAGTGTTCAATGCAGGCTATCTCATCAGATGGTGAGAAAGACTATCTATGCAAAGACTTTCCTCGTTCTGCATGAAGCCATATACCATAGTTCATTGTTCTTCCTAATCCCCAGCCAACCCACCACCTCCATTTCCTGTTGGGCAATTCCTTCCAGTGTGTCGACAGTGGCCACATTCATAACATACAAAGTGCAGCCTTTCATACCTGATAATGCCTCAATATGTTGTRCTATTCTCCACCCTCACCATCATGAATCGTCTCGCTGGTTTTGTTATGTCCAATAGCATTTGCAGATGAAAAAGAAACCTCCCGTCAACATTCTTTCATCGAGCTACACCATCCGGCCTCCAGGGAGCTAATCACCCAATTTCAAACCTACCTCTCGAGTATAAAACTGTGGAGGATGCCCATGAACTTAAACCTAGAACTACCAATTGAAGCTCTTCCTCTACCATCGTCGTTTCCCTCTGCCAAGGTACTAACACCATCTATGCTCCATGGTCCTCAATTAATAATGTTGTTCATAGTTTCCTTATCTTTAAAAAATCTTTGTAGCATATTCTGGTGAATACAGTTGATACGAACCTCCATTTGTTGCTTTGCAGCCAAATTACATACCATGCGTAAAAGTACTTCTCTGTCTGAGTGTATCCTTGCGATAGAGCCATTCATGCATGCTTCGATACCTTCCACAATCTCCTCTTCCTCTATGTTAACAGCGTGATCCGCATCTTAAGTGATAGTAATATCGCCAAGTTTGTTCAATATTTCATCCTCTGTGATTAGGCGTATGGGTATGTAACTCACGGGCTACTTGTTTGTCTACTCATTGTTGCTTCATTGGAGTTTTGAAGAAAACCCACCACAACCGTCAACGACCAGCCCTAGACATAGGTATAGAAAACCCTAATAATAGGGAGACAGAGTCCTCATCAAGAGTTATTTTTTAGTTATCCCCAATTGTTGAATCAACAGGTTAAACAGGCTTTCTCAAATTAGACATTGTGGTTGACATGGTTAACATTTGTTTTTCAGCACATCAGCATAACATAACTCATGACATTATATATTGGAGATAAAATTATTAAGATAATGTCTATTCTAATGATATGGCAAACATTTTATGAAGTTAACACTGTAGCATTGGAGACTCTCTAAGAGCATTTTCAATTCTATGCAGCTAACACTATGAAACCTAATAAAAGAAAGTGAAATTCAGAAATTACATTCAATGCATAATGTCGACTTCTTTGATATTGTCCACGTGGTGTTTATCCATTTTTTAATAAAAAGAGTTTGTAAATTAAAAAGTTATCTCCAATTGCAGAATCAGCATGTAAAAGGAGCTTTATGAAACTTGATAGTGGCCTTTACACTGCCCTTTCTTGTTTCCATATCAACATAACTTACCTTAAGATATTGTCTATTTAAGATAAAATTATTGAGACACTATATATCCTGGTTACATGGCAGACCATTTATGATGTTACAACATAGTATTAGAGATACTCTAACTCAGTAGAAGAATGGCACATCTTTGGTTGAGTCATTCATTTAACTTTCTCATTATCTTTACTTTCCCGTTCCCAAATTTATCTCAACAGCCTAATTACCAAAACTCTCCAAAAATCTGAAAACAACGTTATTCAACGTACAGCTCCACAAAAAAGACAAATTCACCTAAGAATTTCTTTAATTGAGGGGGAACTTTCTAATTTGATTATCTTTTCCATTAGTGTTTTGTTGGATCCCTTAAGACTATTTTATGGATAATCTACATTTTCTGTTATTGGATGAAAATTTCTCAGCAGCATGGCACTTTTGGTAATTTTCACACTTTTGCTACTACTATAAATACTGCGAGTAGCAGAAGACCGTGGAGCATAGCAGCTGCATTTTCTCAACAAGTACCATGGGTTATATTATCAGASGAAGCCTCTTGGTTGTACCTCTTTTATTCTCTTGTTTTGTGCAACATATACATGTCTTTGCTGGTTATCTGGAAAAGTATGATGCATACGTTGTCAATGGTCTTCCTAACAATTCTCGTACATTTTGGGCTCATGTCCTTTCTGGTGATAATAATGTAGGATTTTACAATGTCAAGATCAATGAGAATTTGACTTGACACTTTAACTACTGCATTTTTTGGGCACTTTTGGTGAGGCGACATTACGGAACAAATATTTGTGGTTTTCGATGTACATATTGCCGGCTCAATTTGTGGTCAAGATAATTSTCGGACCAATGTTTGTTGGTGGTTAGTRCAAGAAGATGGCTTTTATTTAGCGAACAAAACCAATCCTGCCCCTGGAGATTTGAAGAAAATGCATGATTGGGATAATTAGATCATACTATGATGTTATATGATCGATGTAATCTTATTAAATCATAGAAGTAAATGAAATGAACATTTGATCTTTGTATAACTGATCGAGTATCTTTTTACCATCCAAATGTTACCATCCAAATCTCGTTTTCCACCGAAAGAAAGAATAATAATATCCCTTTTTCTTTTGTCTATTATATTAATCATTTCGTAATTATAAAAGGCTGTCCTTCTATCTGCACTAAACCAAGAAAAAATAATTAAAGAAAAGGAAGAAATCAAAATTTGAAATTAGTTGATTAAAGATTTTGTATTTACAAAATTAGAGTAAAGAAAATCTTTCACAGGGAAACCTATCCCAAGAAGTGGGAAAGGTCTTTCCACTCAAAGCTACAAGGAAAGGCCTTTTTAGAGCAGTTGGAAACAATATTATACTTTAAAGATGGTTTTGCCCTTATGCTTTAGTGCAATACTTTAAATATACGTTGAATCATTTTAAAAAAATTATTTGTAAAACGCTATTTAATTGTACCTGAAGTTATGGTACAAAATTTTGTTTTCTTAAGAAAATTATTATGATAAATTATGCTTATGAAATATGTTTAATATTTCGCTTAGAACTACTTTTGTAATGTAAGGAACTATATGAAATATATATTTATTTGATGGTAATTTTTTAAATTTTTTATAATAAGAACATGATAATTATAATGATTTTGTCACCTGAATTTGAAAAAAAATAAGTAATAATATGTAATAGGGCATCTAAATCAAATTGAATTAAATTTCATTCCATTATTATAACAAAAGATAATTTCATCAAAGAATAAAAAATGAATAATTGTTCCGTTCACTAGTAAACTCTAGCTATTGGTACACAAGAACATATAATAAAATTGGCCATTTAATTAATATTCAATGCCTATTTGAGATAAGAAATTCGAAATCATGATTCAAATGAATATTTGTAAAAATTAGACACCCTATCTTTTCCCGATCATGGTTCACATTTCAATACACTGAATGGTCAAACTATTTTAATTACCAAATAGCTATTTTTAGAGTTCAAATGCCACTTTGGGCCGTGGGAATAGCTCCTTATTTAATATTACATTCGTTTTTCTATATTTATCGTTTAAAGTTATTTTTTCTATATTTAAATATCTATTATTTTATAAAATTAAAAAATATTTATTATATTTTTCTTATATTATCTTTATTCCTAATTATAATTTAATGAATGACTATCATAATTGTCAATAGAAAATTTTCATCAATATTAATAGCATATTAATAGTTTTTGTATGTTTGAATGTAAATTTTTTTTTTTGGGAATTCCTTTTGATTTTCGGAGAAGTGGGATTGTCAAACTATCAATTTGGAATATTAAAGTTCATTTATTAAGTGTTGTAAAAGTGGGATAATGAAAAGATTTTACTTATACAATTTAAACTATTTATGATATTCCTTAATATGTGTGGAGCAACCTTAAACAACAAATATAAAAAAACAAATTAAGTAGTACATTATAAGTTGCCCTAATATAAACACGAATAAACATAACTCTTCAAGAATTTAACTAATTCTTTGCAGGCAAGCACTATTTTGGCATAAAATAGGGATCTTTATCCACAGGAAAACATCGCGAATTTGGTTGATAAGACTTYGCAGAGAAATTCTTTGTAGCATGGAGGCTGAAACACGAAATGATGAAATTGCTCTCCGTAAGGATCACTTTGATCTACATGTTCCACCAGCAATGAGATTATGAGGAAGTCAACCTCTAGCCTACAAACTAGAGTATTAAAAATGTTCAACAAGAACAAAGATGATATATTATGCCTAAAAACGTTTTCTTAACCCTTCTTTTCTTATTTTATTTTGCTCAAGATTTTATGATTGTTATGTACTCAATAGCCTTCCAGAAAATACTGGTGATTTAATGGTTCAAAGTCTTTTCAGGTGATAAGGATTTYCAATTTCAAAATTTCATTCCAAGTCACGAGTTTGATTGGAATTCAAAACAAAATCACTTCAAGACTACTAAATTCTTTGGTGGGATAACAAAGAGAGAGGATTTGCTGATTTTGATAAAAAGATCGCCAGTAGACGTTGCTGATTGGGTCATAATATCAGCGGTTGCTGGTGGGTAGTAAAAGACAATGGCTTTTGGATTGGTAATAACATGAACAGTGAGAGGAAGGATGTAGATTAGAAATACTGAAATGGAAAATGTGAATAAAAAAATGTCAAAAATGTACAATACTTTACGGCGAATCCTGCGTTGCATGTTGCATTTAACTATTGCAAATAAGAATTTGAATAACAAGAAAAGGATGACAGAGATTTGTATTCCTATACCTTTCTTTAATTTAATTGATATTATATAATAACCCATATCAAAACATCATCCGGATCCATGTGGCATCCACCAATTCATGTAAACAAGATCTTTCGGTTCAGGATTGAACATATTGGCAAGATAAAAACCATCTTCTCTTACTGACCACCAGCAAGTATCTTCACCACAATGATGCATATATATTTTGTAGTCGAAAACAGCCATTTTTCTCTCCTTCTCCTTGTTAGGCCACCAAAAGTGACCGAAGAATTGAGTAGAATCAAAAGCAGCCATTCTGAAATTCCAATGAAAGGATTCATGAAAAGTAAGATTATGATATTGTAAATCATCATCTCCAGAAAATATATGAATAGATAAATAATCATTATCTGGAAGATCGTTAACAACATAAAGGTCAAAGTCTTCTCCCCAAGCAAAAACATGTAAATTTTGAGAAAAATAAAATGATAAAATAACTACAGGAAAGAGGTTTCGAGTCACAGCATAATTCATGTTCATTGAGCAAAGTTCTTGGCTACTGTTGTATCTCAAAATAGTTCAGGTCTGAGCCCTTTATATAGCAAATGCTTGCAGCATCCCATGGGAAGCAAGGGTCGAACCTAATCATAGTTTTAAAGAGTTAACAGATATGCCGAAGCAATTTACTCTAGGATACAAATCAAAAAGAAAATGGAAACTCTATCCCCGTTTAATGATTTCCTATAATTGGAGAGCGGGTTGCCAGTTTTTGCCCTTAAAATATCGTAGCCTTTTAGGGATTCCGCCCAAACAGTTTTATGAACCATATTGGCACGTGATGAAATAAATAAAATAACTTTTGGGACAATATTTTGACTAGCCTTTTAAGTTGGGACCAACTAAACTTTTCTATTAAAGTAGAAGAATCAGACTTTAAGAGAAATTAATCTTCTCAATGCACAAAAGGGAAAGATTTAAACAGACAATTTTCATAGACAACCACAGTGACGACTTATACCGTACATTGCGTGTTGTATGTAGAAAAGTGTACGTTCCCAAATCTTTTCYTAGGCAAAAAGCTCTGTAGGAAGTCCTTATTGACCCCAATTTTTGCAATGTTGTACCTTTTCAGAGATACAATTTATGATATACATAATACAACTATAGAAAATATATGATACAGAAAGATTTGATACATATAAAGAACTGGAATGCAGTTACTGCAAATTATCCAAAATCTTTCTTGCAAAACCCCATGATTGTTTAGGATTATCATCTTAGAGTCAAGAAATAATTATTTGACTTTATGGAGTTAGTGGTGGAACATCCTAGAGGACTTGAATGTGTATAATTAGAAAAAAATGAGATAAAGAAAAGTATCTTCAAGTCCATATCAAAATCTACAATATATATAATCATATTTTTTATTCAAAAAGCTTGTTTACACCTATTTTACACATTTTTTTATTACAGGTTTTTTACAACTATTTTTATTACTTTATTATAGCTTTATTTATAACTTTCATATAATTCTGCTTTGCTTTTAATAAAATTGAGGGTATTACCCCTTGTAATTTGATGCTTGGCCTATCTGCCAATATAAATTCCTTCTATTTTCTTCTCAAAAAATTACTTCACATTCTAGCTGGAGGCATTTGGAATACTTCGGGAACCAATCTTTAATAAAGAAATTTACAAATTCGGTAACGGCTAGCTTTATGTGCTGCACTACAGTATATTATTGGCTCAGTGAAGTCAGCTGATAACATTCTTAGACTATCCTTTAGCTAGCCAGTCGACAATCACGCCTGTAGCTGATTCAATAGCAAGTCTACTGCTAGCATCTTTATCTAATTCATTAGCAAAATAAATTTTTTGAATCAACAATTATAAATATTAAGGCTGTCTAATAAGTACACAGGGCCAAAATCTTGTTATTTTTAATAATTTCTCCATGAATGTGCAGTAAATTATTGTTGGAGAATTTTTGTTACAATCTGTAACTATTCAATTATTATGGTCTTGTATTTTTTTCCTTTTTTTTTTTTTTTGTGTTCGAGTTTCTTTAACTACTATAAAAGGGTTAAACAACCAATAGCTTGGAACATAGAAGTAACATGTCCATCAACCTATATAAAAAAGAGCTATATGCTGCCTGAAAACCTTTTCTTAGCCCTTCTTTTCTCATTTTGTTTTACTCAAAATCTTCATCTCTCTGCAGGTTGGGATGTATATGATTGTTATGTATTCAATGCCTCCCAAGTAACTCTCCTGATTTAGAATTTCATATATTTTCGGGGGTATGACGATTTTCGTTATCAAAATCTGATAGTAGGTCAAGGGTTTCGCTGGAAAATTTGCTGATGGGTAATAAAAGGTGATGGCTTTTACATTGGCAATAGAATGTTTCCTGACCCGAAAGAGCTAGTTTACATTAATTGGTGGACAGTACATGCTATATAGCACTCTTATGTTATCCAACGGAATTGCAGAAAGAAAAAGTTGTATTAGACTTTCATTATGAAGTTCTTTTTTTCTCGATAAATACTGCTATTTTCTTATGTTTCTTGTCTATATAGTGAAAACGTATATGCAAAAGTTCAAATATTTAGATGGATATTCTTATTTTTCAGTGAAACTTTAGTTCATGCCTTCATTCAAGTAAGAGTCAATTCTGGTGGATTGAAAGATTCAGTCTACAGAACCCTGGAGAACATATTGGTACACTTAGAAAGAGCTTTTTAAAACAAAAAACGAAGGTCAACGGATTAAAGGTTGATCAAGATTATTGTATCTTTTTAATATATCTTTCTATTTTATTGTTCAATTCATTGTAATTTTTATCCAAGTCATGTCGAACTTATTTTGTTCTAAGACCATAATGTAACCTTTTTGGATGCTATGTTATGGAATTAGGCTTTTTTCATGTTTGGTATATCTATGTTATTAAAGCCTTGTTATTTTTCTTAATGTTTGAATSAATATTGATTGGTCATCTTTTAATTGTTCAAACATTGCTTAAGGTGATTAGAGATAAAACTTTTGCAATTAGATCAAATAGCAAGTGCCATGAACTGCATGTGAAATAGAGATATATTAACATGATTTGTACAATCAGTGAGAATCATATGTTTCATGCATTCCTTTAGGTTAAATAAGCATAAAGACATTCCTTAATTACTTAGAGAAACACGTTCTTTATATGTTGAGAAAATATATTTGATATTAATGGGGTTATGTTGGTCAATAATTGATATATTGATTTGGAAAGATGAGGAAGATAACATAGTTGAAGAATATATGTGAATTAATGTGTCTTAGACCTTTTATCCATTAATTTTTATTTTATATCATTTTACATGATCATCGAGGTCAATTAGAATATTCTTAGTTAATTCTCAAATCAATCAATCTGTTGGCTAGATAAAGTATAGAACTATAAGTGGATGGTAATCAGGATAATTTATTCTTCATGGGATTGATGTCTTTCTATATTGCTCGATATAATCTAAAACATTTATTAGAAATTTTCGTATCACCAACCTAGCAGATTAGGGCAATTGGTATGTGGATCACTCCAATTGAATGAGGTTTGTCGGAAATCGAAATTGAGTTTGAAGAGCCAATAGGTGAGGAAGAGGAAGTCAACCTAGCTCAACAAACTAGAACCTTAAGGGAGTTAGCTAATCCTAATGTTATCAGCAGCCTCTTTGTATTAATCTATCTGATTTAATTTCTAACTTTGAGATAAAACCTAGACTAATAGAGTTGCTTCCCGAATTTCATGGTTTTACAGAAGAGGATCCCCACAAACATCTGAAGGAATTTCATATTATCTGTTCAACTATTTCTTCTAAAGGATGACGGAGGATCAAATCAGACTTTTATTTTTTCCCTTTTCCTTAGCTGATAAAGTTAAGGATTGGTTATACTACTTATCATCAGGTTTGATAATTAGTTGGGAAGAATTAGAAAAATAATTCTTAGAGAAATACTTTTCCAACTTCTAGGACGGCTAATATGAGGAAGGAAATTTGTGAACAAAGGCAAATTAATGGAAAAAATTTGCATGAATATTGGGAGCGCTTTAAACAACTTTGTGCAAGTTGTCATTTTCACCAAATTCCTGAACAGTTATTGATACAAAATTTTTACAAGGGTCTAGTGTGTATGAATAGGAATATGATTGATGCAGCCAATGGAGGTGCTTTGGTAAACAAGATGACTAAACATACTAAGCTTCTCATCTCAAATATGGCTGCAAATGCTCAATCGTTCGACATAAGGCAAGATGTGCCAAGAAAACTAAATGAGGTAAATATTTCAAATTTTGATTATAAAATTGATACATTAACGTCTTTGGTTGAGAAAATGGTTTTAGGGATAGGCTAAATACAACAAGTAACGTCTTGCGGTATATGTTCCAATTTGGGTCCTACCACCGACATGTGTCCCACTATTCAAGATGTACATACGGAACAGATAAGTACACTTGAAGAATCTTACGGGAAGCAACCAAGGTGATATGACTCTATTTTCCAACACCTACAATCCAGGATGGAGAGACCATCCAAATTTAGTTATGCAAACAAAGCTCCAAACTTTCAACAGCAGCCACAAGTGAGGACATCTCAACCAAATCAAGCAACCATCAATATAGGTACATCTTTAGAAGATTTTGTTCAAGACATTGCTAACACTAACAAAGTTTTGGAGCAAGAAAATCAATGGAGTCACCACAAAGAAAATCAAAATTACTAGCAGAAAACTAAGATGAACATTCACCATTTGGGCACGCAGATGACGCAACTTGAAACCGCTTTGAATAGGTTGAAACAAGCCAAGGTAAACTACCCTCACAAGTGGATGTTAATCCATGGGAAAATGCAAGTGTTATGATTCTTAAAAGCAGCAAAGAGTTGAAAGAAAATCAACAAACTGAAGAAAACATTGAGAAGTTCGAGATAAATTTTGAAAAAGCCTCTCCCTCGAAAGTAAAAATGAGCAAGAGAATTCTATTATAAAGGTACTAACTGCTCTTCCCTTTCCTAACAGATTGACAGGGACAAAGAAAGAAGAAAAAATAAAGGAGATGTTGGAAATATTCCGCAAGGTAGAAATTAATCTCCCACTTTTTGATGACATTAAACAAGTACCCACGTATGCTTAATTTACAAAAGCTAGGTAGGCTAAATTTCTAAAAGAGCTTTGTATAGAAAAGATAAAATTTAGGGATAATGAGAAAATCTTAGTATGAGAAAATGTCTCAGCCATTATGAAAAGGAAATTGCCACAAAAATGTAAAGATCCTGGCATGCTTACAATTCCATGTATAATTGGTAACAAAAAGATTGAGAAGGTCATGGTAGATCTAAGAGCCTGAATTGATGTGATGTCTTTATCTGTTTATAAAGAGTTAAAATTAAGACCTTTAAAAGATAAAGACCTTTTTGAAGACAAGCATCATTTAGGTCTGGGGGCTTGATAGAGTCCAAATCAGTGCAATAATTGTAGAGTATTTGATGGACTTTGGAACATATTTCTTGCACTAGTTACGTGCTTACTTGATACTTTATCCATTTAGGACTTTTTGGATCTAGTAGGAGGAAAGGAGGCGTTATTGGAGCAATTTGAATAAAATGCTAGAAGTGGAAAAAGTCTATCGCGTGGACACGTAGATGGACGAATTTGGAGAGTTATTTTGAAGATTACAAAACTATCTTTTAGAAGACTCCTTTTGTCTAAGGAGGATTTTTTGGGATATACATCTCTTGTAATCAGTAATTTGATATTTAAACATAAGCTTCTAGATTAGATTTTAAATATTAGAATTAGTTAGTTAAGATAATGAAGGGATTCTTGTGGTTTCCCATCATCTATATAAAAGGAACACAAGGGAGGTAGTAGGGGGAACCAGCCATCATTCATCCTATTATTATGTTTTGTTTAYAAGTTTTTTTGTTCTAGTTAAGGGGTTAATGAAGCATGAGATCAATTCATTTGTGAGATCTAAATGTGTCTATATACTCAATTTATAGCAAGTAATTGTTATTCTTTGTAATTGGGTCTCTCTAATCCTTAATACTGTCTGTACATTAAATCTTAAATCTCATGTGCTATTTATAGGGTTGTCTATCGATTAGGGAATAATTAATAAGACTTTTCCTTTTAATTATCAACACTTCAGAAGGGATTGGTTGTTTAAAGTTATCTTTGATAACTATAACCAATTTATTTATGAATGTTAAGTAATTTATTGAATCAATGAACAAATGCTTGAACTAATGTGGATTCGATTACCTTAACCAGAGCCTTGTTTTGTTGAAAATTTTATTTTGAAAGTTATTGTTCTATATTTAATTGTTTCCTTGCTGAATTTTAAATTGTTGATTTATTATTTTTGTTTACTCAAGTTGAACTCTCTTTAAAGAAAATTAACTCACCGTTCTCTGCGGAAAATGATTGTGCTTACCATTATACCAAATTAAATATGAGCATATTTATTTTATATTTTGGTGAATTAATGATGCACCATTGTATAATTATTACAAAGGGGTCAAAATATTCTTATTTTTAACAAATTATTCATTAATGTGTAGTAAGTAAAAAATTTAGGTTGTGTCTTCTTTTAAGTAAAAGTCAAACTCTTTTGAAGAGATTGGTGCAAATCTAAGTAAGAGTTAAATTGTAGTCAGGCGATCCCAGCAACACTCATAATAGTCTCCTCACATGGGGATAGTGAGTCTCACGAAGGAAAAAGAAATGCATACTGCTATTTAATTCAGGCTTAATTTGATTGTTTCAAGGAAAGTAAATAGAGAAAATAAGCACATTCCTATTTTTTATTTTATATTTTTGCATTCCATTGTTTTGTCGGATATTTATGTTTCTAGTAAAACTTATTCCTCACGTGCAGGAAAACAAATGCAAACGGCGGGAAGCAAATGACATTTACATGATGCTATATAAATAAAGTAGGTTTGACCAAATAGTAAATGGTATTATCGTCATAGGGTAGTCAAATTTGATGTCCACCGTGCGGCGGCTTTTGGTTGTTGTTCTTGAGCAGAAGCTCACGCCTCCATTAAAATTAAATTTGCTAATACTCATTAAATATTGAATTTCAGAGAGGACAGTTTATCATTAAAATTGACCATAATGATTTAATTTTTCTGTCATTTAATAAGGTAAATGGCCTAAAAGAAACACATATGAAAAGAGCATTTTTAAATAATAAAAAAAAAGAAAAAGGAAAACATACCCATGGGTCAAAGGGACGTCGTTGACAAATACCATGGCCACCTTCTCCCATAATGCTAGGCAAGTTAATAATTTCTAAACTCGCGTAATTTAGGGACTTCAATTCCATCCACCCATATGCAGAACCTACAAAGATTTWGCAAATTTTTAAGGGTTCAATCCCGTAATTTAGGAAATTCTATCTTCTTGATTGTAATCTCCATTCCAGTCTCCTCCTTTTTTAAGACCTCTTTTATAACTGAACAATACCACAATTGAAGGCTTTCGAGCTGTGACAAATTTTCGGCTAGTAATAATGAAAATAGATATAACAAATTTCCCCATCTATTTATATCCACACTTCTCAAGTTGGATAGGCAAAGATTTTCATTCTGAAATGTCCAAAAATGCAAGAGCTCTAACACATCTTAAAGTTCTAGATTTTAGACTCAAGTGATCCAATTTTTGAGTTCATGTCTGCAAATAACTTGATTTTTTAAGAAGTWGTCATTTTAACTTGAACGCCAATAGCACTAGCACTTTAGTTAAGACAGAACGCCACACAAAGTGACGTTTTAATTCATCCAAAAATTTTAAAATTCAAATTAATACGGAGATAGAAGAGGCATCTTAACTTAAGTAAGGCAGCCCTCCATTCGGCGTCTTAGTCTTCCTCCTTTGCTCCTTTTTCGATCCCAACTGGTGGAAGTTCATCCTTCTCTGCTCCTTACTTTTTCAATCCCAATTGGTGGAAGTACATTAGCAGAAGTTGTGCTTCCTTCAACTCCTACGCATGCATCGGTGTTTGAGGACTTTTCAAATGATTGGCTAACAGACCTTATTCTAGTAACTTCTACTGAGGTGTATGGATTTATTCAAACCAGACGAGCAAGTGCACTCTTCTTTAGCACACTAGCGGGTTGCCTTATAGTGGTGATGGGAGTGCTTTTCATCTCCCAACATCTAAACTCCATCGAAGGAAAACCTTGAGCCTCATCTGGTCGGCAATGACATCTGCAATTTTGTTTCCTGTAAGATACACTGACCGAGATATTTGATGGAGCCACACGGATCAAGTACAAGTTCAAGCACTACATCTTGAGGGCAAAGCGGACAGCATATGCTTGTGTATTAGTTTTGAAATTTTAATTGTATGCTTCCTCCATCTTGAACGACACYGATCAAGTATAGAAATAGTGYTGAAAGGAATAATGAGTCACATTATGATGCTAGTGCAAGTGGCGCTTTAAGCTAAACGAAGACATCC
The DNA here is from genome assembly GCA_001752375.1 of Rhazya stricta. NCBI lineage: Eukaryota > Viridiplantae > Streptophyta > Magnoliopsida > Gentianales > Apocynaceae > Rhazya > Rhazya stricta. The sequence continues at coordinate 4,472,775 of MEJB01000018.1, read as the reverse complement.
TTTGTAAAACGTTATTAAATGGTCAAAGCTTGACCCTAATTGATATTTATCCACGCATATATATAGTACATCAAGCGTTCCTAATTAAGGTAAAACTCTAAGTCTAGAAAACAATCTTAAACGATAGCAACTACTTTCCTAAAAYATATCATAATATCTCAACACTCTCCTTCAAGTTGGAGCATGAGGTTCAAAAATGCCCAACTTGGCAAGAAGATAATCAAACTGTTTCTTTCCAAGAGCCTTTTGTAAAAACATCCGCCAGTTGTGTAATAGTAGGAACATATGACAGAGCAATCAAACCATCTGTTATCGCATCATGAACAAAGTGATAATTAACCTCAGTATGTTTGATGCGATCATGAAATACTGGATTTTTGGCCATATGAAGGGCTAACTAACTATCACAAAAGAGCTTGATTGCCTTTGGGTAGTGCACGCCCAAGCTCAAAAGCAACCACTTCAACTATTTGAGCTCACAAGTAACTGCAACCATATCTCGGTATTTCGCTTCTGTAGACGAGCGAGAAACTATRTGTTGCTTCTTTGTCTTCCAAGAAATAGGAGATTGCCCAAGAAACAAAAGCCATCTGGACAAAGAGCGTCTAGTGACTGGACATGCTGCCCAATCAGAGTCACACCAAACCCACAGGGACAGATCACTTTCTGCACGCAACAAGATACCTTGACCCGAAGTACCTTTCAAATAACGAATGACTCGCAAAGCCGTCTCCCAATGCTCAATTCTAGGCTCCTACATAAACTGAGATAAAATATGAACTGATTAGGCCAAATCTGGATGGGTCACTGCTAGATAAATGAGTCGACCTACTAATCTGCAATAGGACTCAGGGTTCGACAAGAGCTCCCCATTTGCCAGTCCTAATCTATGATTTTCTTCAATCGGGAAGCCACATGGCTTGGCTTCCAGTAATCCGATCTCTGATACAATGTCAAGCGTGTACTGCATTGACACAAGAACAAACCAGCCAAACTCCTTGCCACCTCGATTCCGAGGAAATACTTCAAGCACCAAGATCTTTCATCTTAAAACAATCATTAAGATAGGTTTTAAAGGTCTTAAGTGCAGCGAAATCATTCCCAGAAATAATAAGATCATCGACATACACTAGCACATTTATTTGAATATTGCCCTTAGTTTAAGTAAAAAGAGATAAACAGAGTAGGATTGTAAGAAACCAACCCTTTAAAAGCCATGGCCAACTTTGCAAACCCACATCTTGGAGCCTATTTCAACCCATAAAGAGATTTTCATAACTTGCAGACCAAGTTCGGATTGGAATGCTCAAATCCTGGGGGTAGCTTTATATACACTTCCTCCTCAAGATCTCCATGCAAAAAGACATTGTGAACATCCATTTGATGAAGTTCCCAATTTTTCGAAGCCGCAATAGCCAAGAAAACACGCACCATAGTCATTTTGGCAAGTGGAGAAAATGTCTCATTATAATCAATAYCGACTTCTTGATGATTCCCCAAAACTACTAATCTGGATTTGAGCCTTTCAATATCACCATTTGAGAAGTACTTGGTTTTGTAAACCCCCTGACTTCCCAAAGCACGCTTACCCTTTGGAAGAGGTTCAAGAGTCCACGTACCATTTCCCTCCAAAGCTCGAATCTCCTCTTGCATTGACTTTTGCTAACCTACATCTTTCATAGCCTCTTTAAACGGCTTAGGATCATTGCTCGAAATAATAGTAGCAAGATACTTTCGATAATTTACAGAAAAATTGTCACAATTTATATAATGTGCTATGGGATAAGGAGTACCTGAAGGATGCTGTGGAGACGGAGTGGCGGGAGATGGACTTTTAGCAACCACCGTATGAGTAACAAAATCTAGTAATAGAACCGAATGAAATTTATCCCTCATTCCCTTTCCCATAGGAGCAGACTGMTCATTGCTTGTATTGTCAAGCCTAGATGAATCGAGCCCAGCAGTGGGAACAACTTTCGGCCCAGGTGAAAGAGGCTTTGATGAAGCCTCTGTGTGGGCCGGGCCACCCTCCCTCAAGCCCAGATCTAGATTTGTATCAAAATGGGGTGCCTGATCTTGGTGGGCTTGGAGTTTAGGTTGGATGAGGTTTGGATTTTGTGTTTGGGCTTGTGGGTTAGGCAAAACAGCATCATCATCAACAAAATYAGCAAAATCACTATCGATATCAACATTTACCATAGGCGTAATATTTTCCGAAATAATGTTCACATCACTTGGGTTACCAAACGGAAAAAAATCCTCAAAAAACTTGACAACACGAGAAATAAAGAATTCCTTATTGTCCAAATCAAACAACTTTMACCCTTTTTTCCAAACGAGTAACCCAAAAACACACATTTGCTACTTCTACTTGCAGATTTGTCACATTTGGAATTTTGATCATGAGCAAAACTAAGACAACCAAAGGTGTGAATTGCCTCATATGAAGGAGGGGTGCCAAAGAGGATTTAGAATGGTGCTTTATTGTGTAACAAAGGAGAGGGGAGTGCGGTTTATTAAATGAGTGGCGGTAAGAACACTTTCTCCCCAAAAATAAATAGGCAAATTTGCTTGAAAGCGTAATGCCCTTCCCACATTTAAAATATGCTTGTGTTTTCTTTCAATCCTCCGATTTTGTTGCGGGGTTCCCACACGTGAAGTTTGGAATAAAATACCAGCTGTGGAAAAATAGTTAAGGAGGCATTTAAATTCCGTACCATTATCACTTTGAATAACTTTCATAGTTTGAGAAAATTGTCRATCTACCATCGCAATAAAAGACATAAACATCCGAAAAACCTCTGTTTTATCGACCAACAAATAAATCCACACAGCTCTGGAGAAATCATCAACAATAGTTAAAAAAATAACGAGCTCCACAAGAAGAGATATGTTTATAAGACCTCCACAAATCAAAATGTATTTTCTCAAAAATTCTAGTTGCCTTATTGTCACTTAAAGGAAATTTATCTCTAAGATGCTTAGCACGGAGACATATTTCACAAGCTTTATTAAAACTACCCTTAAGATTGCTAACTGGAGGAAGTAACTTCACTACTTTCTCTAAAGGGTGTCCTATCCTTTTGTGCCATACTCCAAAGTCGATGCTGCATTGTGGATAGAAACATGTTGTACCAAATCACCTTCAGCTCAGCCGAAGTAGTAAAGTCCATCTCGCCTAACTCCCATTCCAATTAGCTCCCTGGTGTAGTTCTGTATAGCACACATATAAGAGTTAAATTGGACAATACAATGTAAGTCAGCATTCAATTGTGAAACCGAAAGTAAATTGCAATTGAGTTTCGGCACATAAAGAACGTTTGTAAGAGTGATTTTATCTGACAGTTGAACTGAATCAGATTGGGTCGCAACAATAGATTCACCATTAGGAAGTCCAATCGGACAATCAAACAACGCCACAGTATCAAATAACCAAGACAAATCACCAGTCACATRATGAGTTGCCCCAGTGTCAATGATCCATGACTTTGTGTCAAACTTACCATTTAACCTGTTATCCTAAACTTGAGCATTACCAATTAAGCCAGCAAGAGCTTTCCATTGTTCGGTGTGAAGAGTTGATCGGTAGAACTTTTAGTAGAGGATGCTCCAATTGTGCTACTTACCGCATTAGCACTAGTTGAACCATGCCCACGACCAGCCTGTTGACGACTACGGCCAGCACCCCCATTAGCCTTGTGTTGATCCGACCACCCCTCAGGATATCCCACTATTTCATAGCAATTATTTTTGTCATGGCCATGCTTGTGACAATAAGGACAAGCAATGAGGGACCAACAAGTTGAAAACTCATGCCYCGTCTTCTTGCAGTGGCTACACACTGACCTCTCCATGTTTCCTCATCCTCTTCCAGCGTCTGTACGGACAGCAAAGCCAAGGACCTCCACTGGCTTGTCTTTTGTGACTGCCTTGGCGAGCTGCACACGCTCATCTTGTATCACCAATTGGTATGCTCGATCAAGCGAAGGCAAGGGATCTTGAGAAAGGATATTGGTTTGTAATTGAGCGTACAAAGCAGTGTTGAGTCCTATCAATAAGTCATGTAATTTGCCTTGTTCACATCTTGCTTAGTGAAATGATGCGATAGTACAAAACGAACAACAATTGCAAGAAATTAGCGGTTCATTCTKAAATAATTCCTCCCATAATAAATTCAATTTGCCATATAAGTTGTAACAGACATAGATTTCGATTGCTCACACTTAGCAATTGAAATCTTTAACTGTTGAATTCTTGGGCCATTAACTATAGCATATCGATGCTTAAGATGCTCTTATAAGCGTTTCACATCACTAAATTTAGATAGGGTACTTTTTACTTTGGGATCGATTGTGTTTGTAATCCAAGAAACCAGAATTGCATTGAGGGTGTTCCAATCAGATTGGGTATATAGAGGTTGCGGTCCATTGATAGTGCTTTCCAAAAATTCAAACTTACGACTTGCCTCCAATGCCAACTGAATATCTGAAGCCCAATCATCGTAATTGTCTCCACGTAAGCAAGTAGGAGTGATGAAGTCGCCTAGTCGGTCTCCTGTGCCGAGAAAAAAAGGTGAATTCATCTTCCTTTTCGATGGCGGCGATGGTGGTTGTTCATCATCGCTAGCCATTGTTTTATTGTGTGTATATGTCAGGCTTTGATACCATGTAAAAAGTAATTAAAGGGTCAAAGCTTGGCYCTAATTGATATTCATCCATGCATATATATATATAGTACATCAAGATTTCCTAATTAAGGTAAAACTCTAAGTCTAGAAAACAATCTTAAACGATAACAACTACTTTCCTAAAACATATCATAATATCTCAACAAACATATCATAATATCTCAACACCCTTGCACTGACGCTTTTAATTTCAACAGCAAATCAATGCTACAATTATGATGCCTTTTGAAGGGGCATCTTTACCTCGTTAAAGAGCCATTCCAAGTGACGTCCATGTTAGTTGCRGATACAAATAAAAAAAATGGGTTATTTGGGTATAAAACTCTAAAGTTCTATAAATCCAGGTGTCTCGAAAGATTCAGTTGGCAGCCAACCGTTGGAGAATCATGAACATGTAAAAACTTTAAAATAGGGAAGATAGCACCCTTTTGTTGGCCATTAACGCAAGGATTCCACAAGGCTTGTGTTATCTTTTTCTTCAGTCACCCAATTGTTAAAGCTGCCTACTATAACCAACTCTTCCGATCGTGCAAGTCCTGATAGAAGACCAAATGCTATCCTTTTTAAGTCCTCACAGTATGTAATATCCAACTTCATCAATCTTTTTGGTCCTCCAACCTCTGCTAGCAACACCTCAAAATAACAATTTTCAAAGGAAAGGATTTCTAGATTCGTTAGCTCTGCAATGACTTATGTTATCACAATTGAGATKTAAGAGAGATGTAGACTTCGAAGATTGTTTAGCCGATGTATTCAAGAAGGCAACAGTTCAATGTTAGAACTTTAAGCTCCCTCATATTGCTAAAACAATTCTGAGGTCTTTGGACAATGAAATATGAAAAATTTTTAACGGGAATTGATTAAAATATCCTTGAGCTTCTTCCCTCCCCTCTTAAACACCTCTTCTCCTCTATCTCAGCAGTTAAGGATATATACATGACGTGCTTTGGTTGGTGTAGCATAGAAGTGTACTATAAGATCCAAAGCCCATGCGCTAACCTCCTTTGTCCTCTTATAAATATTCCCCCCAAAAAACTTTCTTCTCTCTCCCTCTCTCTCTTTTCTTAAAGCTATTTTCTAATCCGAAAATATTTCGACCTCTTCCCTCTTTTTCTTTTCAAAAGAAAATTAGTCTGGACTCCTCCTAATCTCACCACTTATCCCTCTCCAGTGAAGAACTCCACCCTCTCACCACCTACCGATAATTATCCAATTACATTAATTTATAAATCTTGTAAGGCAATATAGTTACTACCTCCATTTTGATTTACTGTTGCATTTGGAAAACTTTCTTGTTTCAAAATATTTGTCACATTATTAAATTGAGGAAGTATTTAATGATTTTTTTCCCAATTTACCCCTACAAAACTGAGTTCATACATAATTAAATATTTACTCAATAATTACATCTAGAATTCTATTGAATTAAGCTCTTAAAAAATCACATAATCTAGATATAAAATTAACGTATCAATATTCCACAAGATTTGCAATAGAAGGGGTCGAGCAAGACATATGGCGCTTAAGCCTGTAATGAGTAAGGCATATAACCGAGTTGAATAGGGTTATCTTGAATGGATTATGAGGAAATTAGGTATTTCAAACAGATCTATGCTCTTAATCATGTGATGCATTTATTATGTTTTCTTTCAAATCCTGGTGGATTGGGTTCCTTCCAAAGTGGTAGAACCTAGTAGGGGAATACAACWGAGAGATTCCTTATCTCCCCTCCTTTTTGTGCTTTGCACCGAAGGATTTTTTGCTCTAATTCATAATGCTATCCGAGTTGGGGAATTTGGACGCCAAAAGATGAGTATTCGGGCGCCTGAAATAATACATCTATTCTTTGCTGATGATAGCTTAATTCTCATGCAAGCTACAAGATCAAATGCTCAGAAGATGAAAAACATATTGTAAAGGTTGAATCTATTTCGAGTCAAGAAATTAATTTTCAGAAGTCATCCATCTTATATGACAAAAGAGTACTAAATAATGTTAAGGGAGGTATTTTTAAGGTGTTGGGCATGTTAGAGACTTTGAGGGCGGATAGGTACTTGAGGCTCCTATACCTTATTCGAAGATTAAAGAAGGAAATATTTTCTTATATTCAAGATAGGGTGTGGAAGGAGATGAGAGGGTGGAAGGACAAATTACTTTCCCAAGCTAGGAAGGAGATTTTGATTAAAGCTGTGCGACAAGCTATCCCTACCTATGCAATGCCTATTTTCTTATTCCATCATCTCTTTGTAATGAGATAACATCTCTAGTTCAGAACTTTTGGTGGGAAAAAAAAAGGGTGGATCGGGGTATCTATTAGCGAAGTTGGGATGTGCTTTGTAGACCTAATAGTGATGGAGGTATGGGTTTTAGAAATGTAGAAGCATTTAATTTTGCTTTATTGGCAAAACAATTGTGGAGGCTAGTCCAAAAACCTACCTCTTTGATCAGTAGAGTCTAAATATTATGCAACTCAGATTTCCTCCATGCCAGCTTGGGTAGAAAACCCTCTTATATATGGGTAGGAAGAGGCCTTCTAACTCGGGGATTAAGATGGAGGGTAAGGATGGGTGATAAGATTCATATTTGGAATTGTCCTTGGCTTCCAATGTCTTTTGGCTTAAAACTCATTTCTAGGGATTTATTCCTCCTCCATGATTTAAAAGTCCCCCTGGGTTGGAACACAAAATTACTTCATGTTTTGTTCTTGCAAAGGGATGTTGATGATATTCCGTAGATTCCCCTACCTCAAGAGCCGAATGATTTAATCGTTAAATTATTACATTTTCTACTACATTCTATAAAATCAATCAGAATACGACGTGTGTATATCGTTAACTCCTCCAACACCTCTTTTCCTTTATTTTAGATGTTAAGATATATACATGTTGTACTTTGTTAAATGTAGCAGAAATGTGTGTTACAAGATTTAGAGTCCATGTGAAAACCTCCTTTGTCCTCCTCTTACAAATATTTCCCCCAAAAACTTCCCTCTTTCTCCCTCTCTCTTTTCTTAATGCTATTTTCTAATCCAAAAATATTTGGATCTCTTCCCTCTCTTGCTCTACAAAAATGAATTAGGCAGACTCATCTTAATCTCACCATTCATCTCTCTCCAATGAAGATCTCGGCCCTCTCACCACCTACCAGTAGTTATCCAATTACATAAATTTACAAATTTTTTAAGGCAATATAATTAATTACATAGTGTCAAAATCTTGTTACTTTTAATCAATTCTCCATTAATATGCAGTAAAATATTGTTGAAGAATTTATTACAATTGTAACAACCCAATTATGATAGAGTTGCATAGGAGTGCCTTGGAATTACTATAAAATGGAAGATATAGAAGTAGAATTTCCATGAACAAATGAGTTATATTATGGCTAAAAAGCTTTTATTGGCCCTTCTTTTTTCATTCTATTTTGCTCAAAACCTTCACCTTAGTGCTGGTTGGGATGACTATGTTTGTTATCTAGTCAATAGTCTTCCAAACGATAGTCCCGATTTATTATTTCATATCTATTCGGGAGATCAGGATTTCCACTTCCAAAACATGTCTGCAAATCAAGCGTTTAGCTGGAAGTTCGAACAAAATCTCTTCTTGACTACTGAATACTTGGGTCACTTTTGGTGGAAAAACAAAGAGAGATCATTTGCAGTCTTTGATAAAAAGATTGGCATTGAGAATTGCGGGTACGAGTCTTATCATAAAGTTTGCTGGTGGGTAGTAACAGAGAACGCCTTCTACATTGCTAATGAAACGTATCCTGACCCCACAAAGCTAGTTTACATGAATTGGTGGGAGGTACATGCTGCATAGTGTCCTCATGTGATCCAATTGAATTGCAGAAAGAAAAAGTTCTTGTAAGAAAAAGTATGAACTTCTTGTTTGATCTTCGATASGCCTATTTCCCTCTGTTTCTAGTGAATATATAAATTTGCTAATTGAAGCATGTTTTCTTAATGAAGAAATAATATGTTAAAGAAAAATTTGTTGTTTTGTTGAAATAACTGAACCAACGAATTCTTTAAACGAAATTTGCAATGAACTATAAGCCCTTCCTGATGTTAGGAACTTGGCCGGATTCAAGTTTTCCTAGCTCTATGCTGGTGGGGAACTCTGCAATTGTCTTACCGCCTTTGATTGACTATATTTGAGGCGCGAAGTACTTTAGGATTGTATTCCGCGCCGAGGTTTTGTGCTTGTGGGCCGGAATGAATATTGCAGACCCGCGGATCCGGTGGTCGACACCCGTAGCAGGACAGAGGATTTATCGCCATGCCCACGAACCAATTTACGATTTCTCAGTCGCTGACGTTCGTCAAGCAGGCCACGTGGATTTGACAGGGGAATTCAATCGATCACGAAGCTATTCAAAGCCATTCGGATGAAGGATGGACTGCAGCGTTGATCTCTAAAAAGCTGAAATGGGGAAGAAGATGATGAGGTGACCATATGTGACACGTGTGTGCCAGCGCATTAGAAGATGCTGACTGGTTTGAAATCTAATTTTTTTAAAGTCTACTTATAACGTAAAAATCAAATTGGTATTATTAGTGTGAGAATTTCGAAAAAACTAATGGGGTACGGGGAGAGTGAAAATGTGATACTTCCAATAATTTGATGGGTTCTTTTGTAGTTTCGTGTAAGAGGGAGGGTTATTATGTAATTTAGTAACATTTCAAGGATATATTTTTTTTTAATTCTATATAACTATTTTTCCTTTTCAAGCTTGGATTTCAAGTTTCCTAATATAAATAAAACAAGGATCTGGAAAGGAAGAAAGGAATGTGAAAAGGGGGAAACTATCGCGACGCCTAATCCACTCTCAGCCACTGTACCACCGCCGAAACTTCAAATTCTCCACCACCTCGCTTCGTCAGCAACAATAGACTGGCTGCCCTCTCCTGCGAGCATCAACTCTATTCGGTTTACAAATTGAATAAAATTTAGAGTCGAGACAACAATGGCCCCAAGCCGGTTGCTAGGCCCTCCGGAGGATGGTGGCGGCGATAGATGGTATTTCTCGAGGAAAGAAATCAAGGACAATTCGCCATCAAGACGAGGTGGGRTTGATTTGAAAAGAGAGGCCTATTTTCGCAAGTCGTATTGCAGTTTCTTACGTGAACTGGGCAAGAAGCTTAAAGTTCCTCAAGTAACAATCGCAACGGCAACAATGTTCTGCCATCGTTTCTTTCTCCGGCGATCACATGGTAAGCACAACAGGATCATAATAGCCACTTCTTGTTTGTTTCTTGCGTCAAAAGTTGAAGAAACTCCGAGGTCTTTAAGTGATGTCATAGTCGGTTTCCATGAAATAATGCATAAAATGGATCCTGAGACCGTAAGGAGAATATTCAAGCAAGGGGTGGTATACAAAGAACAGAGAGAGCTAATTTTACGCGGGGAGACTCTCGTGCTTGAAACTCTTGATTTTGATCTTTGTGTTAGCCATCCTTATAAACCCCTTATGGAGGCAATTAGGAAACTTGAGCTACCTAATCGAAGGTTTGCCCTAGCTCAAGTTGCATGGAACTTTGTCAATGACGGGCTCTCGGACGTCTTTATGCTTGCATTCAAGCCCCATCAGATTGCAGCAGGTGCCCTTTTTCTTGCTGCCAAATTCATGAAAATAAAGCTCCCCTCGGATGGCGAGAAGGCTTGGTGGCAGGAGCTTGATGTCACTCCAAGCCAATTGGAGGAGATTAGCAATCGAATGTTGGGATTATATGAACAAAATCAAAATAGACCTCCACAAGCTTCTCAGGTTAAGGCTAATGAAGCAGAATTTAGGCCTCCGTCTGAAATTCTGGCCAACGGAGAGAGTGCCAGAAATGGTACTAGGCCGGTATCTTCTAGACCCATTGTTGATACGGATTCCAGAAGGATCAATGATAATCAGGAACCCAAACAAGGCCAATCAATCCCTCACCGCAACACATTAAGGATACATTTTCATCTAAAGTGTCAGCAAGAAACAACAACGAGAAAAGGTTAGAGGAAGACTGGAAAATTTTGGAACAAGATGATCTTGCAGTGAGCCAACCACCTCCAGTAGCTATAAAGAAGATAATCGGAGTTTCTTTGGATGAAGATGAAATGATAGAAATGCGACTGGAAATTGGAATCCAGTTGGATGAAAATTGATTACCTTAGTTACATATGTTCAACAGTTGTAGAATATTCGTAATGACGCTTCCTTGTGTATAAATTTTCAATTTCTCTTCATTATTTGGATAAGCGGAGGTTAGCTTTTTGTGCGGCGATGACAGTCTAAGATAAGCAATTCATTGGGCTGTGACTGTTTCTTTCTTCATTTTCTTCTTTCAGTTTTCTAACAATTTCAAAGAATACTAGGATGAGTGCTTGACGGTAACACTTTAAGAAAAAATTGTTTGATCTTTGATTTAGACAATAAAAGAGGTTTTTGTTGTTTTTGCGGTTGTTGCTCGAACCGAAGTTCTTGAGTTTGGGCACCCCTTTACTCTATTCGTGGCTATGATTTGCCTTAATTCTCTATCTTCAAGGCTTTGGCAAGACTTGGCACAATTTCTTTTCCGTTTCGAAGAGACTTCTAAGAATAAAGCATTATGTGTTAGACAATTTGTGCAATCACTGGAAGGATATATATGCCTTTGTATGATATAACAAGCAGCTTCCTGGGTGAATCCCGGAGTGGTGGCTCGGTTTCATAAACACTTCTACAGTGTAATGCTTTAGGGGCCTGTAGTAATTGGAGGAAGGTTCATTGGTGTCCACTGCCAACAAAGCAAGAACTGAGTCAGAATTTTGACYTAGATAGTAAAATAAATTTAATCGCATGCGACATTTTTAACAGACGTCGAAGGAATAAATATTATTTCGCACTATCCCTAACTTCGTCCTTGCAATGGAGGCCTTGGTCGGGAAGGCATGCGTATGAACCGCGGGCTTACGACCACTATCCTCCTAATGTCGGTCGCCCCCTCATTGTTCTCATACTTTTTCACTCTACGGTCATGTTTGTTGCAGTCCTCCATTGTACTCCTTGTAATTGTTTTTGTATCGGAGTCGTCCATGCTCAGTTAGGGTTTCAGTTCACTTTTAAAAATACACATAAATATATATCATTAAATATTAAAATTCCTTAAATAATGACTAATTTTTGCTATGTTTGGCCATTTCAGTTTTAAGTTTTAGGCTAATCCATAAAATCTACATAAATTAATAACCTCTATTATATATTAAAATCTTTTGGTCGCAAACTGAGTAACTATTTAAATTATTAATTTTCATAGAATAATAAGATAATAATTATTTTTAAAAGTATTAATATAACTCATTGATTCCATTCATCATAASTTAATATTTCACCAAAATTTCATATCATATCCTTCTAAACCATGAGTATAATGCTATTTGTCTTTTCTTAGTATTAAAATCTATGTAAATCTATCCTCATTAGAAAAATAGATATTTTCATACCCAATTTCGCTCCTATAAGTTACCTCATTCTAATCAGATAATATTATTTCTCCTTTATATGGAAATTACACTCGTCAAATTAATAAATTATTAATTTATCGATTAATTAATACATCCCTAAATTAATAGAATTATAATGGTCCCAATGTTATTAATTTTTAGAGGTTTTACTATATTTGGATTATGTTTTGGGGAAGAAAAATTATTTAGTTGTAGAAAAATTGTTTGATTAAGATTGTCGGAAAATGAGAAAATTTGAATTTTGAATTTATTTGTTGAGTTAAAAATGTTTTCTGCTGAGATATCGTTTGGATTAGATGTTGGAAAAAATTGATTAAAATAATGAAGAAATTGATTTTGAGTGTTAGGATTGTGTGATTTGGAAGTGAATAGTGAAGATTCTTGCACTTTTACATTTTATTGGAGATTGAGAAAAAGTTATTTTGATGTGAAAGAAGTTTTTTTGAATGTAAATGTAAAACAAATGCCTTCTAGAGGCAAAAATAATTCTTTTTTTTAATTTATGTAAATGTAAAACATATGTCTTCTATGTTGTGGGACGGTTGTCTGCTGCATTCAAAAGCTAGACCAAGTATAGAGTATCATTTAAAAGTCAAAATTGACGAAGTAATTCTAGAATTGGTACGGTGATGTGAAAAATACTAAAATTTAGGATGCAAAAAGTAATTCTCCAAATTTTTATTTCTTAATTATTAATGGCTTTTCAAGTTAATATGATAGTTTGGTTAACATTATTAATGGATTTTCAKACAAGATTAATTCTCTCCCTAGGCCCTTGCTAGGATTTTCTCCCAAGTTTTCTTAGGGTTTCTAATCTCCTTCCAATGAACACTATCCTGATCTAGCAATTCTTCATATTATCTGAACAAAAGAATCTCCTCATTGATGTCGAGGCATTTGATATTGGAGCTGGGTACGTTGAGTGCCAGAAAAGTGTGCATGCATTCCTTCTGGAAACTCGGAACTTTACGGTGGCTTCAAAGCAGCGATAGAAAACTCCTGGAAACTCGTCGACAATTTCTATCAATTCTTCTTTCGMATTGATGACCACTTTACAATATACTTTTAATCATGGCCCACGGAATTTTGAGCACCGAACGTTCATGCTGGAGCCCTGGCAACCAAACTACACTCCCTGTGCTGCGAGTTTTCCCATGGAAGCTTGTTGGGTTCATGTTATTGGCGTCCCGTGGAAATGTTATACATTGGAAGTAGCAGCTAATATAGGACGCAGTTTCGAGGAGTGCCTTCCAGATCCACGAGGGAAATGGAGGTCGATGGTTGGAAGCTTTTCCGGTCCAGGGTTCTCTTGGATGTCACCAAACTCCTTCGTCGATTTGTTCGGCTGAAGCTTCCAGAACTGGGCATTACTCTCGCAAGCATCAGGTATGAGTGACTCCCACAGCTTTGTTGTTCCTGCAGACTCATTGGCCTTCGATTTAGACGATTCCTTCAATCCCAGGCTATCAATGATCAGAAGAACCTACCTTTTGGCCATTGGCTTGGAGGGATTGATGGAATTTCAAAGCCGATAGTTAAATTTATAAGTTGGGCGATTCCCCGGCCCAGGCCTATTTTTGGCCCATCAATGTCTTTCTTTACTTTTTACTTTTAGGTGTTTTTCTCACCGGATGATCTCACTATTAATCAATTCCCTTCTCATCATACGGTAAGTCATCTATAAGTTAATATTCTATAAATTAATAATCTCTATTAAATACTAATTTTTTCTGATCCTACTTGATAGACTAGCTAAATTAATAATTTATATCAAATAATAAGAGAGTATTTTTTTTTAAACCTTACAAAATCTTTTGGACACATCTATATAAATTAATAATTCACTAAAATTACATATTATATTTTCATAAAATATGAGTCTTCTTATAAAATAAGAAGGAAAGAGAGAGCAAGAGCCGCCTGTAAACTTTGGTTATCATCAACTTCGATGTGAACCACAATCATCTATTATTTATAGTTGTTAAACTCTATGGTTTCAAGGGTAGGATAGTCATTAATGAATAATTATTTACAACACTTCTCTCGAATGATTAATCTATACAATAACTGTCTCTTAAAAACTTGTTTGGAAAAAATTCAATGGGAAAAATAAACCAAACTAAGGAAAGGAAGTACAATTAATATTGGAGTAAATAATTGTTGCCTTGTTAAAACGTTGTCAGGATAACCTAGTGGAACAAGCCCTGAAAAAAGGAAAAAGAGTACAGCTTCTTGCCATAAGCACTGAATATCTTKGAATCAACATTCCAATATGATACATCAACTTTCTGAATGTTGAGGCAATGCTTTGATAAATAAGTCTGCCACATTATTACTTGAATGAATCTATTGAATATCAATGTTGCCAAATTTTTGAAGCTCGGTGTATAAAAGAACTTTGGAGAAATATGTTTTATTCTTTCTCCTTTGATGTTACCTCCTTTGAGTTGTGCCTTTGAGTTGTGCAATATAAGCTGCATTGTCTTCATATAGTATGGTTGGATCATTTTTTATTGAAGCTAATCCACAGGACGATTGGATTTGGTGCATCATATTCTTCAAATATACACATTTTGTACTTGCCTAATGGATTGCATAATTTTTGAGTGGTTTGAGGATATAACAGTTAGAGTTTGCTTGACAGATCTTCATGATATTATAGTTTCACCACATGTTACCAAGTTGGCTAGCTATTTATGATTTAGCTTCATGTGGATCAGAAAGGTATCATGCATCTGCATATCCCACTAAAGAACATTTTATAGCCTCATATATATTGCGCCTTTTATGTATCAAAGGACATGCTTAATGCCATTCTAATGTCTTTGATCGTGTGCAAAGCTATATCTTTTAAAGAGATTTACAGAAAGACTATTTCAGGTCGAGTGCAATTTGAAAGATAAGTCAATGTACCAATTGCACTAGCATATGATACTTTAGGATTAAAAATCTTTTCCCCATCTTCAAGTAGGCAAAATGGATCTTTACTAACTTCAAGAGACCCAACAATCATATGTGATGTCAATGGATGGACATTGTTCATATAGAATCTCTATAAAACCTTTTTTGTATATGTGGATTGATGAACAAATAATTCTTGAAGAAAATGTTAAATTTGCAAACCAAGACAAAATTTTATCTTTACTAATCCTTCATCTCAAACTCATTTTTCAAGCATACTGTAGTTTTGTTAAGCTCTTTAGGAGTCCCGATTAAATTTAAATCATCAACATAAGCTGCAATAATTGCAAATCCTATATTTGTTTTCTTTATGAAAACATAAGAACAAACATTGTCATTTTTATATACCTCTTTCAATAGTATTTGCTAAGATAGTTATACCACATCCTTCCCAAATTGTTAATCTATATAATGATCCTTGCAATTTGATTTAAAACATATTCTTAGGACAATTCTCATTTGCTTCTGGCACTTTAAATACTTCATGAATTTTCATATATATGTCACTATCAAGTGATTCATATAGATATGCAATAACTATATCCATAAGGTGTATATCAAGCGTTTGTGACATAGCTAAACTTATGAARAATCGATAGTGTCCATTACCAGAGAATAGGTTTCCTCATAATCTATTCCTGGTATTTGAGAGAAACCTTGTGCTATGAGTCTTGCTTTGTATATTGTAATTTCATTTTCTTTTTTCTCTTCCTTACAAAGACCCACATGTATCCTACAGAGATWACATTTTCATGAGTTCAAACTAAYRGTCCAAACACTTTTCGTTTCTCTAGGAATTCAACTTCATTTGTATGGCCTCTTTCCATTTAGGCTAATCATCTCTATTTTGATAGTCTTTAACGAACTGTGGTTTAGGATCCTCATTTTTCATTAMCTTAAGGGTCATATTAAATRCKACAATATTATTTATGACAATGTTTTCTAGCTTTCACAATTTATGAGATAAGGAGTAATTTATTGAAATTTCRTTGTTATTTGAACACTTGTTTTGCAGGAACTTCAATATTCTCATTTGATTGATCAATCTTTTCTTTCGCTTGTTCTTTTGGAACTATTAATTGATTTTTATCTTGTAGCTTTCTCTTTCTAGGTACAAAATCTTTGGAACCAACCGTCGACAATGCTTTTGGCGTATACTAGATTTATTGGCTATAGCAGTTTGTCTTTAAGGGAAATCATTTTTGGTTGAGACATTTTATGTTGGTGTATAAGATGTTGTCGCCTTTCTTGTATTAACAAACTCATCTTGGCATTGATTTGCAACATTTTTCAAATGAATGATCTTTTCAACTTCATGTTCATATTGATGAATGAGGGAATCAAAATGAGATAGGGTTGTTTCTTTCCACGAAATATCATGTTGTTTTTGGGATGTAGTTTTGTCCCTCTCAAAGTTGGGAATGTCATTTCATCAAAGTGAAAATCTGTAAATCTTGACGGAAACAAATCACCTGTTAATGGCTCTAAATATCGAGTAATAGATGGTGAATCAAACACAACATAAATTTCAAGTCTCCATTTTGGAACATTGTGGGGGTGACATTGTTACTGCACAGCACAACCAAATACTTGTAGGTGAAATATCGGGTTTTCAACCAGAAAAGCTACAATGGGGAATAGTTATGATACGCAATTGGTCTTATTCATACTAATGTTGCAGCATGCAATATGGCATGACCCCAAGCAGAAGTTAGGAGTTATGACCTCATAAGTAATGGTCTAGTAATTAATTGAGTTGTTTGCTAAAAGACTCTGCAAAACCATTTTATGTATGGACATGAGCAACTGAATATTCAATTTGAATCCCAGTTGATATAAAATATTCATCAAATGCTTGAGATCTAAACTCAGCAACATTATCAAGACGTATTTTCTTGATCGTATAATCTAAAAATTGAACCCTTAATTTTATGATCTTAGCAAGTAGTTTGGCAAATGCTGCATTTCGAGTTAAAARTAAGCAAACATGGGACTATCTTGTTAAGACATCAATTATAACCATGTAATATTGAAATGGTCCACATGGTGTATTGGCCCACATACATCTCCATGAATCCTTCCTAAACACTTTGGAGATTCACTATTCATCTTTATGCTAGAAGATCTAATAACTAACTTGCTTTGTGAACATGCAACACATGAAATATTATTTGGCAAAAGAATCTTCTGGTTCTTTAAAGTATGCCCTTGTGTGTTCTCAATTATTCGACTCATCATTGTGGTTCCAGGATGTCCAAGTCAATCATGCCAAAGTATAAAACTTTTTATGTCAATGAACTTCGACTTCTTTCTTGCACCGACTCGACATGGTATTCATTACAACAGATATCTTTAAAGCTAACCAAATTTCTTCTAGATTTGCTAGAAAAAAGTGCATCACTCATATAGAATTTTGTACCATTTGGTAAAATAATACAAGCTCTTTCGCAGCCTTTAATTAACATTGATGCACCTGATATTGTGTTAACATTATTTTTAATTAACGCTAACTTGAAAAATATTCTTTTGTCTTGAATAATGGTATATGTAGTTGCACTTTCAATAAGATAAATATCTCGATCCATCTACAAATATATAATAAAGTAAAGTAATTTAAGAAAAACTTATTAAAAAATATTAAAGTAATAATAAATCAACCAAATAATGAAATAGTCTCAAATATAAAAACTTCAAAAACTTAAAAAGTCCATAAAAAACTTAAAGCAAGTCCATGAATACGTGAACAAAGTTTGTCTAGGAAAATACAAAGAAAAACCATTCTTTGTCTTTTAATATGTGTTTCCCTTTGGATCAGAAAAAAAAAATTGAGGTGTCCATATTAGTCACATAGACTAGACCATCATAATCATGAAAATTTACTTTCACATTCCCCTTTCCTTGATCGACTTTTGATATGGATCTACAAGATATTTTATCATATGACAGGTACGTGACTGATGCCCTTTCATGCCACGTTGATAGTAATTTTCTTCATGCACCCTTTTAGGTGGGGTATTATCTTCGTTGCTTTGTGCCTTTTCTTGTTGTGGCCTTGCTCATGGGCATAGCCACGTCCACACCTACATTCGTATTTTATCCCGCATCTGCGCCCATGTCCATGTCCACATCCACGTCTATAGTGTGATGTTGCATCTGCTTCAAGAAATGCAGTATCATTTGCTTCAGGCAATGCTGTGGAACTAGTTAAATGTATTCCATGATTTTTCATAAGCAATTTATTATTTTGTTTGGCAACTAATAAACAAGATATCAGTTACTAGTACTTTTTAAAACCTCATTCRTGATATTGCTACTGTAGGAGCACATTGGAGGCATGAAAGGTGTAGAATGTTTTTCCCAACATATTTACATCATTTATTTTCTCTCCAGAGTCAGAATTATACTCAAATACAGACTTAAAATCTTGTGGAGGCAAATATTGCCATTCATATTGAGCTTYGGTGMGGAATATAGTCCTTTGGTTGTCAAATATTTCTTTTAGATTTTTCCGTAGCAGCTATGGGTCTTTGATGGTAAGATACTCAACTTTCAAGTCGTCATGGAAAAATAGTACCTAAGGAAGATCAATGTCTTTGCACGATTTTGCAGGCTTTCCTTATTTTCTTCATTTAGTATCTCCCCTAAACCTTTTGAGATGAGGGGAATTCCAACATCAAGGATTCAAGATAAGTAGTACTTGCCGAATATGTCAAGTGCAACAAAATCCAGCTTTGTTATATTAGCCATGTGTAAATCAATAAAAAAAAAAAAAGATAATGTCAACATGACATATATTCCTTTAAGGTTTAAATTATCACCAATTTCTCGCATGACAAAAAGCTACTTCGGGAGCATAATAAAAATTTACGAATATATTTTGTTTAAATGATTGTTACTCCA
>MEJB01000018.1:4403247-4444813 GCA_001752375.1 Rhazya stricta | reverse complement strand
AACTTTTTTCAACTTTTTTCATGGAAAAAAGATCATTTAATTCAATGAAAAGGCAATTGCTTCGACTTCCGGAGGCATCATTGATGTGAACTTCATTAATTCAGTAACTGGCTGCTTCTTGTTATAAGAGGTCCCAAAGTTTATACTTTCATAAGCTTTTCCCTCAAATGCTAGATACTCTTCATAAGCTTTTCCCTCAAATGCTAGATACTCTTGTGAATCTCCAGCCATCACAGAACAGTTCTGCGGGTCAAATTTTAAAAGGATGGGTGAGAACATTTTCTGGTTATTTGCAACATCGGATGGTTTCTCTATTGCCAATGTGAGGAAATCCTTCACCAGATCGATTGATTGATTTACTTGAACTTGTGGATGGATAGCATATGAATACAATAATAATTTGTATCAATCAAAGATCTTCTAAATATTCGATCAATACAGTATTAGAACACTTTTACTTTATTTAGTTGACCACCAATTCATATAAACTAAATCTTTGGGAGGAGGATTAATCTTGTTGCCAAGATAAAATCCATTTTCTTTTACTACCCACCAACAGACGTTGTTGTAAGCAGTTATACCGCAGTGCTTCTCGGCTATGTTGAAATCAAAGACSGCAAATCCTCTCTCCTTGTTATTCCACCAAAAGTGGCCGAAGAACTTAGTTCTGTCAAAAGCAGAAAAGTTAAATTTCCAATGAAACTGTTCTCCTACATGAAGATCGTGAAAATGAAAATCATCATCTCCAGAGAAAATATGAACTGTCAAAGGGTGGGCGTTATTAGGAAGAGCATTAACTATGTAAGCATCATAGTGCTCATAAAAGGCAAAAACATGTATCTTTTGAGCAAGATAAAAGGATAAAATGAGCACTGCGAAGAGGGTTTTCACCATAGTAAGACTCATCTTAATGATGAAATTCTCGGCCTTTGTGGTACCTCAAATTGCATAAGGCTTCAGCCTTTATATAGTAGCAGCCCTTACAAACAACTGAATCCTGAGTTAACAATTAATGATAAGATTTTATTGCATTAATTGCCTTCCTAATTCCCGCTACGGAATTCTTTATCCCACTGCCCATATATTTGATTCACTAATCATCTTCCGTGATTGAGAGAACCCTCAATTATTTGAAATTCCGATTAAAGATTTGTAGAATTTTTAAACTTAAATAATATAATAAAATTCACAAATCATTAAAGTAAAGATTGGTCTTTTGAAACATACTAAGAAAATGAAAAATAAGGAAAAATTAGATAGGTGCTCTGAGAGCTTCAAAAGCAACCCGGGACGAAAACCTCTCTTGCAATATGTTTCAAAAGTCCCAAAATGGTTTGTAAATATTGAATATTCTATTGCAGCAAAAATATTCATAAAATTAATAATTTTTATTCAATAATATTTTTTCTATCCCATTTTGGGCTAACTGGCTGCAATAATTTCGATAAAAGTAATAAAATAATAATGATAAGAATTAATTGCTTTGACTGCCTTTCTAAGGTTACGAAAATGACTGTCATAAAATTAATAAAAATTTTACAAATATTTAAGAATCCAGTGCAAATCTTCACAAATTTGTAAGGGATTTGCCATGATTGCTTCAAAACATAAAATTAAAATTTTATGAGTATTTTCAGAATTCGTTACAAATTACTCCGCAAAGGTTGGAGGGATTTGTGAAGGTTTATTTTAAAGAAAATAAAAATAAAATCTTACAAATTTTTTCATAATTCATTGCAAATCTCTCACAAAGTTGAAGGGATTTGCGACGAATTGTTACAAAGAAAATAAAAAAATAAAATTTTACAAATATTTTTAGAATCCATTGCAGATCTCCTCTAAAGTTGAAGGGATTTGCGATAGATTGCTTCAAAGAAAATAAAAAATAAAATATTACRAATATTTTTAGAATTCATTGCAAATCCCTCACGAATTTGAGGGACGTGCAACAATTGCTTCAGAAAAAACTATATAAAAAAAAMTTTACAACAATTTTCAGAATTCATCGCAATCCCTTGCAAAGTTGAAGGGATTTCTGACGGTTTGCTTCAAAGAAAATAAACAAAATAATTTACAAATATTTTTAGAATCTGTCGCAAATCCTCCTCACAAATTTGTGGAGGATTTGCAATGGTTTTTGAAAAATTTTAAAATTTTACATTGTAATGCTAATGCGGATCATTAATTGGTTATTTCCAAGGGGGTGATCTGAATGTTGAYTGGGCTGGCCTTAATTTGTTGGAAGCTGGAGCCTTTGCAATGGCTTTGAAGAGTCGTGCAGCTGCATTCCTGATTTTACTTTATTCGATTGATTTATTTATGTTACACTTCCATCTCTAGGGGTTTTTAAGTTCATCTATAAGGTGTAGGAACATTCTCATCTACAGGCTCCCTTGATGCAGAATGACTATTGCTCCCCTCCCTTTGAAATTTGGGAGATTCGACAAAATTTGCAGTGCTTAGAAAAATTGATAAAGATAAGCTTAGTTAATAAAAAGTCACGATTTTAATTTTGTAATTTTATACGAATCGAATAAATTAAAAAGTGTTTTTGAATTACTCACTGATGCACAAAGTCAATCGCATYAATGCGTCTCATAAATATCTTAAGACGAAGATATCCACAAAAGCTCTGAAGTTTATGAAGGGTAGAGATCAACAGAAGTCCTTACCAGTTTGGCATTTGAACTAGTGTTAGTTTTTCTAGCAGGATGAACTTCATTGAAATGGATACACCGTTACTGAACATTATTTTTGTTCAGTGGTTTCTCAAGGACATGAGTTCCACTTTGCCGAGCAGCATTATCGTTATCAAGTTTACTGAAAATAGTGTCATCAGGAGGTGTTGTCCGCACAAATTCTTCAATCAATTCATCAACTCTCCCATTTTCATGATTGCTTTGCTCCACATCACACAACCCAACATCTCCTTCAGTCGTTGCCATAGTCTTAGTACTTGGTGCTTTATATAGAAAAGTAAGCATTAATTAAAGAGATCTTACCCTTAGATACTAAGATTGTTCCCAGGAAACAGGCAGCTAAATTACCAGATTAGCAAAACTCAGTCACAGAAATCCCAATTCGTATGATTCTACCAAAAAAAGGTAATAGAAAAGGAAAATAGATGCTAGTAATCTCAATTCGTATGATTCTACCAAAAAAAGGTAATAGAAAAGGAAAATAGATGCTAATAATCTCAATTCGTAAGATTTGCCTATGATTAGATTTTACAAATTTTTTCACTTACAAATTTGTATGATCCACCCAATCATTATCAGTAAGCTTGTACCAAATTTCGAAGTCCATCGTACCTTACAAGTATCGTAGTATCCACCTTGCAGCTCCGTAATGTACTTGACTTGGTGTCTGATTGAACCTAGATAATAGGCTCATTGCATACATGATATCTGGCCTTGTAGCTGTGAGATATAGTAAACTTCCAATGAGACTCCTATATTTTGATGCATCAGCTTTCTTTGAGCCATCATCTTTCTTGTACTTCTCATTAGTGATTAGTGGCGTTGCAATTGGCTTGCAACCATACATTCCAAATCCTTTTAGAAGAGTCTCTGTGTACTTCTTCTGAGATAGAAATATATACCATCTTCATTTTGATCAATTTCCATAACAAGGAAGTATCGCATAAGACCAAGATTGCTCATTTCAAATATTCTCATCATGTTCACTTTAAACTCTTGAATCATCTTCTCGTTATTTCCTGTGAAGATAAGATCATCTACATAGAATGAAACAATGAGAGTATCTGACTTACCTTGAGTCTTGATGTAGAGGGTAGGTTCACTTTCGCTCCTCCCGAATCCTTGATCGATAAAGTAACTATCGATCTGGCTATACTAGGCTCTGCGTGCTTGCTTAAGCCCGCATAGTGCCTTCTTCAACTTTAGTACTTTTCCTTCACTTCCTTTAACAATAAAACCTTCAGGTTGGTCAACATATATGTCTTCCTCAAGAAGCCCATTTAGAAATGCTGATTTCACATCCAATTGATAGATTTTCCACCTTTTTTGCGCTACAAGTGCCACTAGTGCTCGTATTGTATCAAAACGAGCTACTGGAGCAAATGTCTTGCCGTAGTCGAATAGCCTAGTTGTTGTAAGTAGCTTGAGCACCAACAAGTTCTTGCCTTGTATTTTTGAATAGTAACAGTTGTATTTTTGATAGTTACATCTGAGTTAAAGCTTTATTTTGTAGACCCAACTTGACTCCGATGACGTCTTTATCTTTGACGATTCACCAATTCCCAGGTTTCAATCTTTCGTATTCATCCTTAATCTCGCTCCCTCCTTAGCTTTTTCTCCGAAACCTCCTCTCTTAGAAGCATCTCATAGTTGTCTGGTTCCACAGCTACAAAGTTGCGATGTCTACATAGATTTCAATTAAAGATCTTGTTTCTCCTTGGAGGTGTGATGGAGAAGGTTCTCTCGGGACTTCCGTCGCCATGTGAATCTGGAGTGTTGTTCATCTCCAGAGCCTTGATTTGATTCTGACCTTGGGGATAGATGTGATGAATCCACTAGTGTGTGGGCTTTGAAGGCCCCGCTTCTTTCTTCATGGTTTTATTTGTCCTAGTGATATTAACCTTCCTCGTTCTACCCTTTTCTGCTTCCAATTCCATGAGGAATTTTCATCAAAGCTTGAACATCTCTGCCTGATCAATGAGTTTTTAGTCTTTCAGCTGTAAATAGATAGCCTTTGAGATTGTGAAGACTGTAAGCAGAGGAAGATTCGTCGCTCAGGCTTTTCGTCGAGCGGCGCTCTCGGAACTGATAGGGGAACATGCAGCATAGCATAAACTTCTGCCCAAAATATTTTTGGCATTTTCTTGTCCTCGAGCATTGATCTTGCTATTTCCATGACAGTTCTATTTTTTCTTTCAGATACACCATTTCCCTTGGATGACTCGGGTTGGACATCTATTTAGTAAGTAAAAGGCTGAATAGACAGCTTCTGCCCAAAATATTTTTGGCATTTTCTTGTCTTCGAGCATTGATCTTGCTATTTCCATGACAGTTCTATTTTTTCTTTCGGATACACCATTTTGTTCTGGTGCGTAGCCTACTATAAGTTGGTGTTCGACTCCATCATCACAGAATTGATTGAACGTCTTTGAGATGTATTCTGTACCTCTGTCACTCCTTAGGACTTTAATATGGTGGCCACTTTGTTTCTCAACAAAATTTTTGAATTTTTTGAAAATATCAAAAACTTGGGATTTTTCTCGCATAAAGTATACCCATGTCATTCTAGTATAATCATCAATAAAGAGTAGGAAGTACCTGTATCCAGCAAGCGATTCTGTCTTCATTGGACCGCAAACATCATTGTGTACTAGTTCTTGAACTTCCTTGGCTCTCTATGCTCTTCCAGATGGAAACGGCTTCCGGTGTTGYTTTCCAAGCATGCAGCCTTCACATACATCTTGAATAACTTCAATAGGTGGTAGATCACTTATCATATTTTTTTGTTGTAAGAATTGCAGACTTTGAAAATTATAGTGGTCGAACCTCTTATGCCAAAGCCAAGAATCGTCTTCTACGACTTTCAATGCAGTCTTCATTAAGTAGCGCCAATTGATTGGAAAACTTCTCTGGCCTTGCATTTTGACTTTGAAAATAGATATGTTCCTATCTTTGTTATCATAGATAGTGCATGTATCTTCTTTAAATAGTAGTGAATATCCTCGTTCCATCATTTGACCAACACTTAGCAGATTTGAGGCTAAAGTAGGAACTAAGAGTACATCTTTGATATGTTGCGTACCTTTTTGGGTTTGAATTGCTATCGTTCCTTTCCCAGCGACTGCCACGAGCTCTCCATTTCACAGATGAACTTTGGACTTGATTGACTTGTCAATACTCTCAAAGATCGTCTCGTTACTTGTCATGTGATTGCTGCATCCACTATCTATGTAACACGTCTCTTCTTTAGCTTTGGAGGCAGCATGGCATGCATAGAAGAGGTTATCACGCTTTTCCTCCTAGAAGTTAGCTTGATGCTTATTATTGGACTGACAATCTTTTTCTAAGTGAACAAATCTTTTGCCAAAATTGCATTGAGGCCTTTGCTTATGCCAACAATCTTTCTCAACATGATTTGTTCGTTTACAATATCTATGTGGAGGATAACTCTCCTTTCTCCGATTTGTATTTATACCCCCACTTCTAGATATTTCTCCTTTTTTAAAATTTCTTCCTCTACCTTTAGATTTGAGACCTTAAATTTATTTTAGACTGAGATGCGTTATCCAATGAATTTTCTTCACTTCTCATTTTAATTTGTTTCTCATATGCCTCTAAAGAGCCTACCAACTCAGTCACTGATAGAGTTGATATATCTTTGGTTTCCTCAAGGGTAGTGACTATGGGGTCATATTTCTCCGTAACACTAATTAGAATTTTTTCGACTACCCTTTTATCTAAAATATCTTCCCCATAGGCTCTCTTAATTGATTTACTAACTCCTTTTAGTCCTAGTATAGTATTCTTTTAATGTCCAAGATATCTCTCATTTTTTGTATTTCCTCCATTCCTCGCTCGTAGATCTTGTAAGTTTAAGCGTGCGGTACCTTTACATTTCCCCTTCAAACTCCCTCCTTAAGAGCATCCCATGCACTCCTTTGATGTTGTTGCTTGACTAATTCTCAGGAACACGGAATCATCCATTGTCATTTGCAATTCGTAAAGTCTTGATACATCCTTTTGTTTTTAAGACTCAAATCTCTCTTTTTGGGCCCTTCCCAGCTGGTTCATGGAACTTATAGATTACGGGTATAATAAACAGCCCCGTACTAACTAAATTCCATACAGACCTTTGAGACAAAAAAATGTCCTTGGTCTTCTTGACCAATAAGTGCAGTAATGGTCTCCCGTAAAGATTGGGAGAGATGTTAAGTGACATGTGTGGATGTAGTCACGTGCCATGATATTACGCCCCAATATAACGTAATTAAAAGCGAGCCCTCTTGATACCACTGGTTGAAAGAAGGTTCAAAGATTTAATCCAATGAAGCACGACGGTTATGACATTGCAGAGGACCTGAAGTCTGAAGCTAAAAAGGTGAAGCTAGAAAGGAAGGTCCGGTCTAAAGACCCAGGTCTGATAGATAGGAACCTTTCCCTCCCCAAGCAAGGAAATGCCCTGTCTGATTAAACAGAGAAGAACAACCTCTGTCACTGATTCTTCTTCAAATTATTTGAGACCATAAGTACATATTTATATATGTTTAGGTCGGTGAGAATGACAATCGAACTTCTTAGATCTTTCTTATACAATCTTGTCTAGTCTAGATCTTTCTTAGATCTTTCTTGGAGAGGCTACTGTCTAATCTATATCTTTAGATAATTTTTTGGAAATTTCTAGAAATAGCATTATAATTTTAACAATTTAGCCCCGTCAAAACCCAAATCATGAAGGTCACAATCCTCAATTACTGCAAGGAAACTATCAAGTTGGACTTGTAGCTGAGGGAGCATATCCTGCTTTTCATCTGTATGCAGAATTTCATTAAAGTCACCCTATTTTAATGTGCACCTTATTCATAGATTGTAAGGTAATAATGTTTCAGTCAAGAAAAGAATAAGAGGTTGAGTAGCCTTCCCAGTCTTTGGCAGCTCCAACATATGGTATTCATGGTGTCCAAGGGGCTGTTGAATAGCCTCCATAGTTAAGGAGTATCCGAACAAGGTCGCTTTGCTACTGGATTCACCAGAGAGTCAACCTCCACCCCTATCTTGCATTTAGAAACTCTGGAAGGTAAAGGTGGAGATTTGTCCAGCCTAGTAGGTGGGGTAGCCATACTACAAGGTGTTTTTGCATGTCGAACTAGACGAACAACAGAAGAGCCCTTCTTCTTGAAGTGCAAAAACTCGGTAACGCTAGGGTTATCCTCAAGATCTRTTCGGTGAGGATATGATTATTATCACATACCTACATGGAGGCAATGGGAGAGTCCATGAGAGGTACCGACGACTCAACAACAAAGGCCCAGGGTTTCCAAGGGCCTGGAGACAAACTTGCTGCAAGTGCTAAAGAGGAAGACTAGAAGCATTCGGCAGGGCGCCAAGAGAACAGGAGTGCAGGGTTTGGGACAGGCTTCAGGACGACTTTCGAAGGGCCATGTAATTGAGTCTCAGCGACAAGTTCATAAAATATGAATTCATAAGTACATCCATATGAATTGTTGAGTGTACTAACAACTTCATATTATTTTCTTAATATTAATTCTATTTCTTAGAGTAATTTTCTGTTATCTAGTGTACTTATGTATTTTATTCTAATAAGACATTGTTGCTAGGATCAATGAAACCCTTGCTAATGATGAAGTTGAGAATGATCTAGCAACTTTTCAGCATTTTATGCAAAAGGAAGAACTCAAACCATTAATAACTATTCATAATCTTTTATGCATTTTGAGAATTCAAGTCTAAAACTTGTAGATGCAATAAGAAAAATTAGAATTGAAATGTAGGTATATTTAAACTTTAAGAAAAAATAAACAACTAATAGATAAATTTAAAAAAATATGATATGTTTTAGAGAATAATTAATTTATAATATGGACGAGACCAAAGGTTCATGTATATATTTCTTTTAAATTTTTTTTATTATTCTACTAAAATTAGTAATTTAGCTCCTTAGTCGAAATTGGAACCGAGAAGAGATATTACTTATTATAGGTTATTAATTTAGTGAACTACAAAACTTAGCATACCAAATTATTAAAGACAATACATTTCTGGAAACATTTTCAATAATGCCTAAATCATATTTTAATAGACTTTATATCTCTAAAAATTATTTTCTAATTTTTTATTAAATTATTCAATTTAATCGGCCAATTATTTTGAATTTTGAGTCTATACCTTATCAACGTTTTCCATTTCGAGCTAAAAAAATCACGGCTGTACGGTACAGCAGGAATTTTGAGTCTATACCTTATCAACGTTTTCCATTTCGAGCTAAAAAAATCAATCTTGAGTTAAAATCATTTAAAAAATTAAAACTTTTCATAATTTTGGTTTATGCACTCGAATCAAGGAGGAACTGAGGTGTCCCAAACGATTATAAAGATTCTGCTGGACACAAAATGCGAAAAAGAATCTTGAAGGACWGATTATCCAACACAAGAAAATCATATGTCAGAAAATCTATCTTAATAGTTACCTAATTGCATTAATTATAAATCTTCCCGAGKAAGACGTAGTTGTATTCTGTTTGTGCCAAAAAGCTAGTACTACTATAAAAAGGCTACGACTTCAATCGTTTGAAATAGAAAAGTAGAATTTTCATTTAACAAATATAAAGATGATTTATTGTTATTATTATTATTATTTCGTGTAAATGTATCTTGTATTATAACTACACAAAATTGCACGACATATTACMAAGGCAGAATGGCCAAAATGCTGTTTGCCTGTCTTTCCCATTTTAGTTTTCCTGATTTTATTTCGAAAGTACACAATTCTATTACCTAGATGAGGTAGCGTGAAATCATAATCAAATATAGATTGGTTTGGCAAATGCCACTGGCGACCTACCGCTTCTGCAAAGAAAGTCTTCCAAGGGCCTGCAACCTTGAGGTTTCTATCTACTCGTTGCAAAACTAACCACTCGGAGAAAAAGGATTGAGACATAGATGATGAAAAAAAGCAGGACCAAGTCTCCCTAGCCTAGGCACAGTTTCGCAAAGCATGCAGCTTGGATTCAAAATGATTAAAGCACATGAGGCATAATACAGAATGTAAGAACGTAGAATTGTAGAGGAAAGCTAGCCAATGTTTTCAATCGGTTAGGTGAGCAGTAGTAAGAACAGCGTGGACCTTTCTCTTACCAAACCGTGCACAAGTTTGTTGACTGAAAGTTGGCTTTCAGAGGTTGAGCCAAGGGAGAAATTCCCTGAAGCCGAGATTGCCCGCCGCGCTTGGTCTGCTGCTGGTATAGGTCAGGACTTGGAACTGTAGTTTAGATAGGGCTTGAGAGGGGAGCTAMTATTGGAGCTAYTCCATCYGTTAGCCTGATGRAAGTGATCAGTAATCTTTTACCATCGAGGTGATATCATCAAAGGGGAGAGGGCCGCGCAACTTATTGCATAAKGAACCACACAGAAGCCACTTCTCTAGCTAAAACCAAACCTTCCCCCAAATGCCAGATACTCTTCTGAATTGATCTTAAATGAATTGGTTAAGATCTGAAAATTTGATTTGATTTAAAAATTGATAAAAATCACAGTTGCCCCACCCAATCTCTAGCCATCACAGAACGGTTCTGGGGGTCAAATTTTAAAAGGATGGATGAGAACATTTTCTGGTTATTTGCAACATCGGATGGTTTCTCTATTGCCAATGTGTTTTCCCCAGATCGATTGATTGATTTGCATGAACTTGTGGATGGATAGCATATGACTACAATGATAATTTGTATCAATCAAAGATCTTCTAAATATTCGATCAATACAGTATTAGAACACTTCTACATTATTTAGTTGACCACCAATTCATGTAAACTAAATCTTTGGGAGGAGGATTAATCTTGTTGCCAAGATAAAAACCATTTTCTTTTACTATCCACCAACAGATGTTGTTGTAAGCAGTTATACCGCAGTGCTTCTCGGCTATGTTGAAATCAAAGACCGCAAATCCTCTCTCCTTGTTATTCCACCAAAAGTGGCCGAAGAACTTAGTTCCGTCAAAAGCAGAAAAGTTAAATTTCCAATGAAACTGTTCTCCTACACGAAGATCATGAAAATAAAAATCATCATCTCCAGAGAAAATATGAATTGTCAAAGGGTGGGATTTATTAGGAAGAGCATTAACTATGTAAGCATCATAGTGCTCATAAAAGGCAAAAACATGTATCTTTTGAGCAAGATAAAAGGATAAAATGAGCACTGCGAAGAGGGTTTTCACCATAGTAAGACTTATCTTAATGATGAAATTATCAGCCTATATATTGTAGCAACCCTTACAAACAACTGAATCTGTGTCAAAATTACACTGAGTTGTCAAATTTTGCGCTTGTCAAATCTTGTTATTTTGTATAAGTTATTCATTAATGTATAATAAATTATTGTTGGTGAATTTATTACCATTCTGCAACTACAACTACTTGCTATACGAAAGTAGTTGTAGTTGCTAATTGGTTTGTGTTTATACTCTAGCTGTACGAAATACTACGGATGAACTCTATAACTACTATTGCTATAGAAAGGCTAAGCCACCAATAGTTTGGACCAGAGAAGTAGCATTTCGATAATGATGAGTTATATTATACCTCAAAATTTGGTTTTTTAATGTTATTTTGCTCAAAATCTTTTGTTTTTATCTCGATAAAAAAAAGGAGAAAACCAAAACTCTATGTTTTGCTACTTTGGAAGATATATMGTTGTTAGAGCATCCGATGCTATACTATTAACATCAAATAAAATTTGACATATGGAAACTAATATATGACGTATTAATCCACATCAAATTAATGTTYTAAGAAAGGAAAGTAAAATTTCTAAATTATCTCTAATATAGCGTCAATCTTTTTTTATCTTACCAAGTGAAATTTATTTTTTCAAATAAAATAATATAAAAATGCTTTTAAACTTGATCATTCCCAAATCATATAAAACTAACTTTTAGTTAGTTAGCATGTTAAGCAGGCTGTCTACTAGTAGGCAGTGTCCTTGACACTGTTGTTCTTATGTCAACATAATATACATTATGACATTATTTTTTATGATGTGACAAATTATTTATAATGTTAATATCGTAGCATTAGCGATAGATGCTCTTATGTAATCAATAGCTCCCAACTAATATTGATGTTTTATCGACTCATATGTATTTATTTAGAGATAAGGTTACCACCAATTTCAAAATATGTTTGTATATGAGGATTTTAATGGACTTTTCAAGAAAATTTCTTCGAGACTAATAAATACTACRATCACTTAAACATGAAGTTCCTTTGAGATGAACCTAATAATTGGAGGAAATTGCTTGCCATAAATTGGAAAATTATTTGCTTAGTTAAGGAAGCAGGGGGTTCGAGTCCCAAATCTTGGCACTACAAACAAGGTATTGCTAGCAAAGTTGGCCCGGAGACTTTCATCTGAACCAAGGTCGCTGGGGCAACCTTGCTTGGTATGAAATATGGCAATCCCCATGCACACAAATTGCTCAATGATAGGCCTGTTATAAAAAAAAGTTTATTTGTATCTTATAAAAATATGGGTAAATCATTTCATTTGACCATTAGAATTATTAAAAAAACAATTTTGACCATCAAACTTGAAAGAGTAAGTCGATGCCCTTAACGTTGGAAAAAATATTAACCTTTCATTAAAAATAAAAATAAAACCGTTAAATCCTAATAGGAGAAGGATATTTTAATCATTTAAGTAAGGAAAAAAAAAAAAAAAAAGGAAGCCTAAACCAAATCCTAATCCTTACTCTAGCTCTCTTCTACCACCTTCTCGATCCACGCCGCTGTCGTTGTCGCCTTGCACCCCTTCTCCTTCCCCTCTCCCCTCTTCCCTCTTCCCTCTTCCATCTTCCCTTTTCTTCTCTTCCCTCCTCTTCCTTTTTCTCTTTCTCTCCCTCTTCTGCCGCCACAACAATTCTCGAGCAATCACTGTGACCACTGCTTCCAGAAACCCCAAATGCCTTAACTGAAAGGGGATCAAAGGAAAAATGAAGAAGAGTCCTAGAGAGAGGACAAGACTCATTTTTTCAGCCATGAATGGCTGTGTTTCACAACTGCCTATAAAAGTCCATCAAGATCCCCTTCTCCGCTATCGCAACTCCTTTTCCCCAAGCCTCTCGAACTGTTGGCAATTACTATTTTCGGTATTGGACCATTGAACTTGTTCCACCCTAATTCAACCACAAAGAGGTTTCAGTTTTTAGGAATCAGATGGAAAGCTCCCACTTAATTGGTTATTTTCAAGATGAAGTTGTACTAATGAAATGCGATTGGTGATACCCACTGGAATATTTCCGTAAAGTCTATTTAATCCAAGAATAAACAAAATCAAAACAAGAATGCCGACAGATGTGAGATGAGGAATTCTTCTGTCAGGGAGTTAAATATCAACCACCCCAAGTCCAATATCAAACATTACATCATTCGAGGCCCCACTGAAWAATATTAGGACTTAATATCAACCAGCTTCAGACAGCTCTTGACGGTCAAGGAAAGTACAAGTCTTTGGATGCATTTATTGAGACCTTTGGACGTTCATAGAAGTCATTTTTCGATCAAACCTTCACAGSAGGACTTTGGACTTAYAATTTTGGTGTAAATTCATTTGCAATGAAGCCTTTAAAGTCTTACATACTATTTGAAGTCTAACACCTATGTTTTCCAACAAAATAAATCATTTGTGCAAGGATAAAAAAGCAATAGCATGTAAGTCAAATCTAGATTAAAGTACAATAATAGATAAGAAACAAAACCTATGTACTTAGAGAAAAAGTGATGTAGGTCTCTTCTTAAGTAAACTTTGAGTCCATTGAGATTTTAAAATCCATTAAACTTAAATTTATATTCCTACAAAGCATTCATATATAATGTGAGTAACAAGTCATTATCAAAATTCATAGTAAAACTATAGAAATATCATTATTAGGTTTACACACTTAGTGTAAAATGTTTTAGCTTGAGAGAACTATAATGGGCAAAGCCTTAAAATATGTCTATCGGCTAAAATTGAATAACCACATACATAGTAATTAATTAAGTTCAAAGTGGATAGTACTATCAATGGTCATGAACTATATCTTGATTCTCAGGAGAGTCGTAAGGATAGACCAGTCCCATAACGATAGACTTAGGGCAACTCTCACTTCAACCGGTGAGTTCTTCAAGGACATGTGTGAACTGCAACCCATGTAAAAATCGCCTATGTCTCATTCAGGGTCATACAATTCCTTAACATCACAATTATAGCACCTTATGTTAGGAAATGAGAAGGAGATACATCATGTAGACTCTTCAAATTTTGGTGTTACAATAAGTCACACAACATGGTTTGTTCTTACATATTTGACCTTTTCGTGGAATATTCACTGATAAAGGTTTTGTTTTCCTCTTGAAAGTGACTCCCTTGTGAATTTGGACTCATCCCTTCGATGATTCATATATACCTTTCTTAGGAATCCCCATAGTCAAATTATTAGTCATACAAATTTAGTATAGTAGCAAGTGTACTAGATTGTATCATGTAAAACAAATAAGATATTGTTTCCAAAGAGAATTTAATTCTAATTACTACTCTTTTAAGCTTTAGACTTTATCTAGCCAATCAAAAATCAATATGTGGTGAATTAATCTACTATTAACTACTAGAAAATAAAGTAAAATCAGATGGTTTAATCAATTGAAAAAGGTTCTAAGACACACGATTTCACCTATCCTAATCTTCATTATCTACTTGACTTTCGAAAATAATGTGTTAACTATTGACCAAGCACATGCTAGTTTATGACTTTCCAAACTAATGTGTCATCGCTAATCACCCTAAAAAAATATTATAATCAATCAAAAGATGGACGAGCATTCAATTGAAGATTAAGAATAATAACAAAACCTTCAACATAACTCAAAACATAATAATGGAAAAGTCTTCTCAAATAAAATAGAAATTAGATAAATTACATCATGTTCTTAGAATGAAAAATGAGTTCAACATAATCGAAGTAAACTCAAGGGTTTAGTTGTAAAGATGAATAGAAACATCACTATAGATTGAAGTGTAATCCCCTTTGTCTTTATCAAAATATTTTCTATGAAGCTCCAAACTTGCTTGATCTTTAGAATCCAATGATGAAGTACATGGGTTTTGGGAGCCAAATATGAATATATATTCCTCAAAAATGCATTTTTTTCAATCTAAAACTGATTAGGAAACCTTACCACGCAAAATACTAAAGTATCAGAAGTTTTCTGTCGATTAAGGGTCGAATTGGCACCTGTTTTGGTTTCAAAGTTATCCTTCATAACAGGCACCAAGTTTTCTATGGGAAAACTTTCTTCAAATTACAAACTGAAACAACGTTTGTTTGAGGGCCAAACCTCTGCTAGTTTACTTTAGGGTAAAACTCTATTTTTTCTTGCTTTTTGAGACCAGTTCAGGGCCAAATCGACTCTCATTCGACTCAATTTGACCTGGATAGATCGATTTTCAATGCTTTCTTGGGCCTTTTCTCAATGAATTCACTCTCGGGCTTTTAATTAAATTTTTGGAGGTCCATTTACTTCAAATGGAGGTCTGTAATGATGCCAWCATCCATTGATCCAAATTCATTCGATTTGCARGATATCATCTCTTTTTTTCCCGAAATTAACATAATTGTTCATACAAAAATAAACTGGATGAAAATGGCATACATACTCTTTATCATCACAAATACATCGATATTTATAGCATTGTAATGCTAGAGAACAATCGATAATGTAGATATAAAACCGATATATCAACTAACCAAAATTTTCTTAGAGTTCACAAAGTTTTGAAACTCAATATTTCTCTTGATCAATGCTTTCACATATTTTGTCCATGGCTTGAATATGTCTCTTAATATTTTTGTTAGTAAGTGACTGACTAATAAGATTAATAGTAGGTTTTACAATCACAATGTAATATAGCAAGTAAAGGTTTATGTATGGATATAGCGGCTCTACAATCCACTCTGCATTTCTACAATTAGGATCAAATGCAATTAATTCATACTCCATTGTATTTTCAAGAAATAACATAGTTTGTTTCTTAGATCCCTACGTTACATTATTTCCTCCGAACGTAAATATGTAATCAATAGTAGACTTAACTTAAAATTATCAATCATTTAATCGTATTACTATACCCTTCAACTACATTAGGAATGTTCCTATAGAAAAGAGAATATTTTATTGTTCACCTATCATATTTAAGAACTCTTTTTAGTGCTTTTCATTGATCTTTCATTGTATTATGAGTATATCTACTAAGTCTCCAGACAGTATAAGCAATATCAATTCTAATTCTATTTGTAAAATTAATACTATAAAATTAATACAAAACAGTTATCCCACAAGGAATTACCACATCTGTATTGATTTACATGTCGCATTTGGAAATTTTTCTTGTTTCAAAATTCTTGTCGCATTATAAAATCAATGAAGTATTTAATAATTTTATCCTAATTTAGCCTTTACTAATGTTGTAGCAAAATTAAAAGTCAAACCTTGAAATTTTACTTAATTAATGAAAAGAAAATACTCATCCAATGAAAGGAGGAGAGAGAGAGAGAGAGAGAGAGAGAGAGAGAGAGAGAATACTAATTGGAAAGAGAGATAATTAATTTATTAATGAAATTAAATAGGGTTAGCTTAGTCATTCTTATCCAATGTTGTAAAGATTTTCGGAATTTSTTATCCTGCATCAACCCTATCATGACATGTAAATCAAAACGGAGATAGTATATCTTGATTACAATCTTCTTAAAGTACATATTTTATTTAGCCAACTGATTAATCTAGAAATTTACCTAATGCTAATTCTCCCTGAGTCACAAACCAAAACAATATAGATGGAAAGATCAATGAATAAAATATAAAAATGTCTCCTATATGGCCTCATAGTGTGATTGGTTATGCATCCAGCCCTCGAGTTGAGTGACACTTCTTCTACATCTAAGTGACAATGCTTTCCTTCCACCTCAGTTTCTTCTCCCTGTGCCTCCACCTCCCTTATCATCGAAACACAGTCAAAGCTTGCAGTCTTCAATCCTTACATCGACCCCAAGTGACAACGTTTTCGYCGTTTACCTAAAGCACCATCACTTTGACTTTTACTTAGTATTTTTACTTAGTAAACCTCTTAAATACCTTCTCTGGTCACACACCAATATCTTTGTCCCCCTTGGTCACGAGTGTCTCCTTAACCTTCTTATTGAACTCAACGGTTTGTAATCATTGCCCATGGGCGCTAGCATTGCTTTGGAAGGAAAAACTCCCTTAGCTCCCCTTTAACTATTTTTTGGCCATCATCTAGTCTTCCACAATTCGAGCCACCTCTATGATCTCCACAAGCCGCTTGGTACTCAACTATTGCAACCGCTTGATTTGATATAAACAACATCATATYGAGACTTCTACAAAACAATAATCGTTATTGCTGCTATTAAAAAATACATGACTTGATTGAAATCACTTGTTGTGAATTATGGAATTTACGAATTGAAGTCAYTAATTGTGATGTATATTGGAATTAAGTACTCAATTGACAAACTCTGACTAACTAGTCCGGCAGGCAAAGTATTGTGATTTGTTCGTCCCCAGTACGAGTACCTCTTGAGCTGACCTGGCAATAGTATGAGAGTAAGTCAACCCTTAGACAAAGACTGGGTTGCCTGTGGTGGACCAGGAATGCATCARGGAAATGCTCTTGCTATTAGGTACCCAGGTCTGATTGGGGACAGTCATACCGCTGGTTAGGATGTTTAACCCCATTGAGTGATCCCTTGTACCCAAGCTAACGGGTATCATTGACTTTTTATGAGGTGATAAAGTTGAAATCATGCATGTACATACGAGGTGATAAAGTTGGTATTACTAGACCCCTACGACGTTGTATTTGCAGTAAAAGTGTCTCAATTGAGCTACTATTACTAGAAATTGATGAGTTTCAAAAGTAGTGTTCTCGTTCATACTTGACATAATTTACATTTCTAAATATTTTACAAAGTAATCGGTTTACGAAAACATGTCTTTTACTCAAATTATTTCTGACGATTATTGTAGTCTTGCTTACTTGMGAAAAACATGCTCTTGATATTAAACTCACCCTTGCACCGAGATAGGATTCACTGAGCTTCGCTCATAAGTTTTCTCATATTTTTAGTGATAGGTATGTGATTATTTGCTGCTTGAAGAGTCGGAAGTTTCAGAAAGTTGAACTTTATATGGACTCATATCTATGTTTTTGCTTATATAAGCCTTGAGATATTTTAGTTGTAAATATCACATTATTTGTTGAGCCTAGATGTCTATGTTTTGTGTTTTATATGCTTGCAGCATGTCTATCGAGAGGTAGGCGATGCTTATTCAACCCCAAAGGGTGGTCATCACATCCTCCTTATCAGGCTTCTTGTTAGCTTAGATGATAACTTCCTACAAGAAAGCCTTCTTGGCTGAAGAGCCCCTTACTAGCAARGGCACATGGAGCAAAAAAGAACTTCCGCAAATGAAATTATCTTTTCTGCACACTCAATGGCCATACCAACTTCATTGCACGCATCCTCTCAATTTAGCTATTTTCAATTCAAAGTCATCAAGATAGATTAATAAGTTATTTTAATTTGTGAATGGATCTTAATTCTTAAGTTATTTTAATCTAGTTGCATGCTAAGTTCCAATATATAGAGAGAGGAAAGATATTATTGAACTAGAACCAAAAAGTAAATGTATACTATATTGGTTTGTTAAAGTATGTCACAATAGTGTTTTTTCTTATTTTTAGAATTATATCACATCTCCCATATCAAGACATCATTAAATATTATTTTTCAGCTTCACTCTATTTAATTTTCAAACCAACCTTGTTCAACCTACAAAGTCAACATTTTCTCTTCATTTTATCTATTTTTTCTCATGCGATTAATCCTCTTCTTTTTCAAGATAAGGATAAAAATGTCATTTTAATAGCAATTTCAAAGCAATTTATTGCATCATTGGTCTATATATTTTACCTTATTGTGACATACTTTCAAAGAATGGAGAGAGTATATGATAGTAAAAAAGAATAGGAAGTTTGAGAATTTTTTTGTCTTATTGATATGGGATTCCTAGCAAGTGCCTTAGGTTCTATTGCGTAACATAAAAATTTATCAATAAAATAGAAAATCAAATCTCGATTACTATTCACTTATACTCCTAAACTTTATCTAACCAATCAATTAATTGAGATGAGAATTAACTAACTAAGAAAATCCTAATTTACCCTAGATGATAACACAAAACTATTTAAAAGGAAAGTAAATGGATAAAAGGTCTAAAATGCATGAGTTCACCTATTCTTCAACTATGTTATTTAATTGATGTTTCCAAATCAGTATATCAATTATTGACTAACCAAATCCATGAATAGAAACAAATAACCTATTCCTCTAAGTAATTAAGTTASATGTCTATGCTTAATTTAGCCTAGAAAAAAGCATTAAACAAATGGTTCTCAACGATTGCACAAAACATGTAAATGTATCTCTATTTCGCTTGTAGTTATGGACTTGTTATTTAACCTA
This sequence comes from Rhazya stricta, assembly GCA_001752375.1. Taxonomy (NCBI): domain Eukaryota; kingdom Viridiplantae; phylum Streptophyta; class Magnoliopsida; order Gentianales; family Apocynaceae; genus Rhazya; species Rhazya stricta. The sequence goes on along the minus strand of MEJB01000018.1, from coordinate 4,425,524 downwards.
ATGGTAGAAGTGTTATCCCTAATCAGCTAAAGCAATATTTGAAACAATTGAAAGATAGCTAGTCATACAATCAAACATGAAGAACAATATCAAGACTTTAATAAATATAGATATATCAAATATGGAAAATGCCTAATTCAATAATATAGCATCCGAAAAGATTACATTATGGTCTTAGAATGAAAGACGTAGTTCATTATGATTCTAATAAAAGCATATACAAATTGAAGACCGARATAGAAAATATCACGAAAGATAATAAGCTCGATCAATCTTCCMTCCATCARTTATCTTTTCTTTCTCAAAAGCTTCTTCTAAGAGTTCCTATATGTTCTCCAAAGTTCAATGATGAAGAGTWATGTTTTGGGAGTCAATGGGATGTTTTATAGCATCTATAGTCCTTTATTAGGTAAAAAACGTGCGAAACATTCCTAAACCAACCAATAATCATCCAAAATCACGATGCAATCACAAAATCACCTTAAATTCATCAAATTGATGCAGGTTTTTACGAAACCAATGCCGAATTTAGCTTAGCAATCGCACTGCAATTTTGGAATTGGTTTAACTYGATCAAGAATCGACATATTTAATGTTGAACCAGAGCCAGTTATGTACTTTGCCCGCACCGGTTTAACTCTATTTTTTTTTTTTTTWWCTTCTTGGTATAGCGTTTCCAGTTTGGACGGTTCAGGGCAAACAAAGCTCGAATTGGGTCAAAGCAGGTGTATTGTGAAGCTCTTTCTGTCCTCCATCGATAATTGTAGGATTTTGTATATTTTTTAATTCTATTTTCACTTTTATTCTTCATAAATACTTTCCTACAAAATCAAATTGATACTTGATGAAGTATTTACTAAATAAACTATAATTACATCTAGAATCCTATTCTCTTAAAACACCCTATAATCTAGATTTAAAATCAATATATCACTTATATTATGTTCTCCAGGATGGAATATGTATACATGATACACATAAGATCTATTAAGAAACCAAGACTTATTATGAAATAACTTACCAAAAACTATTAGGAAAGAAATTATAACAAGATATTTCATAAAATTTACACAATATTCACAATCCTAAGTTTTAAATAAGACTCACACTAACACTCTGCCTAAAGTTGGTGCATACGAACCGTGAATGCCCTACTTGTCAAGTGAGTCGTGAAAGGCTTTACTCGGGAGAGTCTTCTATGAACATCGGCCAATTGTTCTTTAGTGGAGATGGAAGAAAAGCAAATGACTTGTCTTAATGGAGTGTCGATCTACTTCCGCATGTTTTGTGGGATCACGCTGAACAAGATTATGGGCAATTTCCATTGAAACCTTATTATGACAATAACATCTCAAATCTGTCAACAAATGTCTCGACCATAACATCTCGCAAAGTCCTTTTGTGATTGCTCTATACTCTGCTTCTGCACTAGAACGTGCCACCACTTTTTGTTGACCTTATTATCATAATAAAGTGGCATGGCCTTCTTCTGATTAAAAGTCAAATCTATCAAYAAATATCTCGATCATAACATCYCAGAAAGTCCTCTTGTCATTCCTCTATACTCTGCTTCTGCACTATAGCATCCCATCATTTGACAAAGTGACTAAGTTACCMGCCACAAATGTGAAGTAGCCTGTTATAGACCTGTGATTTGTAATACTACCTATTCAATTTGCATCTATGTATGCAAAATATCCAAATGGTGGTCCTTGGAAAAATCCAAACCCTTTCTAGGAGCAGACTTCGAATACCACAAAATACGAAATATAGCATCCATATGTGCCTCACTAGGATTATGTATAAACTAGCTCACCTCACTAATCGCTTAAGCTAAATCGAGTCTAGTGTCAGATAAATAAATCAAACGTCCAACCAACTTTGATATCTTGCTTTATTTGTGGGTACTTGATCCAAGTACTTAGCTAACTAATGGTTCTGCTCGATATGAGTATCAATAGGTTTACAGTTAAGCATACATGTTTCTGCCAATAAGTCTAGTACATAATTTCTCTAACTTAACATMATACARTCATTTCCACAAGCAACTTCAATTACCAAAATATACTTCAAGTAACCCGAATCTTTCAGCTCAAATTCGAAAAATARCTAATATTTTAAACTTYAAATTCCTCAAAGTTATTACCTATTACAACCATATCGTCAACATAAATAATTAAAGCAAACACTTTACCACACTAATGTTTAAAAAGAATATGTGATCTGAATAACTTTGTCAGTACCCAATTTTTACCATAAACTTAGTGAATCGTGCAAACCAAGCCCTAGGAGACTGCTTCAAACCATAGAGAGATTTCTTCAATTTACATACCATTTACTCTCCAGTAGAAGGCCCATGTTCAAGAGGCAAATCCATATAAACCACCTCATCCTAATCACCATGCAAGAACACATTTTTAACATCAAATTGTTTCAAAGGCTAATCAAGATTAGCAGCTAACAAAAGAAGTACCCCGATTGTGCTAATTTTGGCCATAACGTCTCATCATAATCCACCCCATACTTCTGAGTATAGCCTTTAGCCACTAATTTTGCCTTGCACATGTCCACCAATTAGTCTGAATTTTGTTTCAAGGTATGCACCCATCAACAACCCATTGTCTTCTACACAAGTGGTAATGGCACTAATTCCCACGTGCAAGTCCTTTCAAGGACGTACATTTCAACTGTCATTGCTTGCATCCATTTCTCGTCCCTCATCGCATCCTGCACTTTACTAGAAAGAGATACAAAAGATAATTGATTCACGAAGGCTACATAAGATTTGGACAACCTTTGGTTTGACATATCGTTAGCAAAAGGGTAATTAGCTTTCACATTTAGGATGGATTCATAGTTTTTAGGGGCTCAACCATAGCTCAAACCATTAGGAAAATTTCTTGTGGGAACATTATTTGACATAGATAAAAGAACACTTTTTTAACATGGAGGAATTGGGACATACCTTAAGTAATGATTGAGCAGAGGAGATCGTTGTTGACAGAGAGGGGGAGACAAGAGAACTCTTCGAAGCTGGCAGTAGCATCACAAGACACTAATACGTATTGTTCAAAATAGTATCGAGATTTGCAGTATCACAAATACTTGATTGGGTGACTGATCGGTCTGTGGCAACTAACCTTCWTGATCGGTTGGTAGTTGTGTTCGCAATCCTTTTCTTTTTCAATTACTCTTTCCACATACTTTAGAGTTGAGGAGTCAAACATCAAATTCTCATCTTACCTACTGAATAAATTTTCATAGTAACAAAACTGCTCCATTGACAAGGAGTCATAGGAGGCAAAATGTAACATGYATTTTCACTAAACGTAATGTCCCTAGTGACGTAAAATGTTTGGGACTATGGATGATAACATTTGTAATCTTCTCTATGAGAACTATATCCTACAAAAACACAATTAAGAGCTCCACACCCAAAGACCAATGTGTGTTTCGGTGCGTGAGGGGGAGGTGGTCTAGATTCTGTTGGACAATCTCAAACACAAATGTTTCCCTTAGTAGATAGTGACTAGAGGTAAAATATGRTGGATTTTAGTTATTAGTCTAGTGACAAATCATTACTTTATTTTCTTTAGAAGTAAAAGGTCAATCATTTTAGATGGAAATATAACTTAGAATTTAGCTCAGAAGATCCATGAAAATATATCATTTATCTCTTTACAGAGTATATATATATATGTGGCTTCTCAAAATAAATATGTGTATATATATATATATATTACTCTTCTAGGATTCAACTGGAGCACCTGATGGAGAAAGTTTATAGTGGTGAAAGCGGTGGTACTTATCCTTTGATGCCTCTTCAGGTGCTGTTGTAGGTGCTATAGTCGGTCTTTTATTGATTATACCTTTGCTGGCAATTGTGTTCCCACTAAGGGYGGCAATTTATGTACTCCATGGGCTTCAGTAGTTCCTTCGATGGTGCTGCTACTGGTGTTTCTAGTGATTCATACCGTTTTATTTCTGCCTTTGGTTCAGCAATTAAAGGATTGGTGAGAAGCACAAGTCCAAGGAGCAACCATAGAAAACATTTAGTAGACATGTTTTTCTTTGATATTTGTGAATTTTATGGTTTGTGAAAGATTGGAAAACATCATGTTGTTCTTTTATATTAGGACTAAATTCGTTAGTTTTGTGATAAAAAATAAATAAAATGTATTTTCACTAAATGTAATGTCCATGGTGAAATAAAAAATTTTGGACCATGAATGATAACATTTATAACCTTTCTGATGAGAACTATACCCCACACAAATAGACCTAAGAGCTCTATTATCCAATTTTGGTGATCTCTTTTTCTTATATTGATAGACATAAGCAACACAATCAAAGACTTGAGCAGACAGAGTATTAGATGATAAAGTAGAAGTATAGTTAGATAGAAACTCAAGTAGATTACAACCTTAAAGGGGAACTAATCGGAGTTGATTGATAAGATGAAACTTATAATGCACACAATGCAACCTCTCCTCAAAGGTACTTGGGCATGTGAGCACTCAATAAAAGAGACCAAGCTATGTCTAAAAGATTACGGTCTTTTTGGTTTTGATATCCCATTTTACTCAGATGTTGTGAACACAAACTTGATGTATAATTCCGTGGTGTTGAAAATACTCACTAACATAATGATTGACAAATATCAGAACAAAAGACTAAGACATGGGCACATCATATTGAGTASGAATAAGACTACGAAAATCTATAAAGGTAGAGAAAACAGAATCATCTACTTGTGTAACACTATCCAAGATAATTGAGTGAAGTCATCAATGAATAACACAAAATATCATATTCCAAAAAGGTAAAATGTTTTGAAGGACTGCATAAATTTGAATGAATTAACTCAAAAGCCATTTTTCTAGAATGAAAACTTGAAGCATAACTAGACCTATGATTCTTAGCCAAAGCACGAGTTCCAAAATATAGCTTAGAAACCTAAATCCAAAAAATAGAGAAGGCATTGATTTCTTCATTATCCCAAARGATGGATGCCCAAACATCTGTACCRCAGCCATAACTCACTCATTCAATCAGAACTCATTGTTAGAGCCAAAGGTTGTTCCAGTGCTTATGTTTTTTCTGCATATATGCAATCTAAACGAAACAGTCTCCCTCTCAAGTTTCCCTTGCCAAAGATCACCCGAATACATCGATTTTGAAAAGCCACATACATTTGATAAAATGTTATTGATCATTTATTTTGTAAACTCAATTGGAATACATATAAAAGGTGATGAGACAACAAAGGTACATAAAGCACATCTTGTAATACAATTGATGATGCAACCCGAATGGACCCAATGCCTAAGATTGAAAAAGACGCACTATTTGCATTAGAAACATGAGATATAGAAACGATAGACACAGACATAAAGAAAGATTTATCATAGGTCATATGATCACATGTTCCAGAATCAATTATCCATGTATTACTACCAATAAAGTCATAAACATGTAAAGCAACACCAACTTTACCTCGAGTTTTCTAGTCAAGGAAATATTACCCTTTGAGGGATTTTGCCCTTCAATGCCATAGAAGTCAGGTTCCATCATCATTTTTTTTTTTTTAATCTAATAATCACATGACCTCGTGGGAACTAGTGCACCAAAAAGAGACCAGCAATCAATAATGAACAAAAGGACCAACAACAATGATGGAAAGAAGAACTTGCTAAGAGACAAGGAACGAAAGAACCAACAAAGGACAAAGGAACAAGATTGAACCTTGCTTTTTTTTCTTTCTTGCAGTAGAAATTGAAGAACATACACAAATTCCGAATTGATCTCTGCTTTGTTAAGTCAAAAAGAACACAAAATTTGGGAATTTTCTATCTTATATTAGGTTTTCCAAGATGGAGTAGATATATACATGATACATCAAAGGCTTATTAAGATACTAAGATCTATTAGCAAACAGCTTACCAAAAACTATTAACAAAAAAATTATAACAAGATATTTTCTAATATTTACCCGATATTCACAATCCTAACTTTTAAATAAGACCGCCAACATATGATATGGGCATAAAAGATATTTTTAAAATTTTTGTGTTGTGTAAAGTAGTTCAAGTGTTGTATTTAATGAAACATACAAATAAAAAACAAATATTTGACATGCAAGAAGTATATAATCTCATGGCTAGAATAAATTAGGACTTAGTTTGTGAGAGAAATTGAGGTAAATTACAATTTTCATCCTTAGCATTTACATTATGTCTCAACTTTGCATATTAAGATTATTATCCTATATTTGGACAAAATTTTCAACAAAAAATCTCCCCACTTTGAAAACTCATTTGTTTTGTTTCTTCAACGAAGAAAGAGAAAATTTTTTCAATGAAAAAACTCCTTTGTATTATCTTTTAAATGAAGAAATCATTTTTCAATGAAGATTTTTCCGCTATTAGACAAAAATCAACGATAAATATTTTCTTCCACAAATTTCAAATCTAAATAAAATTTTCAGCTAAAAATTTTTTCGTATAAGAAACATATTTAAAATTAAAAATTTTTTATTTTCATGTCTTTTTGTTTGAAAAACCTTTTCTTCAACAAAACTTTTTTTTTTTTCACTAAAACCCAATCTTTCCTCCAAACATTTTTTGAAAGTCTTAAATTTGAGTCGAAAGTATTAGGATTTTTTAATTTTCACCAAATACTTTTAAAAAAGTCTCAATTTTGCATCACAAAATATAAATTAAATATAATCAATACAACTTGGAAAAATATTGAACAACTCTTCATCTAAATATCTAGTAATATGAACTCCTAAATAACTAAACTCCGGATTATCATTGTAATTCGATAAGATTAAGATTTTTAACTTAAAAAAAGAGTAATAATGTGAAAATTAAGAATTTCCATTTCATTCATTCTTCTTCTTTTTCTTTTCCCCCCTAAAGTTTGATGTAATCTAAATCAGGAAACCATCATCCATGATCCAATATTTTCAGATTAAAATTAATTAGATCGAATTAAGAACTTGTACTGTAAAATTGAGATTCTTAAGAAAAACTCTTTCACGTAAATGATCGACTAATGTCAGCYTAAATGGGATACTATTTTTATTTAGTTAAAAAGTGCACGAAATTATAGATAAATAAGAATTTATGTAATTGTTTACTCAAAAAAATTTCCTTTGCTGTTGGATCAGCTAAGGACTCTGAGTAAGTGTTTTTAACTGATTGAATGGGCTAAATTTGGATGTCTAGAGTAATATACAAACAAAAAGAAGAGAAGAATGAGACAGCATTTGTGTTCTTATGTTTTTCTTTCATTAATAATAATAATACATATCATCCATGATGTGGCATCCACCAATTSATGAAAACTAGATCTTTTGGGTCAGGATTGGGCACATTGGCAAGATAAAAACCATCACCTTTTACTAACCACCAGCAAGTGTTGTTCGTAAGATATTTATGACAATGATTTGTATATACTTTGCGGTCGAAAACTGCAAACCCTCTCTCCTTGTCCTGGCTACGCCACCAAAAGTGACCGTAGAATTTACTATTATCAAAATAAGCCATTTGGAAATGCCAACGGAAGAATTGATGAAAAGTAAGATTATGATATCCTAAATCATCATCTCCAGAAAAAATATGAGTAACAAGATAATCATTATTAGGAAGACCATTAACTACATAAACCTCAATCTCTTCGAAAGAAGCAATAACATGTAAATTTTGAGAACAGTAAAATGATAAAATAATTACTGCAAAGAGATTTCGGATCGTAGCATAACTCATCTTCATTGAACAAAATTCTTGGCTAGTGCTGTACCTCCAGATTGAATAGTTAAGGTCTAAGCCTCTCTATATATAGCAGGCATTTGCAGAATATCCGTGGGTGGTCCAATTCAGAGATTTAAAGAATGCCAAAAATGCTGCCATAACATATTGCAATTATAAGGAAATAAATCTAAAACTTGGAAACTCTACATATCCTCAGTCAAATATTTCTAATAAGGTCAAATTTTCTTTTTCTGTTTTTATATATTTATTTATATCTAAATATTTTCAGCTCGATTATTCCGATTAGGAAAGTAAATAGGGAGATATCCATCAAATCTTATGACATTTGTTACCGTGAGTAACTTGAATCCTTGATCTTCACGAGAGCCAATGGAGCTAAAGGTCAATTTTAGTTTGATAATTGTTTTGTAATTTTTTAATTAATATTGCACCAATTGGCAGAAGCGCATAGTACTATCCCTAACTCTCCCAATTAACTGTAAGCATTTATTGATATTGTATCCTTAGCATTTGTGGGTATTTCAGTTCAGTTGAACCATTGAGCACCAGGTATCATTATCTTATTAAGCTACACTTGATAGCCAGTTAATTGAAAAATCAATAATAGAAAACTGAAAACAAAATTTTGTGTTTTTCGTGTTTCCAACTCAGATTTGGAAGAAATAGAAAAACACAGAAAATAGATTTAGTTCTTCTTCTTCTTCGTCTCTCTCAATTCCTCTCTTCTGTTTCAAGTATTATTTCCACGGTCTCTTCTCTCCTCTTCTTACACTGAACAGCCATCCCTACACTAGCAGGAAAGAAAGAAGAACGGGTGACAAACCTGAATCATCAAAGGAAATCTCGTCATATAAGCAAGCAACTCTGGGAGAGCCTCAATTTGTAAGTTCATCTTACTCAGTAGTTCAAATATTCTTTCAGAAGCTGAAATATTTTCCCTAAATTTTTTGGATTGGCACAAGAAGGTCGTTGCCTGGAAATGTTCATGGGTTTCGAAAACAGAATAAGATTAACTTGATTTATTGTTCCTTTTGAGTTTCTTGAAATTTCGGAATGCCTCAAACTGATTAGGCACTTGGAATCTTAAATAATAAACTTGTATTAAACTAACAAGCAAACAAACAAAATCTACGATTAATGCATGAAATGACAGGTATTAGCTAGTAATAATTTTAAGAAAGTGAAACAAAAGCACTAAGCGGTGTCAGTAATCCCTCCCTTTCACGYTGCTGCTTATGTTCTACGTTATGAGTTGTAAGGACCCATACTAGTTGATGCCTCACAACCCCATGTCTGATGTATAAATTGTCTTTGCTTTAGCTTAATTGATATGAGTCTCTAATGATACTATTTGACAGCATTATCAACTTCATGATATGTCTAAGTGTTTGTATTGCTACTCAGGCAGTTCTATGACCGCCAAGTTTATGTTAGTTATCAGAAATGTATTGAAGCTATCACTATATCTTATAGTGATTACAGGGTTACTGCATTTACGCCCAGTCGCTTCTCGTGAATTTTCATAAACCCAGGCAAGAAACCCCTCAATTTGTTTGTCCCATGGTCACTAATTAATTGGCCAACATGATTCCTCTTATGTCGTTGGTTCGTGTGATGGTGAAAGTAGGAGGCAATATTCTTTTTCTGAACTTCAGCCAATTCGGTCGGGATCTTGCCTTCCAATACTCCTCTTGCAAGTTAAATAATTTCTCCTGTTTCTTTGATGCCTCATCTAATTTCGATCGTGTAGCCTGGATAGAGAATAAATGATGTAAATGATCAAAAGCTGTGGGGATAATCAACATTACTTGTATATTACCTGCTTCAAATGGAATTATGTGTWGCAATTGCATATAGTTTCTTCCTTGTTATTTTCTTTACTGTCAAGCATACTTTTACCTGTAAATGGCTAATACAGGAATCAAATTTCCTGAAGATTTTTCTTCCTTGAGTAAATTCAGATCAAATTTCAAACAAGCCACTGTAACTCAGAACATCATTTGACCCATAACAGATGGATCATTGTGAAACTTCTTTGTTCTTTCACTTCTCTACGAAGATAATTCAGCAGCATGACAATAGTACGTTGAGCAACTTTTCCCAGATCAATTCCTAACTCAGCCTAGCAAACAGTAATAGCAATTAAAATTTGGCCAAAGGATGATTGTATAGAATTTTAGTGTTCTTATATAATTTAAGGTTACATTTGGATATGTAGTTTCATTGCAGCGTAATAATTTGAATTGGATACAATGAAGAAGGCGGAAAAAAAGTTTGAAATTTGAATTTCAAATTTTTGAATTGAGTAAAGAATTGTGGATTTGGTTTTAAGTGTAGATATTATTTTGTTTGCAATATATACCAAACTAATAAAATAAATAAATAAATCTAAATTCATAACATTTACCCATCCATACATTGTCAAACGCATTGAAGATTTGAGATGGAATCTTGATGAATGAATGGTTAATCAATTGTAATAAAYGATTACYTTGAAAAGTTCTYATATAAATGCTTGTGACTCRTTATAAATAATCGATTAACAAATTTCATTAAATGTTTAATAATTGTTCGCTCCACAGTTAAGGGTAAATCCTTAACGATATTATTAATTGATCAACAACGTTAATACTGTGTTAGCAACATCATTAATTCGGCTTTAAAATGCCTTCTTCTCTGTATTTGGTTGAAGCACCCAACTAGTATTTAACATCTGACTGGAAAGATCGAGAACATTATCTCAACTGTGCTACAAGAGTTGCCGGTACGAAGAGAGAATGTGGCTGATGAAGGAGTAAATTTGGATGGTGAAGAAGTGAAAGGTGAAATTTCTRGAAACGAGAATCTCTATTGTTGAATCACTAATATTTTTTTTGGTTTCTTATAATTTGAATTCATTAAAGAAAATTACTTATTTTTTATTAATAAGTAAATAAATTTGAATAAAATGAAATCAAATTCTAGGAGGCAACTTTTTAAACAAATGACTTCTAATAACCAAATGTAGCCTAAGAACATTCAAGGGTTTTGGTATTCATCCCCTAATCAGAAACTAAATTTAAACTCAGAGACATGTCACTTCAAATGAACTTGACAATAAGCATACTACTCTTTCCTGGGAATTTGGGATCTTGYWCCTCAAATAAGAAYGGAAAATTTGTTATACATTCACACAGCAAAAGAGAAGTCACTTATAGTTGGATCCCAAACGGGACGGGGAAAAGCCTTTGGGTTGTTTAAGTAGGTTGGGTGRCAGATCGGCCGTAGGAGTACTCCTCTTTTAAGGATTTGACAAGTACAAAGAATATTCAACTCATGTTGCACACATTCTGCATAATCTGAAGCTCTCCTATCTTATTCATCTAATCAAAGATCTATCAAGTAATCTTCTGTGGCTGCTTCATTTTGAGGAGATGAGAAACATCCGCTACAACATGTGGCGGACTGTTTTGTAAACCGGTTTTCGCAAGCGCCTTCCCATTTTTGGTCAATAKGACAAAGCAAGGTACATAATTTATGTCATGATGGAGGAGCTGCATGAAACAGATTAAACAGTYGTCAATCACAGAGTGGGAGCTTTCATTGACRCCAGAAAATTAAATGGGATATTCCAAAAATTTCAAGATGAAAACAGTTCGCCAACTATTAAGAAGCATAWCAGGCATTCAATTGATTGTGAGAAACGATAGATGTTTTTCATCTAACTTAACAAGAACGTTTAATGTCAAAAGTAAATTCACATTATCWCGACAGTTATCTTGAAGCAAGGATGCAATCATCAAAGTAGAGATAAATAAGAAGAGAAACAATGATGTACATCTTTTGCTATAAGTAAATAAGCTTTACCCTTAAAATCAGAGAACAACACTAACCAGTTGCTATCTTCCATTTCTCAACTTTTGAGAAATTGTTAGACAGTCACACCAACTGAACAAGATTTGATTCTAATTTCACCAAAYTGAAGAGTTTATGATTGTTAACAATACATAATGGACATAGCAACCGGTTACTTGAAATGTATTTAAACACTGATCAAGAAAGTACAATAAGAAATGACACACTTATTTGGAATTTGAATTTATCCACCTGGACAAAAAGATTATGTGATCAGAAAATCAAATAAAAGATTATTATCCTTTTCATCTTATAACTTAAAAAGTCCTCTAGAATTCAATACAAATTACAAACACTGAGTATATTGTTACATGGATGGTGGACGAGTACCTCAGCTAACCATTTATCATTCTCTGCATCAGCCATCACAATGTTAAGCCAGTCAACACTCCCTTTCTCAACTTCCATGACAAAATTAAGCAACGAACTGCAAAGCCTCAGTTCGGAGAGTAGAACTCAATCACTGTTGCTTCCTTCGCTGTTGCTAGAGCAGCTACTAGGGCTCTCTGCTTGCCTCTCCTTGCTCTTCTGCAGTCAAAATCCTTTTCTTCTCACCCTTTGCTTGATTACAGCATCCAATAGGGATGGTGCTTTAAACAATGGATTGGGGGATTTCGACATCTCATTTACAAAATTAAAAGCCATGGCCCCAAGAGTCCTAAAAGATTTGAAAAGCCAAGGAGAAGTTGCAAGCACTGGAATTCTTTACATTTTGATCATGGATATCYAGGGCCATTTTAAGCAAAATGGAGGATTTTTGGGCACAGAACTCATCTTAATCTTTAAAGTACTACTTTGTTCCACCCACAAAACCTGTCAGTCCCAGAAAATTGCCCTAAATTAGTCAAACGATTATCAGAAAATTTTAACAACATTTGCGATAAATTAGTCAAGATTAGAGCAAACAAATATATATATATATATATATACACACACACACACACACACACATTTGAATGAACAAAGTAAAAAGTGATCTAACAAACATTCAGATATCAATGCCATAACATGCGAGAACAGAGACTAACCAATACTTACCACATATGAAGAAATTGTTTGGGTTTTTGAAATATCCATTGGAATCCTCATTTCCTTTCAAATTTGTTTGGGATTTGCGAAAAACAAGAAGAAATTGCAGAATTTTAGGCGAAACTGAAAACTTAGCTCCAGACAGAGAGACAAAGACAATGGCTTTTGTGGGGCGTCGTGTGAAATGTGAAAAGAGAAAGTGAAAGAAAAAAGAGAGATGTTAGATGTGAGGAGTTAGGGTTCAGAAAGAATTAGAGAGGTCAAAAGTCAACATAAATATTTAGAAAAYTTATTTATTCSGTTTAGCTACTCATCAAATTGAATGCCGAGTCGAAGTTGTCATAAACCTATATAATCGAATGATGAACAACCCCTATTGTGACTCGCCGGAGAAGTTAGCCCTGGAGAATACCATTTTGCTAATCCTAATTCTGGATATTTTTCATTTATGTATTTGTCGATGACTCATGTTTTAAAAGGTTTATCTCATATATTAACTTGGAATATAAATGTAYTTTGTAGGTTGACAAAAGATGAAACATATTATAAATATATGCGCATTTATTGATAAGATTATTTTCAATTTATGAAGATTCAAGCGAAATATAAGAGATTCTAAGTGCATAAGTTTATTACCTAAGTGCTAAGACTTAATCTTTTATATTTCGCTTGAATCTTCATAAATTGTACTTAGGTTAGATATGATTTTTAGGATAAAAGCTTTGAAAATATTTTTACAAATTATTTTTTTGAGTGTTATCTTGTTTGAAAAACTCACGATGACCATCTAGAAATGTATTTAGGATTTCAGAAAGAACAAAGGACGTAAGGACGTGTATCCTAAATATTTCTTACTTCAAATGTGCGAACCAGCTCCAGACTTCCTAAGTATATGTTGTTAAGTTTGAAATCATTCTCATGAAGTTCCGAATTGAGGAAGTGCTTCAGACTCGAGGTCTCACTATATCTCAACCATTTGAAGCTAACTGTTCTTAATTTAAGTTCGTTACCTCACCAGTAGGACCTCAACTCAGCAATACTATATTTTGGTTGTCCGAAGTTCACATGAACTAGCATCCAAGGTTAATTTGAACTCAAGTTCTAAAGGATAAGGATTTTTAGCAAAGTGGTCACAAAACGGATGTTTGATAGTTCAAATCAGTAATACGCATACCGTCTGATATCCTTCTAGGAGAGGTTYAGAAGGAATCTCGAACATAGTCATGCCTATTTTAATCGTCCAATATAGGCTTACTAGAAACGGCTCTTTTTATGATTGTTACTAGTCATTGGATTGATTAACTCGAGGGTATAAAAGAGGTTCTTTGCCATTTTGTAAAATAACGATCAAAAGAGAATCTCTGGAAAAGAACATCAACATTATACATCAAAAGAATCATTCAGAAAGTGTAAAGTAACTTTGATTTTACTTTTCAAAATCACATAGTATTTATTATAGTCTACAAAATGTTTAATATTTTTATTCTAAAGTTGAGAGGTTGTTATATAGTCTGTAAAAGTTTACAAACTCAATTCGCTCCCACTTGAAACCTTTTTCATATTTTTTGAGTTCTAAACCTCTGATAGGTGTGTCGATGCGTGGTCACTCCCGTCTGAGGTTTAGTTTTCATTTACCTTTTAGATTAAGTCTACCAGCTTTGACATTATCCTCAATTCTTCCCATGTCTAATGGCACAATTGAGAAAGTATTTTTTGCAATGAATTATGTCAAGAGTGATTTGGGCAGTCGAACTAAATATCGGAGGTTGAATGATAGATTGATTTCATTATTGAGAAAGATATATTTGTTATTATTAAAAATGATATAATTATAAAATATTACTAAAGAACGAAAACATGTAGGAAATATTTGTAGTGAGATATTTTATGCATTTATGGAGATTTTTTTGTCCATGTTGATTATGGCCCCGCTAATTTCCATTGTCAGCATTTGCCACTTCTGCTAGGTACTTCACCAACATTTCCTACTTTGCTTCAATCTGTATTTGAGGAAGGCTTGGAATTTWCTTGGTTGTTTAACACAAATTTATAGTAATATATATAGTCTTTATTCTTCTTGATTTAGCTAAAAAATGGATATTATGTTCATAAATAAAAATGATTTGTTTGTTTGTTATTCATGTGAATGCATTCATATTAGCAAGAAAAATAGCTTCTTAAAGTTGAAATAGGGATCGCTAATCTATAAATTTTCTCTTCTAATACATTCTTTTGTTAGACTTTCTATTACACACTCTATGTAGATCAAATAGAGCATGACGTTTATATACCCTTATAAAATCCTTCAATATCTCTTCTCCTCTATCTTAAAAATTAAGATATATACATATTTACTATAATTGATGTTATAAAAAATATATAGTAGGAAGTCTACCAAAAAATTCGAAACCTCTCTTTTATCTTCTCTTTTCTTGAGGAGCTCTTGAGATCAAGTGTATCTAAGTGTGCTATATAAATGATGCCTTGCAGTRATTGTGCTAGACATGAACTCGCGGAAAAGACAATTTCCTTTACTTCTATTCTATGTATCAGAGTTCTATTCTCAAACTTTCGCTTTGATTGTTTATTTTGATCACTGGCTCTATCTGTTCATACTGTTATCGCAATAACTAGATATTAAGGTTGCATTTGCTTTGATTTTTCAACCAAAAAATTTCCCCCCTTTTTGAAGAATTCATTCTTT
Source organism: Rhazya stricta (assembly GCA_001752375.1). Lineage (NCBI taxonomy): Eukaryota > Viridiplantae > Streptophyta > Magnoliopsida > Gentianales > Apocynaceae > Rhazya > Rhazya stricta. The sequence goes on along the minus strand of MEJB01000018.1, from coordinate 4,410,119 downwards.
TTTGCTTCTTTCGACAAAATTTTTTTCGTTTAAAATTTTATTTATTTTGATTCATTGTTGAATATATATATATATTCAACAAAACTATTTCTCTAAGAGCATAATTTACCATAATATGTTTTTGCACTACAAGAAATACCATCTGCCACAATCATCATCCTCGACTTTGTCAAGTAAAGCAGGGGCAATTTTTGCCCTAATACTTTCAATAAAATCTCCTTCTAATTGTCTCTCGAGACTTGAGAGTGTAAAGGCATTTTTCACTTACTCTTGGGATAGACTTCCCAGTAACAAGATATTTCCTATTCTAATTTTGTAATACAAGACTAAGGCAAGAAAGAAAGCAAAGCAGATACTATATTTTCACCACAAAGATAATCACCAACAAACATTTGTATGGTTAATATCTCAAATACCATTTGTTTCATTTCCTTATCCTTTCTATGAATATTTAATAAGATTTACATTGATCATATAACTTCATAGTATGATCTAAATTGGGGAATCCCAATCATGCATTTTCTTCAGTTCTCCAGAGGCAGGATCSGTCTTATTGGCTAAATAAAAGCCGTCTTCTTTTACCAACCACCAACAAATATTGGTAATATGATGAGATCTACCACATACTGAGGCTATATCTACATCGAAAACCACAAATTTTTGTTCCTTGAAGTTGCCCCACCAAAAGTGCCCATAAAACGCAGTAGTTGAAGGAAGATTCAGATCAAAGCGCCAAGAGAATCTCTCATGTATTTTGAGATTGTGAAATCCTAAATCATTATCTCCAGAAAAAATATGAACCCAAAATATAAAAGTATCGTTTGGAAGACCATTAATGACGAAAGCATTGTATTTTTCCAGATAACCAGCAAAGACATGTATATGTTGAACAAAACAAGAGAATAAAATAAGTACAACGAAGAGCCTCTCTCTCTTAATATAACTCATCTTACTTGTTGAGAGAAGGCAACTGCCGTGTTCCAAGTTCTTACAGTATCTCCTAGACTTTATACTAGTAATGATCGTGCAAAATTACTAAAAGGGCAACTTGGTTTTGGGTGGGGGGATTTCCATCCAATAACAAAAAAATATATCCCCAAAGTACATTCAATTTCATCGATAAATAAGAAAATGTCATAAATTTTTAACAGAAGTTTGTTTGCATTAATTGCAAAACAAGCCAGCATTAAATACAAGTTTGACCCAAATTTTTAGAAATAAAAAATGGAAAAAGGATAAAAAATACAAGCCACCATTAATGGCCTCTCAAGCCAGCATCAGACTGTTGGTCTTCGTTCATCGTGGATATAAGTAGGGGTGCATAGAATATAAAAAATAGAAAAAAGGTCATGTGAATTTTATTAATTTTCCAAAATAATAACCCATGATATGACAAACAAATATTTCTCCAAAATTGGCGGTAGAATTTAGTATTGTCAAAGAAATTTTCTCAAAAGACATAATATTTTTAATTGATATCGCCAAATGCAATGCGTTACACATCAACATTGTCTGGAAGGCCATTGACTACATAACAGTCATATGTTTCCAAGTTAGCAAAAACATGAAGATTTTGAATCCAAAAAAAAAAAAAAAAAAGGTGCTAAAATAAGTGACGAATATTTAGTGGTCTCGAGGAAATTTTCTTGAAAAGTCCACCGAGACTCTTGATTTACGAATGGATTCTGTAATATCAATATTTTTCCTCTGTATATAATCAAAAAATTGCATAGCAAACATTTTCAATACTTTACATATAAATAACTTCAAATTTTAGAAATATTTATATATTTAAAATTTAGAGAAAGACTTGAAATAATAAATGAATGAATAAATAAATCAATAAAATAAACAACCAATACGTAACATTTGCTCTATTCAACCACTTCCATTATTCAAGAAAATTTATTCAAATCAAAACACTCGAGTATCAAGCCTGCACGCAAGCGATCTTCACGCATCATCTGGCTAATTATTACTTGAAATGTAAAAGGAGAGAAATGGAATGAGTTATAAAGCTTAGTAAGCAAATTTCATGCATGAATGCATATATCATGCACTATATGTCATGAATTTCAAAATTTCWCTTCCTCGATAAAACATTCCAAACGTTTCTATTTCATTAAAATTTTCCCAAAAACTTTCATATCAAATAGTGAGCTCACTTATTGTATCCCCTAGCCATCAAGCTCTGCAGTGGGCAATTTTTATTTGGAACTTGGTCATATCATACTCGTAGAACCACAAAGCAGTTAACATAACTTAATCTTTTCCTAAAGAGGTGAATAATACATGAATTCTCACCCTACAAGAGGGTTAGGTCGGGTGTGCCGGTCCCCCATGTCCCACTTTCCACTCACACTTTTCATAGTCTAGACTTTACACCCCTTTTCAAATCTTTGACATTTGAAAAATCATTCACTCATAAAGATCACATTTTTTACCAACCTTCAATTCTTAAAATATTTTCCATCTTAAATGCAAGATTATGTCTCATGCCACGAAATGATGTAAAATATCGTAAACTACATGCTCATGATATGGACCATATAACTCCGARCTAAAACTACCTAACRTGTTATCAAGTGAAAAAAGTTTACATACTTGAAATAAAACCATAAGCATACACATAAAAAATTCAATTATAACCACAATACAGATGCAATACAATTAGTAAGAATGTGAGAATTTACTTACCTGAAGTCCTTAATGAAATAACTTTACTTTAACTGCAAAGCGGAGTCCTTCAACTGCCCACAACGTTAATGTGCCAAATGCCCCAATTTAATTACAAAAAGAATGCTCGTAACGAACCTTTTAAATATTTCGTAGTGCTCGACAGGCGACCTCTGGAGCGACCCAAAGCCCCGGAACGAGTTCTTGAGCTCAGTAACCGAATCCTACCATCCAGCATGACTTAACCATGGCGAGAACGCTGGATCAGTTAGCCACAGTTATAAAAACAACCCTAGGAGGGCGACAGCCACCAAGAATAGATAGTCATGATAAAAATRAGGCATTGGAACGATTTTAAGGTTTCGACCTCTAGAATACTTTGGTGAGGCCGAACGAGAAGATAAGGCAGAACGTTGGTTGGAACAAATGGAAGGTATTTTTCGAACCCTCCAATATTCAGATGAGAGGAAGGTAACTTTTGCAGCCTTCAGACTAAGAGGACCCACATGAGAGTGGTGGGTACACATTCGTCAAATGTGGGAGCAACAAGGAGTTGAATTAACTTGGACAAGATTTATTAATGAATTCAAAGAGGAATTTATTCCCCATTGGATTCGAGAAAAATGGGAAGATGAGTTCCAGACTTTACAACAAGGAAATATGTTGGTAACACAGTATGCAGMCAAATTTAGAGAATTGTCAAATACCGTCTCCGACTCATTGATACAGAGGAACACAAGACCAGACAATTTATTAAAGGGCTCTGACCGGAATTACAAAGTGCAGTGACACCTTATTCGCCCAGTACCTATAATGCGGCAGTTGAGGTGGCAGTGCGAACAGAAAATACAAAGCATTGCAAGTTCGAATCGATGAACTTGATACCAAGATCATCCTTATAGAAGCGACCAATGACAAGGAATTGGCAAGGTAACTCTAGGAATCCAAAACAAGGGAAACCCAATTTTGGTAGAGGGTAATCATCAAGTGTGAGTTGCAATTATTGCAAAAGACTCGGACATCAGGAAAAGGATTGTAGATGGAAGAATAGAGAGTGCATGATATGTGGAAACTCTGATCACTTTGCTGGAATTTGTCCACTAAGGAATAATGCAAACCGTCCAGGAATAAGATTGGAAACTTCAGGAGCCCGAATTGTTTCTAACACAAGACCTGGAAACCCTAAGTGAAGGCTCGATTATTTGCAATGGAAAAGTAGGATGAACAAGAAAGAGCTAAAGTAGAAGAAGGTACGTTAACTATCTTTTCACATAAAGCTCGAGTATTGGCCCTGGGGCTAGTAGTAGATGTCAATCGTAATTGTCCCCCATTATGTTAAATATTTACTGAAGCCTTGTACTGAGTTACCGTATAGGTTAATTGTTAGTTCACCCTTGGAAGATTGTCTAATTAATGATAGAGTATATAAAGATTGTGTAATTTGGGTTAGTGGTAATGAATTACATGGAGACTTGATAGTATTGGCTTTTAAGGACTATGACGTAATTTTGGGTATGGATTGGCTAGCACGACACCATGTACAGTAAGATTGTAGACAAAAAATGATTAAGTTTACCAGCCCAGGTGGGGTTGTTATTGAGTTTCAAGGAAATAGGAGACCGCTGGTAGGTTCATTTATTTTTAGTGTAAAGGCTCAAAAATTATTAAGGAAAGGATGTCAAGGGTATTTAGCATATCTAATTAATGAGCCTGAGAAACTAGAAAAATTGGAAGAAGTACCAGTGGTAAGAGAGTACTCAAGATATTTTTCCTAAGGAATTGACCTTCTTACCCCTAAATGAGAGGTTGAGTTTGCGATTGAATTGATTTTGTGCACCGAACCGATATCAAGGACCGCTTACCACATGCCTCCAGTGGAATTAAAAGAATTAAATGAACAATTGCAAACACTTTCAGAACAAGGATTTGTTAGACCCAATTCATCCCCCTGGGGAGCTCCAGTGTTATTTGTTAAGAAGAAAGATGGGACATTACATTAATGTATTGATTATTGAGGCATGAATAGTGTAGTTGTCGAGAATAAGTATCTGTTACCTTTTATAGATGAGTTGTTTGATCAATTACAAGGAGCGGGATATTTCTCAAAATTGGATTGAAGGCAGGGATATTATCAAGTTAGAATTCGGGAAGAAGACATTCCTAAAACTGACTTTATTACCATGTATGGACATTATGAGTTTGTAGTGATGCCATTTGCATTGACAAATGCACCGGCTACATTCATSGGCTTGATGCATAGGATCTTTCGTCCAATACTAGATCAATGTGTAGTGATAGTCATTGATGATATTTTAGTCTATTCTAAGACTCCTAGAGATCATGAAGAACATTTAAGAAGGGTGTACAATTGCTTCGGGAGCATTGATTGTATTCTAAGTTTAGCAGATGTCAATTTTGGTTAGAAAAAGTATCATTTTGGGCATATGATTTCAAAAGAAGGTATCACCGTAGACCTCTAGAAAGTAGAGGTAGTGATCAATTGGAAAAGATCAGAGAACCCAACTGAGATCAGGAGTTTTCTAGGTCTAGCAGGGTATTACCGATGTTTTATTAAAGATTTTTCGAGGATCGCAAGCCCTTTGACTAAACTTACTCARAAGAATGTACCATTCACATGGAGTGAGAAATGCGAATAAAGTTACCTGGAGCTAAAGAATAGACTAATCACTACACCTATTTTGGTATTATATGAGTCGAGAAAGATTTATGCTTTGTATATGGATGSGCCCGCAGACGGTTTGGGTGTTGTACTTATGCAAGAAGGAAGGTAGTAGCATATGCCTCCCGAAAACTTAAACCTCATGAGGTGAATAGCTGCCATGGTTTTTGCCTTAAAGCAATGGAGACATTACTTGTATGGGGCTGAATGTGAAGTTTACCATGGACCATAAGAGTTTGAAATATATATTCACTCAAAAGGATCTCAATGTGAGACAGAGGAGATGGATGGAATTTTTGGAAGAATATCGATGTCCGATTAATTACCATCTAGGTAAGCCAAATGTGGTAGCTGATGCATTAAGCAGGAAAGTGAAAATGGCACAGTTTACGAGTTCAAGCAGTGGAAATCTTGACGGAAAGAATTACTTCAGAGGTCGAAGTCGATAATGAAAAGATAAGAATAGCCAATATCAGTGTGACACCTGATATTAGACAACAAATTAAAGAGTCTAGGAACAAGATTTTCAGATCTAGGAAACGACGAAGAAAATAGAGACTGGGAAGCTACAGGCTTTCGAGTTAATTCTAAAGGAGTAACTTTCTTTCAAAATAGAATGCGTGTTCCGGACCTCAGATAAAGAAAAGAATTTTAAATGAAGCTCATAAGACTTGGTATACGATTCATCCTGGAAATACAAAGATGTATCAAGATCTGAAGCAGCAGTTTTGGTGAAATAACATGAAGAAAGAGATAGACGAATACGTATTTGTATGTCTAACCTGTCAGAAGGTGAAGGTAGAACATCAAAAACCTGGAGRATTATTGCAACCTTTACTGATAACTGAATGGAAATAGTGTTGTGTGTGAAGTCTAATCTTGTAAGGGCATTTTAGACTTTTCACATAACAATTGTTGACCTAGTTTTCTTTCTATTTATTTGCTTTGGCTGTGAGCCGCCAATGCAGAGATATTGTGAGCGTGCATCAGTGCGACGTGTGAGCCTGTGAGAACAGTAAAAATAGAGAGAAACAGAGGTAGACAAAAGAGAAGAGGGAGCTGGGTGTAAACACAGAATTCTTCTTTGAGATYATAGTGATTGTTTCTTGCGAGCAGCAAGTGGATGTACCTCCTAGACATTGGAGGGAACCACTATAATTTCTGGTATCCAAATCTAATTTCTTTTCTGCTTTCTGTTATACACAATCTCTGAAAATTGGAAAGTAAATACAAAACTGAAAACCAAACAAGGCCTAACAACTGGTATCAAAGCCACTGTTCCGCCGCCACAGTCGTTTCACCGTCGGCCGTTTAGCCGCGAAACGGAAGTCTTGTTTGGGCAGCCACTGTCGAGCTGCGTTTCCATCTCCCTCGGTCGCCGTCACCACCGTCCGTCAAGCTGCGGAACTGAAGTCTGTTTGGGCAGCCACAGTCGAGCTGCGTTCCCATCTCTCTGTCTCGGATCTGAGATCCAAGGCGCAGATCGAGCGCGACAGAACAAGAGCAGGGTGAGAAA
>MEJB01000018.1:4362651-4400252 GCA_001752375.1 Rhazya stricta | reverse complement strand
GCCTACTCAATGCTTCGGCTTGCAGGCCTCTATGATTAATCGTATAACGGTACAGTAGAGTTTAGTTCCTCTTCCGCTCATGGGAAGATAGGACATGTAGGTAAATAGGCGAGTTTCTCTCCCACATACATACAGATACTTATATGCATTTCAGTCGTCCTTATGTCAGACGCTTGTAGATGAAGGGTCCTCATACTATCGAAGCACGTTAGAAATATAAGCGCGTTGCTTAATATAGGTGCCCCGAATAAGCGATTTCACCCGACATACCGAGGTACTCAAATAGGACGATTCGGGCTTAGTCGGTGAATAGTAATCGGAATGGGCCCACCAGTTCAAATAATAGCATTTATCATCAGGAAATGCTCACGGTTTGGTGAGCAGCAACGTCAGTTTATATGATTTTGCTTCTCTACGTCGATGACATGCTCATTGTGGGAGCAAATTTGCATGAAATCGAGAATTTGAAGAAAAGATTGTCAAAGGAGTTTGCAATGAAGGATCTCGGCACCGCGAAGCAAATCCTCGGGATGAGAATTATCCGCAGTAAGGAGGGGTTGAAACTTTCTCAAGAAGAATATGTGAAAAAGGTCATCAAGAAGTTTAATATGAAAGGCGCCAAGTCGGTCAGCACTCCTTTGGGGAGCCATTTTCAGTTATCCAAAGAGCACTCCCTAGTGACCGAGAAGGAGAGGGCGCACATGGATACTATTCCTTACGCTTCGGCTATTGGAAGCCCCATGTACGCCATGGTATGTACAAGGCCCAACATTGCCCATGCAATGGGAGTTGTTAGCCGATTTATGAGCAATCCGGGTAAGCAACATTGGGAAGCTGTGAAGTGGATTTTAAGGTATCTCAAGGGAAGCTCAAGTTTAGCTTTGTGTTTCCGAAAGTCAGATTCGGGGCTTAAAGGGTTTGTTGATGCTGCCAATAGCGGTGACATTGATGGCAGCAAGAGCACCTCCGGTTATGTCTACACATTCGGAGGCATTGCAATTTGTTGGGTTTCAAAATTGCAGAAGATCGTTGCTCTCTCTAGTTGCGAGGCTGAGTACGTTGCTGTGACGGAGGCAACAAAGGAGATGATTTGGCTTCAGTCTTTTCTTCGGGAGCTGAACCAGAATCTAAAGGGCAGCACACTTTATTGTGATAGCCAGAGTGCCATTCACTTGGYGAAGAACCCTGTTTATCATGCTCGGGCGAAGCATATACAGCTTTGGTACCACTTCATCAGATCAGCTTTGGAGAACRAGTTGCTAGTACTCGAGAAGATAGCGGGAAGTCAGAATCCTGCGGATATGTTGACGAAGGTCTTACCAAACCAGAAACTGAAGTTATGCACAACTTCAGTTGGGCTCCTCGACTGATGATGGAAGCCGCTGCTCGCAAACTTGACGATCTGTAAGCAAGATTAGTCTTCAAGTGGGAGATTGTTGTGTGTGAAGTCTAATCTTGTAAGGGTATTTTAGACTTTTCACATAACAATTGTTGACCTAGTTTTCTTTCTATTTATTTGCTTTGGCTGTGAGCCGCCAGTGCAGAGATGTTGTGAGCGTGCATCAGTGCGACGTGTGAGCCTGTGAGAACAGTAAAAACAGAGAGAAACAGAGGTAGACAAAAGAGAAGAGGGAGTTGGGTGTAAACACAGAATTYTTYTTTGAGATTATAGTGATTGTTTCTTGCGAGCAGCAAGTGGATGTACCTCCTACACATTGGARGGAACCACTATAATTTCTGGTGTCCAAATCTAATTTCTTTTCTGCTTTCTGTTATACACAATCTCTGAAAATTGGAAAGTAAATACAAAACTGAAAACCAAACAAGGCCTAACAAATAGGAATGTATAATGATGGATTTTGTCACGGGACTCCCTATGACTCGTGATAATCGAGGTTCGGTGTGGATAGTAGTCGATCGGTTGACTAAGTCCACGCATTTCATTCCAATAAACAAGAGGTATTCATTGGAGAATTTGGCTCAAATTCATATACAAGAGATTGTCAGACTCTATAGTGTACCTCTAAATATTGTGTCAGATAGAGATCCTCGTTTTACCTCTCGATTTTTGCCCAAATTTCAAGAAGCCTTGGAACTACATTGAGTTTGAACATTACTGCACATCCTTAGACTGATGGATAATCTTAAAGGACAATATAGATTTTAGAAAATATGCTTAGATCTTGCGCACTAAATTTCGAGAGTAAATGGGTAGATAATTTGGCTTATGTTGAATTCACCTATAAAAATAGCTATCAATCTTCCATTGGTATGGCACCATATGAGGCATTATATGGATGGAAATGTCAATCACCAATCTACTGGAAGAGGTAGGTGAAAGAAGAACAAGGAAGAACGAACAATCACCATATATGGAAAAGACATTGAATAAAGTAAAGTTGATCCGAGAACGTCTAAAAGCAGCCCAAAGTCGACAAAAAAGCTATGCAGATAACCAAAGGAGAGATCTGGAATTCAATGTGGATGATGAAGTGTTTTTGAAGTTAAGATGCCGTCGAGGAAGTTTTACACATCCAAGGGGTGGAAAATTAAATATCAGGTATATCGCACCTTTCGAAGTGCTAGAGAGAGTTGGAAAGCTAGCTTATCAATTGGCGCTACCACAAGGGTTAGCAGGACTGCATGACATGTTTCATATATCTCAACTTAAGAAGTATCATCCAGCGCCCAATCATATAATAAATGATGAAGAAGTTCGATTGCAACTCAACTTGTCTTATGAAGAACGACCAATACGGATGCTTGAAACAAGTACCAAGAAGCTTCGAAATAAGGAAATACGTCTTGTCAAAGTCAAATGGCAACATCATGACATTGAAGAAGTGAGTTGCGAAACTGAAGAATACATGAAATATCTAGATTTATTTCAGGGTACGAAAAAATTTTGAGGATGAAATTTCTTTTAGCAGGGAAGAGTGTAAAATCTTAAAATATTACTAGCTATCATCCGTAATAAAAAATCTTGTAAAATGTGAATATGTGAAAATTTAGACATTAACACTATAAAAGGTTTGGAATTAGAATATTCTTGGAATATTTGTTTAATTATTAAATACTAATTATTTTGTATAATCGTAATTTGCTTTGTTAGTTAATAGGAGTTAGGGTAATTAATTTAGTTAGAGGAAATAAACCTAGAATTATTTAGTCGAATAATAATGGTAATTAGAATGATTAGAAATTTTCTCATTTTTATTACATTTTTTTCTTTTCTTTTGGTCAACCCATATTTCTTTTCTTTTCACCTAAATCCACTCACCTTCCTTCCCATAAGCCCATGTCATTTCCTTCTTTCTTTCTTCTTTTCTCTCTTCCTTTCTTCTCTAGAATAATTCTCTTATTTCCTTCTTATCTCCACCACCGCCATCATCCTTGATTTTTGTCCTTTCTCCTGCCATGCAACCCCCCGTCTGATTTCTTTTTCATCTGCCCTCTACCACCACCTTTTCTTCCATTTCTCACCTCTTCCTCTCTATCTCACCGCCACACAATCTGAGCCTTCTTGTTCCTTCTATTTTTCTTTCTTTCATCCCGGGTTCACTTGGAGTAAAGCTCTCTGTCTTTGAAGCATTTATCCCTTCGCTCATAAAGAACTTGACTCGAACTCAAAGGTGAGCTGCTCTTCTTTACTTCTGCGCCTATGTGCTTAATGTACTGCACTTTTGTTGCATTTTAATCTTCAAATCCATCAGACCTTCACAGTTTGTTTTCTTTTTCCTTTTTTCTAATTGTAGCTTTTCACTTTTATATTCTAATCCAAATTGGGCATTGTTTATGTGTTTTTGAATATATGTTCCCCCTATAACAGCTGGAAGCTGTCATTGAAGCCATCGTTTTAGTGAAAAAGCAGCAAATAAACCTCTTCTTAGTATAGCACATATATTTTTTTTCTTTTTCTCTCCATCTAATAATAAGTTAGCATAAGTTGTACTTAGAAGACCACTATAACTCCGATAACTGCCATTGGCAAACTCCTCGAATGACATAAGGTATGATAACTAAGTTCAAATGTTTACCTCGAGATGTCCCATATGATAAATCCTCCAGAGTCGAAATGACCACATTTTTCCACTCTTGAACCAACCCATTTCCGTAGAGAGATCAATAACAATGATTCAGTACTTGAAGTACAATGGGAATTACATATTAGAGTTGAAATTTTAGTTCTTGCATAGTTCTTTTCGCTGTTTGAAGGGTCAGAGTGCTTCATATACATGTTCTGATAACTTGAAACATTTCTTCTGGGTAATGAGGCTAGTCATAGGTTTATGTTTGACGTGTTGTTAGCAATGATATATGCTGCTTATGGACTTAGAAAATGGCTTGTTGATATGATGATTAAGTTGGATGTAATGGAGGAGTGGAAAAGTTTTAGCTGTACAATGACTCTATAATTTTCGGACAAGTTGTCCTCATTGCACCATGGACAGAAACCAGATATAAAAATAAATATATTTATGTTTACTCTATTTTTATATGTAATGTTGTGCATTCCTGCTCTAGAATCAATTATCCTGTGTTGAAAATTTCCTCAAAATGTTAAAYGGACAGAATATAAATGATGGGTTTTAGTGAGAAAGTTGTTTGGTTTTTTGAATTAATAGCCAAAATATAATAATTGTTTGGGGTCTGAATTAAGAAAGGCCCAAACAAAAGTAGATTTTAAGATTAAATTGTCGGGGTTTAATAAATAATATTGATTGGTCTATAAAGAAATTGGATTTTCGAAATAACAGCCTAAGACATTCCTTGGGCTCTAATTTAGTGAAAGGTCAAATGACATTGAATCTTGTGGGATATCTTATTGGGCTTTAAATTAGCAATGGACCAAATCACAACTATGGATTTTGGACACTATTTAATCTAATGGATTAGTATTATGCATTATTGAACTAATAAGTTGGACTAGTGATTATTAACAAGGATTTTGAATTATTATTTGAATCTTGGGCCATTATTTAAGATATTAGAATAAATAAAATAATGTTCAAGAAATCCTAAATTCAGTTTCACTAAATTTTAGGACTTCGAGTAGCATTTAATGAATTATTTATTTTCCAAAATTATCGTAACTTTATCTTTAGATATAATCTAAGACAATATCGCATAATCTGATAATATGACACGATAATCGAGGGATTTAAAAGTTTAGTGCATGAATCAAGAATACTCAGGTGAGTTCCTCTATCTTTTAAAACACCGCAAAATGTGCTTATTTTCATTTAAGCATACTCTAGATAAGGTTTACAAAAATACTCGTATGCTTAATTGTGAATTCCTCTMTTTTACGAACTTTTAAGTCCAGTGATTTTGTTACTCGATTAACATGAAAATTCGATTTTGGATTTCGAATAATTGTTTTCACAATTGATTTGAATTTAATCATGAATTTCATGAGATTACTGATTATCGTGTACACCAGCTTGTCATTGAATTGTGATTATATTGAAATGAATGACTACTTAGTCGGTGACTCCAAGTACCAGTCTAGCGAGCAAAGTACTATGTTTAGCTGGTCCCCAGCGCATGTACCTATTGAGCTGTTTGAACGATAGTGCTTTGGAAGTTATCAAATGGCCAAGTCGGTGGACAATACCTATGGTGTACTGAATCTATTTGGGCGGACGGTTGCATTATATCATACCCCGGTATATGTTAGATGCTCTGACCCTTGGTTAGGAGGTTTAACTTGGGGGCGACCGACTCCTATAGCCGTGGCTAGCTGGCTAAATTGTTACTATTATTCATTAGGTTCGGTTATCTTTGTTAGGGTCCAGCCTAATTTAGGCCCACTTGACTGTATAACTTAGGGTTTCACTACCCTGGGGTTATATATATATATATATGGCAAATATGAGTGGGGTTAAATAACACACATAAGAGAGTCACTAAGTAATATACAAGAGAGACAGAAAAAAGGGTTCTTGAGAGAGTAGTGTATGTTTCAGACTTTTTGGTGCAGCCAGAATCAAAAAATTCGATAGAGGGTCAAACGGTATCTGTTTTTATTGAATTTTGGACAGCGTGTTCGGAACATCTAGAGCTTTAATCTGGATGGTTGGATTGTGATTTGGTGCCACGGTTTGGGAGAAATTGCTGCTGGACAGAACTATATTTCTAGTGATATTCCTCACCTTTGCTTCTCTTGTTSTTCATCTATTATGTATGGAATTGTTGGTGGGTTGTAGATCTTTTTGAGATTGATTTGRTGTACTTAAACCCTCAACTTATCATAATAATAGAAGTATTTAGGGTGGACTCCTCATAAGTCCCGTGGTTTTTACTCTTCACATTGAATGGGTTTTTTCATGTAAAATAAATCTTGTRTGTTGATTTAATTTATATTGATTATATTTCAGTGATTAGCTTCGTGGTTTAGTTGGTTAATTAATTGGTGAATCATTGGTGGTGAATTTGGGAATTATTATTTGGTTGATTGTCTTGGTGTTGTTCTTGTGGGTGGTTGATATACTACTCGTTGGGTCCTACAGTTGGTATCAGAGCTTGTGGTTTATTTAGCTGTTGAATATGGAGTCTAGTAGTGGTAGCTCCATGGTTAAGTTGACATCAACCAATTATTCTATTTGGAGACCAATGATGGAGGATATGTTGTATTGCAAAKATTTGTTTGATCCTATTGAGCCAGTTAAAGATGGTAGTGGTAATTCTACTAAACTTGTAAAACCAGACGACAAGGAAGGAAAAGATTGGGAGAAATTGAAAAGAAAGACTTTGGGGACTATTCAACAATGGGTTGATATTAGCATCTTCAACCATGTTTCTCAAGAGGCCGACCTTTATGATCTTTGGAAGAAATTGCAAGGTCTTTATGTAAGAAAGACCGCTCATAACAAAGCTTCGTTGACTAAGAAACTTGTTAATTTGAAACTAAAAAGTGAGAAGTCAGTTTCTGAGCATTTTAATGACTTCCAGGATATTATTAACAAGTTGACTACTATGAAAATTGCTCTTGATGATGAGTTGCAGGCTTTGTTCTTGTTGAGTTCTTTACCAAATAGTTGGTAGACCTTGGTTGTGACTTCTAGTAATTTTGCTCCAGATGGTGTTCTATTTTTGGATGTGATCAAAGAAAGCATGTTTAATGAAGAGATTAGAAGAAAGGAGATGTGAGTTGACAATTCACAAGCTCTTGTTATCGAGAATAGAGGAAGAGGCAAGAGTAGAGGTCCTAAATTTCGTGGTAACTCGAAAGGGAGATCCAAGTCTAGAGATGGGAAAGAGACTAGGACATGTCACTACTGCAACAAGCCTGGTCATATCAAAAAGTACTATTATCGATGGAAGAAAGAAAAGGGTAACAAGCAGGATTCACGAAATAAAGGAGATACTGCAGCAATCGCTTCTACTGATAATGATGATTCCTCTTTGATTTGTGCTATTGGTGAGTGTCATCATGTTGATGGTTCAGATTCAGAGTGGCTTGTAGATACAGGAGCTTCATATCATTGTGTTCCTAATAGGGAATATTTCTTGAACTACAAAAGTTGTGATCTTGGTAGTATCAAGATGGGAAATCAGAGCTCAGCTAGCATTGTTGGGTTGGGTGATATTTGTGTGAAGACATGTGTTGGGTGCATACTTACATGGAAGGATGTGTGTCATATTCCTGATCTACGTCTGAATTTGCTGTCTGCAAATGTCCTTGATCAAGAAGGTTTTCGACATACCTTTGGTGATGGTAAGTGGAAATTATCCAAAGGTTCAATGAGAGTTGCGCGAGGTGATTTGTGTTGCTCTTTATATAAGACATATTTTGGTATATGTTCTGGTGAGTTAAATGCAGTTGAGGAAAAGAATTCTCCTAACTTGTGGCATCGAAGACTAGGATGCATGAGTCACAAGAAGATGAAAACCTTGGCAGTTAAGTCACTCATTCCTATTGATAAAGTTATTATTATTGACCATTGTGACCATTGTTTGGCAGGAAAGCAACATAGAGCTTCGTTTTCTAAGAAGTCTACTAGAAGGCAAGGAAAGTTGGAGTTAGTATACTTTGATGTTTGTAGTCCTATGGAAGTGGAGTCTATTGGTGGTAACAAGTACTTTGTTACATTTATTGATGATACTACTCGRAAAATTTGGGTATACATGYTRAAGASAAAAGGCCAAGTATTCGAGATTTTTCAAAAATTTCATGCCATGGTAGAAAGGAAGACTAGGAGAAAGTTGAAGTGTCTTCGATCTGACAATGGTGGTAAGTATACTTCGAATGAATTCAAGAGTTATAATTCACAATATGGCATTAGACATGAGAGGACAACACCAGGTACACCACAACACAATAGAGTTGCAGAGAGAATGAACCAAACCATTGTAGAGAAGGTGAGATGTATGCAAGAAATATCTAAGCTTCCAAAGACATTTTGGGCTGAAGCAGTTAATTGTGCTGTATACTTAATCAATCGAGCTCCATCAACCGCCCTTAATTTTGATATTCCTGAGAGAGTATGGAAGGGAAAGGATCCTACATATTCACATATTAGAATTTTTGGATGCAAGGCATATATGCATGTTCCAAAAGAACAGAGATCCAAACTTGATTCGAAGACTAATCCATGTGTCTTTGTTGGGTATGGTGATGAAAAGTATGGCTTCAGACTCTATGATCCAGAAAAGAAGAAGGTAGTGAGAAGTAGAGATGTAGTATTCTTTGAGCACAAGAAAGGTGCTGAGCTTTTGAATACAAGGTACACTTCTACCTTTGATGTACCTCTTAATATTACTGATGATACTTCTTCTTCTTCTTCTACTATTCCTTATATAAATCAGCCAGCAAATGAGAATGTTGCAGTAGTTCCTAATGATATTGAGGATGTTTCACGCGATGGTGATTTACAAGATCATGATGATGATCTTGATGAGACTGTATGTGCGGAGGAAGTTTATGAGCAGGGGGAGCAGACTACCCCTCAAGTTGAGGATAGACAGGTTCAAAGGCCAACTAGAGAGAGAAAACCTTCAACAAGGTACCTAAGCTCGGAGTTTATTCTAGTCACTAAAGATGGAGAGCCAGAGAATTATCAACAAGTGTTATCTCATGGGGAGAAAAACCTTTGGCTTGATGCTATGAAGGAAGAGATGAATTCTTTGAAAGAGAATGAAACTTATGAGCTAGTAAWACCTCCCAATGGACAGAAAGTCTTGAAAAATAGATGGGTCTTCAAGAACAAGAGAGATGGCGAGAAGATTGTCAAGCGGAAAGCTAGATTGGTAGTAAAGGGATGCAATCAGAAAAAGGGCATTGATTTTGATGAGATTTTTTCTCCTGTTGTCAAGATGACCTCTATCAGAATTGTGTTGGGGGTAGCTGCAAGTCTTAATCTTGAGTTAGAACAACTCRATGTAAAAACTACTTTTTTACACGGTGACTTGCATGAAGAAATCTACATGGAGCAACCTGAAGGTTTTGAAGAGAAAGGGAAAGAAAAGTTTGTTTGCAAGCTGAAGAATAGTCTTTATGGGCTTAAACAAGCGCCAAGGCAGTGGTACCGAAAATTYGACTTGTTTATGACTAATAATGGTTATAAACGAACTCATGCAGATCCTTGTGTCTATTTCAGAAAGTTCCCTGGAGGTAACTTCATCATTCTTCTTTTATATGTAGATGATATGTTAATAGTTGGGCAAGATGCTGAGATGATTAACAGCTTGAAGAAAGATTTAGCCAAACTGTTTGACATGAAAAATTTGGGTCCAGCAAAGCAAATATTAAGCATGGAGATTGCTTGTGACAGGAAAGCTAGAAAGTTATGGCTATCACAGGAGAAGTATATTGAACAGGTACTTGAAAGGTTCAATATGAAGAATGTAAAGCTAGTCAATACACCATTAGCTACACACTTCAAACTAAGCAAGAGAGCATGTCCTACAACAGAGAAAGAGAAAGAAAGTATGTCAACTATTCCTTACTCTTCTGCTGTTGGTTCTTTGATGTATGCTATGGTGTGTACAATACCAAATATTACACATGCTGTCGGTTCAGTGAGTAGGTAATAGTATAGAAGCTCTTAGGATTCCTTGTTCTGCCCCCATGACATAAATTACACGGCTTAGGCAGCATAATCCTGCCAATTGCCATTATATTAATCCTAATAAATAATAGATTTTTTGGTTTAATTGGATGTCAATTATTGGGCAATATTTGATGATGCAATTTAGAATTTAAAAATAAAGAAATTAAGTGCTTATTTGATTAATTTTTTTGATAATTTAATTTAGAATGTCTTAATAAATATTAAGTGCCTCTTAAATAACCCTGGAGTAAATTTTAAGTGCTAAGCTTTCCACTTATCATTTATCACTCMATATGYTTAGAATGACGGGTTTCAAAATAATTTCATATACTTAAAAAACTTTTAGAATTTTATAATTTGAAGGAAAAAGAAAAGATCAAAATAAAGGTATTTAAATGTTTGCTAAGCTGATTATCAAATGCTCTAAACAGAATTCAACGTCCAGATTCAGATATTATAAAGTAAATTTATAGAGTTAAAAAATTTAGCTACTCTTTAGACTTCATTATTCAAATTCACTTAAAATGGAAGGGAACTTAGAAAGAAGGCATGGAAGAGAAGTACAAGAAAAGACAGAAGAAAATGAAACAGTGCTTCTTCCAACGAGTGCAATATCCATCCACAAATTACAACATAATTATCACATTACTTATTAGAAATATCCAACCTTTACTCAAAAAAAAAAAAAAGCAGAAATATCCAACCTTTAGATTTATTTCCTGATAATTGCAATGAATTCTACCAGCATTTTGGCATTCTCTAAATCTCTGAATTGGACCATCCTTGTGTTCCATGATATAGTCTGCATGCGCCTGCTATATATACAGAGGCTTAGACCTTAACTATTTAATCTGTAGGTACAGTAATAGCCAATAATTTTGCTCAAGGAAGATGTATGTCTTATGCCATGATTCGAAATTTCCTTTGCACTAATTATTTTATCACTTATTTTGTTCAAAATTTACATGTTTTTGCTTCTTTGGAAGAGATTGATGTTTATGTATGGTCTTCCAAATAATGATTATCTAATAACTCATATCTTTTCTGGGGATGATGATTTAGAATTTTGCACTTTTTGATTGCAAAAAGTATATATGAATTTTTGTCATAAATATATTACGAACAACACTTATTGGTGTTGGTAAAATAAGATGGTTTTTATCTTGCCAATGTGCCCAATCCTGAACCAAAAAATCTAGTTTTCATGAATTGGTGGATGTCACATCATGGATGATATTATGATATATGTATTGCTATTACTATTATTATTATTAATGAAAGAAAAATATAAGAACACAAATGATTTGTCTCCTCCCCCCCCCCCCCCCCTTTTGTGTTTGTTATTGTTGACATTAAATTTTAACTGATTCAAATGGTTAAAAACACTTACTCAACGTTGTCATCTGATCCATCCAGAGAGTGAATTTTCTAGTTTAACAGGTACATCATTTCGTGGTTATCTACTATTTCCTGCACATTTTAACTAAGTACAAAAAGTATCTCAATTTTAAAATGTTCTGTTAATGTTTAAGCTAACATTACATTTACATGAAATGGTTTTATTCGAAAATGAAAAGATCTCAATTTAAACTACAAGCTGTTAATTCGATCTAATTAAGGTTAGTCTAAAAATATTGGATTGCAGAAAATTCACTAATTGTGATGATAGTTCTCTGATTTAGATTAAATCAAACTTGAAAAAGAAGAAAAAGAAAAGAATGAAATATAAATTCTTAATTTTTACCTCGTTACTTTTTTCTTTTTCAAGTTAAAGATCTGAACCTTATCGAATTACAATGACAGTTCCCAGTGAATTTAGTTATTTAGGAGTTCAAAGTACTAGATATTTAGATGAAGTGTTTTTCAATATTTTTCCAACTTTTATTGATTATATTTAATTTATTATATGTTTGAGACTTTTTCTAAATGTTTGGTGGAAATTTAAAATTCCTAATAGGTTCGTTGCAAAATTGAGACTTTCACAAAATGTTTGGATGAAAAAAATACAGGGAAATAAATGATAAATCCCACTGAAATCGAGATTTTCCTAATAGAAAAAAAAAAAGTGTTTTCCTTGAAAAACAGTTTTTCAACAAAAATGGCGGCCAGGAAAATAAAAATTTTAAATTTTAAATATTCTTTTTATACGAAAACCATTTTCATTTAAGATTTTATTTGGATTTATAGGCTCAATTTGTAATTTTGAGAAGAAAATATTTACTGTGATTTTTGTCTAATAGTGAAAAAATCTCTGACAAGCTAAGTCCTAATTTATTCTAGCCATGAGAATATATATACTTCATGCCATGTCAGTCATTTGTTTTTAATTTGTATGTCTGTTAAGTGCAACACTTGAATTCTTATACACAATACCAATTTTTTTTTTAAATGTCCTTTATTTCCATACGATATATTCCTTTCTTTTTTTTTTTTCCCTTTAAAGTATGACATATTAAGGTAAAAACACCACTTAATGATACAATAAATTGATCTAAAGTTGCGATTAAATAATTTTTTATCCTTATCTTAAAAAATAAGAGGATTAATTACATGGAAAAAGAGATAAAATGAGAGAGAAAATGTTGACTTTGTAGGTTGAACGTGATTGGTTCGAAAATTAAATAAGGGGGAAGTTGAAAAAAATATTAATAATATTTTTTAAAAGAAGATATAATAAGGTAAAATACATAGACCAATGAGGCAATGGATTAGTTTAAAATTATTATTAAAATGATACTTTTACCCTTACATTGGGAAAGAAGATACTCAATTGGATGTGAAAAGAAATGTTGATTTTGTAGGTTGAATAGGGTTGGTTTAAAAATTAAATAAGGTGAGATAAAACATAATATTTTACGATGTCTTGATATGTGAAATGTAACATACTTAAAATAAGAAAAARATTCATATTGTGATAAATTCTACAAAACAGAGGGAATACTTTGAAAAATAAGAAAAAAAACGTATTATGATACACTTTAAAAGAAATGAAAGGAGTATGTCTTTACCTTCTTTGAATTTACTTCATTCATCTCTTTCTTTCTCTATATTTGGAATTTGGCATGCAACTAAATTAAAATAACTTAAGAATTAAGATGCATTCACAAATTAAAATAGCTTATTAATCTGATCTTGATGTCTTCGACTTGAAAATAGCTCAATCCAGAGGATGCGTGTAATGAAGTTGATATGGCCACTGCGTGCATTTGCAACACAGTGCTATGGCCGTTGAGTGTGCAGAGAAGAAACTATCCTTTGGGCAAGCTCCCTTCTTTTCTTCTTTCCTTTTTTTTTTTTTTTTTTTGGTTGTTGTTGCTTTCTGTGCCCTTGCTAATAAGGGGCTCGTCAGCCAAGAAGGCTTTTTGGCAGGAAGCCTGACAAGGAGGATGTTGAAGAAGAAGGCTTCAGTGAATAGGAAAATACAAACCGAAGCTAAGAAGGAAATGTATGTGAAGAACCCAATAGATGCAAGGCTCGGAGAAACACAAGAAGCTGGAGAAGGAGCAGACCTTGTTAACAGATTGTTCATTTAAAAGGCTTGGCTGCGGAATTTGTTTTTTTAAAAAAAAAAATCAACTTTTTAATGATTCTTTCCCTTGCAAGTTGGTTTTATTTAATAATTAATGGATTAATATAAAATCCTTTAATTTGTTTTAATAGGTTGTTTTTTCACCAACTTTATTTAGTTTAATAAGTAATAATCATAATTCTTTTTCTTATTTGTGCAATTTCCTCAAATAATACTTATTTTGAGAGTACAACATTAAGAAATAAGGATTATATACCATATATATTTCAACTTATACGAATAAAAATCCCATTTATATATTATATCTAAAACTTCTTTGAACAATATTTAAGTTATCATTTAATTTTGGAGGGCACTCTTTAATTACAGAGTAATGATGAACAAAAACTACCAAGTGTATTAGAGTCCAATTGAGTATAATGAGCAAATTAGGTGACGGTCCCACAAAGATTAAAACTAACAAAGACAAAATAAATATTAACCCTAATTAACATCTAAACTTAATGGTTCCACCAAATTCAATGCAATAAAATGGAGTTGATTAGGGTATTGTGTTAGACCCAAGATTATTCATATTTATGCAAGCGTGGAGGCTAATTTCAGTCCGTATTTTAAATAAAAGGTTGTTTTGTAATTGGTCAATACTTAGTGAATAATTGGTTAAGTAGGAGATCAATTGAATATAAGCTTAGGTCTGGACGTTTAGTTTTTCTTTACGTGAGAATTTGCTCGAGTGGAACCTCTTTGGGAGAGATCGGTCTACCTCTCAAATTGTAGACCTCTTTTATGTTATTTGGAGATTGAGCAAAAAAGACTAGCCCTAAGTCTATCAAATTGTGGCCTAATTATTGATTGGTTAGCTAGGGTTCTAAACAATTGGCGGGAGATGACAGCTAAGTAAGTGAAGAACCTAGAAGAAAAACTGTAGAGTGAAGTTAGGGCGATGAGATGAGTGATGGAGGAGAGATTTTCATCTATGGCAAGCATTTTCGTCCTTGGAGGAGGTTCTCAAGAAAACGATAGACATGCACTCCAATCCACTACCACTTGCACTAGCCAGTCCATCGAAGACGATGGCATTGCTAGAGGAGCAGATTTGAGTAAATCTGCCAATTAAGTCGCAATTTCAAGTGGTCTGGAAGGTCCGCGAGCGACAGGGACGTTCAGGTTGGCTGCAAGAGGTGGAAACTAAGGGTGGACAGCCGAAGCTAGGGTTTCAGCGAAGTCCTTTGGGGCTAGATAGTTTAATTTTGAGGCTGATTCTAGGGTTAGAAAGCTTAATCGCCTATTGATTAAAAGGGATACTAATGTATGGGTGTACTGAACCGAATGCTATTTTAATATCAATAAGTTGACAGACGAGGACAAATTGGCAGCAGCTKGCTCGTCTTTGGAGGGGAGGACCCTCTCTTGGTTCCAATAGTGCGAGTATAGGCAACCAATTGAATCATGGTGTGAGTTTAAGGTTTGGTTGTTGGACAGATTGAGGACTAACGATGAAAGAGATGAGCACGAAAGGTTTTGACACTTCGGACGGTATGGTAAGAGAGTATCGTTAGTAGTTTGAAGTACTTTGACAGGGGTATCTGAAGAACTGCTTGAGAGTGATTTTATGAAAGAGTTAAAACTAGAGATTCGATAGGAGTTGCGGTCTTTAAGGCTCAAGGGGCTTGTGGAGCTCATGGAGGTGGCTCAAATGGTGGAAGACAAGATGATGGCCAAGAACTGGTTAAAAGGAAGCCCAGGGAGTTTTTTCTTCTAAAGCAATGTTAGTACTGGTGGGCAATGGTTACAGACCGTTGAGTTCAACTAGCAGGTTACAGAGACACCCGTGATCAAGGAGGACAGAGCTAGTGATATGCGATCAGAGAAGGTATTCAAGAGGCTTATCGAGTTATAAATACTAAGTAAAAGGGCAAAGTGGTGGTGCTTTCCTGCAACGAAAAAGCTATCACCTGAGCATCGATGTAAGGATCGAAGACTGCAAATCAGTGACTATTTGTTGAGGATAAGGATGAAAGGCCTCAAGGAGAAGAAATTGAGATGGAAAGAGAGCACTATCACTTAGATGTGGCAGAAGTGTCACTCAACTCGAGGGCTGCATAATGCCACCTGGGAGCCATTTTTATCCTTTATTCATTGATCTTTCCATCTGTACTATTTTGGTTTGTGACTTAGGCTGAATTAGAATTAGGTAAGTTTTGTTTTGATTAATCAATTGACTGAATAAAGTAGGAACATTAAGAAGATTGTAATTAATATTTAATTTCTTGTGGGAGTCATATTTTTATTTCGTTTTACTCGGTAAACATAGTATATTTGCTAGTACTCTAAACTTGTATTAATTTAATAAATAGAACTAGAACTGATATTGCTATGATTGTCTGAAGACTCAGTAGATATACTCAAAATCCAATAAAAGATCATTGAAAAACACTAAAAATATTTCTTAAGTAGCTTAGGTGAATAATAAGTTATTCTCTTTTCTATAGGGACATTCCTAATATAATTGAAGGATATAGTGATGTGAATTAAATAATTCATAATTTTTAAATTAAGTCTACTATTAATTATATATTTATGTTAGGAGGAGATGATGAAACATGGGGATCTAAGAAACAAATTATATTAATTAATTGAATTAGATCATAATTCTAGAAATGCAGAGTGGATTGTAGAGCCACTATATCCATACATAAACCTTTACCTGCTATATCTATGTATTGTGATTGTAAAAGTTGCTATTTATCTTATTAATCAGTCACATACTAACAAAAACAAGGACAGACATATTCAAGCCAYAAACAAAATCTGGGAAAGCATTGATCAAGAGGAATGTTGTGGTTCCAAACTTTGTGAAGTCAAAGAAAAATTTGGCTAATTAATACGTTTGGCTTTATATCTTACATTATTGATTCTTCTCTATAGTTAAAATGATATAAATGTCGAAGCATTTGTAGTTTAAAAAGTATATATGTCATTATAAGTCTATTTTGATTTTGTAGGAATAATTATGTTAATTTTGGAAAAAAATGAGATAATATATTACAAACTGCATGAATTTAGATAAAAGRTAAATTATGACTTCATAACAAACTCCTGTTCGAAGTAAAAGGACCTCCAAAAGTTCAATTAGAAGCAGGGAGTGAATTCATTGAGAAAAGACCCAAMAAAGCATTTGGAATTGGTCCACCAAGGCTGAAGCGAGCCAAATCGAAGCTAATCTGGCCTTCAGCGGGTTACCAAAAGCCAGAAAAAATATGAGTTGTTTCCCAGAACAAACTGGCCGGTTTGCCTCTCAAATCGACGTTGGTTATATTTGTCATTTGRAAATGGGTTTTCCAGATAAAAATTGGTGCCTGTCATGAATGATAACTTTGGAACCAAAACAGGCGATAGTTCGATTGTTAATTGGCAAAAGCTTTGCATATTTTTTGTATTTTGGATAGTTTAAGATTTTCGAATTAGTTTTGAACTGAAAGAAGGCATTTTGGAGGGACATAAACAAATATTTGACTCCCAAAATCTATGTACTTCATCGTTGGACTCTATAGAACAAGTTGGAAGCCTTCAAATAGAACATTTTAGTGAAGATAAAGCAATCGAATTGAAGACAAAAAGGATTACGCTTCAATGTGTAGTGATGTTTCTTTTCATCTTTATATCTAAACCCTTGAGTTTTAATTCAATTATATTGAACTAATTTTTCATTCTAAGACTTTGATGTAATTTATTCAATTTCTTTGAGAAGACATTTTCATTATTGATCTGTTGAGTTATATTCAAGTTTTGTTATTATTCTTATCGTACAGTTGAATGATTGATCATCTTTTGATTAATTATAATATTATTTAGGACAATTAGAGATGACACCTAATAACACATTAGTAACAAAGCCAAGCAATGAATCCATGAATTTAGTGTGAAATAAAGATATATTCATATGATTTATGCAACCGGATATAATCATATACTTATTGCATTTTTCAGGTTTAAATCGAGTATAGAAATATCTTTGTTGGTTCAGAAAATATTTCGATTATAATTTGAGAAAATATAGTTGATAAACTAGGGCTCGATTGGTCAATAATTGATATTTTATTTGAAAAGTCGATTAGATAATATAGATTTGGATAGGTGAAATCATGTGTCTTAAAACCTTATTCCATTAATTAAATGATACGATATTATGTAATTATTTTCTAGTAATTAATAGTAGATTAATTCACCACAACTTGAATTTTGATTGATTAGATAAAGTGTAAAACTTAACAAGAGTGATAATTAGAATTAAATTTTCTGTGAAAATTATATCTTATTTATATTACGATATAATATAGTGCACTTGTCAGTCTACTAAATTCGTATCACACTAATAATTTGACTATAGGATTACCTAAGAAGGATATACATGACTCATTGAGGGGATGAGTCCAAACTCATAAGGGAATCACCTTCAAGAGGAACCAAACTTTTATGAGTGAATATCCCACAGAGAAGGTCAAATATATAGGAACAGACCACTCTGTGTGACTTATTATAGCACCAAAAATGAAAGTCTCTATATGATGTATCTCCTTCCTATCCCCTAAGATATAAGGTGTGGTACAATGTGATATTAAGGAATTGTACATTTAACCATGAAAGACGAGRAGGTGATTTTTCCATGAGGGCAGTTCACACGTGTCATTGGAGAACTCACCGACCGAAGTGAGAGTTGTCTTAATGCCATGAAAATCAAGATAAGAGTGTATGACCATTAATAGAGTTATTTGCCCTTGAACTTAATTAATTCAATTAATACTTTGTATATGACTAGTTAAAGTTTGGCTAAAGACCCGCATACCTATTACATAAAACTTGTTACATTAAGTGTAGGTTCAAATCCAAACGACATTCATACCTATTATATAATACATACGAAACTATCGAAATTCAATTTGAAGTTTTGAGTTTTCTAAGGGATTGATATAAAAATAAAGTTTTGAAACATCATAATTAGATGATTAACTTTATTTAGAATAAATATTTTGTGACTCATGTATAACATTAAAAAATTTATGTAATGATTTTTTTGAATTCATAGATCTTCTAACTCTAAAAATTAAAAAATATGTTAAAAATGTCATACCCTTACATTGATATTTGTAACTCCTAGAGATTTTATGTCTTGTAAGGCGTGTTCCTTTGTTGTATTGTGCTTATAAAATCACTCCTAGTACTRTAATTTATAGGTGAGAAAGATATTGCGAATGGTCTCTCTTTTATACAAAATCCTCTATGTTCTCTCTATACTTGTGATTATTAAAACTTATTTGCATAATTTGGTTAAATAAGTTCGTGAAATCTTTCAATCAACGTTCTCATTAATGAGGCAACTAATTATGGCTACTATGGGGTTTATCCTTGAACCATGACTATCAAATATCACATGCACGTAGGAAAGTCTTTGTGTCTATAGGAAAATGATTTCTATCACGGCTCTTAAGCAAGTTTTTATTCTCTTTTCTTAAAGTTTTACATGTTTTTACCTTAATTATATATTATCTAGTTTCTGAAACTAATAATTTTGTTAAGATACAAAATGTATATTTTTCATAACAAGCCCATCATTGAGCAATTTGTATACAAAAGTTCTTTTAGGTATAATAGAACTCACCTTTATACTTGTTGATGGAAATGCTGATTCTCTGTTCCAAACTGTTGGTGGCAATGCCTTTCTATAGCAGTTAGGCATAGTGGCAAAAACGAAATACAACTTCATCCTACTCTGATAATAGCAGATTGGTCATAAAGTCTTCTACAATAATTTATTATACATTAATGAAAATATTTCAATATAACAAGATTTGACACTATACTAAGATCAGGCAAGGTTAATTTATTCAAAATAACAAGATTTGTTACGAAAAGTTACTCAGACTTCAATAGTTTCAGAACATTAATGGCATGAAGCCAATTAATAGTTGTTAGGACATCGACAAAAACTTATCCAACAATAATTTATTATACATTAATGACAAACTTATCCAAAATAACAAGATTTTGACACTTACCAATTTTTTTTTTTTTTTTTTGGGGACAAAGGGAAAATTTGACAAGTCAGTGTAATTTTGAGACGGATTCAGTTGTTTGTAAGGGCTGCTACCATATAAAAGGCTAAAGCCTTATGCAATTTGAGGATTAACGATAGCTGAGAATTCATCGTTCAGGTGAGTCACGCTATGATAAAAAACCTCTTCGCAGTGCTCATTCTATCCTTTTATCTTGCTCAAAAGATACATGTTTTTGCTTTTTATGAGCATTATGACGCTTATGTCGTTAATGCTCTTCCTGATAATGCCCATCCTTTGACAATTCATATTTTTTCTGGAGATGATGATCTTCATTTTCATGATCTTTATATAGGTGAACAGTTTCATTGGAATTTTACCTTTGCTGCCTTTGACAGAACTAAGTTTTTCGGTCACTTTTGGTGGAGTAACAAGGAGAGAGAATTCGCAGTTTTTGATTTTAACATAGCCAGTAAGCATTGTGGTATAACTCCTAACAATAACTACTGTTGGTGGGCAGTAAAAGAAGATGGTTTTTATCTTGCCAACAAGATTAATCCTTCTCCGGGAGATCTAGTGTATATGAATTGGTGGTTAACTAAATAATGTAAAGAGTTCTGATACTGTATTAACCGAATAATAAAAAACGCAAGAGTAGAAAGTTTGGTGCCTTTCATTGACATTCATTGTTATACAAATTATTTTTTCGTATTGGGACCRTCCACCAGTTCAAGTAAATCGATCGATCTGGCGAAGGATTGGTCAGAAATCACAATGGCAATATAGAAACCATTCTTTGTTTGCTAACCACCAGCGAATGTTCTCATTGGTCATATGAAAATTTGGCCTGCAGATTTCGAACTGATCTGTGGTGGCTAGAGATGGGTGGAGCAATAACGAGGGGCGTTCATCCTTGAATTTGATTTGATTTTTATCATATTTCAAATTAAATCAAAAGTTTTTATTTGAAAATTTTAAACCATAATGAAACCACTTATTGTTACCTTTGATTTGGATCAAATTGAAATAATTTATGGAATTTAAATGATTCTTCTGATATTAAGTTTTGATGTTCTCTTTCAAATATTTACTTTTGATTGTCATTTGAAATATGGCCAAGCTCTTTTATACCCTCTAATCCACCAACTAGCAACGATCATAAAAAGAGCCGTTTCTAGACTTGATAAGCCTATCTTGAACAGTTGAAATAGGCAGGGTTGCATTCGAGGTTCCATCCGAACCTCTCGTGAGAGGACATCAGACGCTGCATTTACTACCCTCGAATAGTCTGACTTCCCTCAGAACTTGAGTTCAAAGTTGACTTTGGACGGCAGTTCATGTGCACTTTGGATGGCCAAAACATAGTATTGCTGAGTCTGAGGTCCTACTACCTTCGGAGCACCTGCTAGCTTTGGAGCCGAGGTACAGTAAGATCTTGATTTTGAAGCAGAGTTCGGATGCAAGTCTCATTCCCTTTGAGCGGTCGATATATAGCCTTGCTTAGTCTAAACCTTCGGCCGAAGGAATTCGAACTTAACACAATATACTTAGAATGTCGGAAACACTAGGAATGTGTGTCTTAAAGTAAGAATACTTAGGATACACATTCTTTGTTATTTCCATAGTCCTTCATACATTTTTATATGGCCATCACAAGTTTTTCAAATAAGATAACATTTATAAAAACATATCAAAAAACATTTTGTCAAAACAATTTGTAAGAATTTCAAAGCTTTTATCCTAGAAATCAAAACTAACCTAAGTATAATGTAATATATAAAAGATTAAGTCTTATGCGCTTAGGTCATAAACCTATATGAACTAGATCTTATATTTCACTGAATCTTTATGAATTGGAGATAATCTTGTCAATCGATGCCTCATAGATTTATCATATGTTTTGTAAGAACAGCCTTTGTATATGAACATTAACTGTTATATATATATAATTTTTGTACACACAACTAAAACTTTTGTCAAAACTCTCAACACTTCTAACGCAACGTTGATATTTATGATAATTTAGACTTGTAATATTCTCTGAGTATTATATCGTCAATATTCTATTAAGATTATTTAGAGTTTAATTTATGAAAAGTATCTTAGCCTATATTGTATGCTATAATACGGATTAAGAAACCCCAAAGTTAAAAGGGAGCCTATTCTAAACTCTAATTATGCTCTATTTAGTATCCTAGAATAGTGATGTAATAGTTGAAGAACTTACATTAGTTTTGAGAGAAAATAGAACGTTCTTCKTCTTCTGTTTTTTGAGAACCAAACAAATTTTATTAGCTAGCAAGGCAAATCCGCCTAGTTTCTTGTAAAACAATAGGGCAGCAATCTCAACCAACCCAGMAAGATAAATTATTCAGCCATCCTATCTTAGATAACATACGTCCTGGACTGTTGAGTGACCAAATATGACGTTTTTCATTGTGAGTATATTGTGTGATATAGTTACCTGTTCATTCTTTTTTATTGWGCTTGGAACTGAATTTTCGAATTGGTTACTTTTTGAACAGTCCATTGACGAACAAGCATCTTAGGAGAATTGTGAGAGGGTTGCTGAAAGAAGTTTTAGTGAGAAGTCTTAATAGAGGATCSAGTATTGACGTTGAAGAAATCCCCAACAACTAACAAAAGCTACACGATACAAATAGGATGAGTTTTTTGTTTATTTGAATGTTTCATGTCCAAGATCTTTTACAACTAATTATTTTAGTAGATTTGATTCAATGTCTGTATGTAATCTCATAGATGTAGACATTTTAAGTCGAACCATATCAATTGTGCATTATCTAAGTAGAATTATTTTTTGTTTTTTATTATTAACTAGTATAGGACGTGTGTTGTACATTATTTTGAACCTGATATATAGTGCTTACTCATTCCACAATATTTTTGAACTATCTATTTGAGAAATTTCACATTTTTATTACTGCAATTTTTGAAGACGCTATACAATTTACCATTTATCATTAAAATGATCATTRGCCCCATGCTAATTGATTTTCAAGAACTCAACACCCTTCGGTTACCTTAAAATGCCACTAAGAATTCAATGTCTGAAATTTGATTATTCTTTACTTAATTTAGTTTTCTATGCTTCAACTTGGTCCATTCTCAAATCAGGAAATTTTGTGTTTTTGTAGAATTTTAGAAACACTGAACATATGAAATACTTTCAAGCTCATTAGCTCAACTAATTTATGAATTTTATAAACATCGAACATATGAACTACTTTGAACTTAATTTTTGAAATTAATTCATAAAATTTTAGAAACATTGAACTTTTAAAATACTTTGAACTTAATTTGCTAAATTAATTCATAGAATTTTAGAAATATTGGACATTTGAAATTTGGACTTAATTTGTTATATTGATTCATAGAATTTTAGAAACATTGAACATGTACAATAGTTTGAATTTAATTTGTTAAATTAATTCATATAAGAAGAAAATCAGAAGTTGAAGAATGCGAATGTCAAAAGAAAGAAGTCCTTTGCTTGTTTCTTCACAATAATTTTGGATACAATTTACTCCATTATATGGAGATGTGAGCTATGAGGATGATAAGAAAGAAAAGTACATAAAGATAAATTACATACTTTAAATCTAAACAGATATCTAAACATCCCTCGCTTCAAATTTAAATGTTAGGCATATCATCATCCTTATCATGCCCCCTCAAGATGGAGGTGGATTGCATACCGAGTCCTACCTTGCTATGGAGAAAGAAAAGGGATGACTTTGGTAAAGGTTTCGTGAAGATATCAACTAGCCGATGATTAGAAGGCACAAAACACGTGACAAGAGTTCTCATAGCAACTTCTTCTTGAACAAAAAGATAGTCTATTTTGATATGTTATATTCGAGCATGGAACGATGAATTAACAGATATATGAAGTGCACTAAGATTATTACAGAATCATTGTGGAGGTTGAAGGAGATGAATTCCAAGATCATGTAATAAGAATTTAAGCCATATTAGTTCAATAGTAGTGGAAAACATGGATCGATCGATATTCTTCTTTTGAACTTGAGGGGRCAACTGTAGTTGCTTTTTGGAATACCGAGAGATACAATTTGCACCTAACAAGACACAAAAACTAGTGGTACTGCAGGGAGTCAAAAAACATCGAGTTTGATATGCATCTGAGAATGCATAGAAAGATTTCGAGGAATGAAGCATAGACCATAATCTTTTGTGCCTTTAATATAGCGAAGAATACACTTCTTGAGATTTATTAGAGTTGGTTTGTGAGAAAACCAACTGAATTTGTTGAATGCATGTTTAATGTACCTAATTTTTAAATTTGATGTGAGGGTTTGTTTAGATATATGTTTAAATTTAAAATATGTATTTATCTTTATGTACTTATCTTTCTTATCATGCTCATGAGTCACATCTCCATATAATGTAGTCCATTTTATCCAAATTATTGTGAAGAAATACAAAAATTAGTCCTTCTTTCCTTTCACGTTCATATTCTTTTGCTTCTGATTTTCATCATGCATTGTATCAGAGCCTTCTAATCTCTCCAATATGAGTGCAACTCTGAAGGTACCTAATCTTGTGATTTAGTCTTTTCATCAATGTGCTAGTTTGTATCAACCAAATTAGACTCCAACAATTATCTGACATGGAGATCATAAATTCTCCATCTATCTCATAGGCTCAGTGGAGTCAATTGTATCCAAATTACTGTTAAAGAAATACAAACATAAAGCCTTCTTTCCTTTCAATGTTGATGTTCTTTAGCTTTTGATTTGATTCATGGTTTAAACCTAATATTACGATTCGGTCTTATAGGTGTGCCAGTTTGGTATCAACCAAATTAGGCTCCAACAATTATCTTACGTGAGATCATAAGTTCTCCTTCTATCTTATAGCTCGGTGTTCTTCACCATTTATGAAAAGATGGTACTAAACCACAACAACTACTAGAGATGACAATAAAATGAAGAATCCAACTTATTTCTCGTGGTTGACAAATGATGGATCACTAATCAAAGTAATGCAAATCAACCAAGATTAGGTAGGACCATTTAGCTTGTAATGTTATGTCAAGGGATTGGGAAACAAAGAGAGAGTTGATGCAAAATGGGGGTGAAGTATGATAAACAAGAAAATTTCTTCCTTTTTTTGCTAACCTTTTCATTCAACACTTCTCGCATCTCTTTTCTAAATATTTTATTTTTTCATCATCCAAGACACAAAGCATATGAATATCACTTCACTTTTTTTTTTCCACATATGAATATCACTTTTTCATCTCACAGTAAGTTAAAATTTTCATCCTCCTCCTTCTCTCTTTTTTTTGGTTTTTTTCTTTTTTCTTCTAAGGGCATTTTATGCTCCATCTCACAATTCTTCAACAACCTTCATAATTCTCCAATCATTATCAACTTGTTCTACATAATTCACCATATTCATAAAAATATATAAATAAGAGCTCTCCTCAAAATATGGTTATTTATCTAGTTTACTCAAAGAGAYACAAGTTGAATCATAAGAAGGCTAAAAATGGGAACTAGGGCTGGATCATTGAGTTTGGTAGGCATGAAAGGTTGGAACTTTTCAAAGAAGGCCGGTTACCATCATCTCTTGGTCAATTCACAATACATATTATTTCTCCTTGAGAAGTATTAAAGTAGTTCTATGATGTCAAAATCCTCTTATCAAATCCCATAATGCAAGAATTAAGTAAAACAACTTCCCTAATACAAGACTAAGGTAAAGTGTGCTCAAATGTGTGAAAATCATGAAATGATGAACACTAATAGCTTATTACTTTAAAAACTCCTAATATGCTTCAAGGTATCATATATTCAACATCTAGATAAAAAATAAGACACTAACTAAGACATGATCTACTAAAGCCAATGAAACTATAACTAACTACGAAAGCAGTTAGTTAAAGCAAATAAACTCCCCCACACTTAATCTCGACATTGTCCTCAATATATAAAGTAGTAGGGAAAAAAAGGTAAGAAAGAATAATATCTTCTTGATTTCCATGTTGGGGCTTGAGTTACCTCCCAATAAGTGTTTTTCTATTGTCTTTAGCTGGACATTCACAAAAACTATTCAAGAAGGTTCCTTYAGTTGAAGTGTAGCCTTTGGTACCTTCTTCCTCTATATTTGCTTTGCTTTCACTTTGGTGGGTCCACCTCGAAACTGTAGTATTCAAACAACTATTCAATATATCTTGAGATGCTTTTTTCTTGCAAATATCTTTCAAARATGTGTCAATAGTAGAAATAAACGAATAAGAATCAATTAGATCATGATTTTTCATAAGTTTGAAAATATCAAAAGTTACTTGTTCATCGTTTACCCTTAAATTTACTGAACCTTGTTGCGCATCAATTAAGGTCCTACCTGTTGCCAAAAATGTTCTCCCTAAAATCAAAGCTACTTGTTTATCCTCTTCCATATCCAAAATAACAAAATCAGTACGAAATATGAATTTATCCACTTTTACCAAAACATCCTCAATTATTCCTCTAGGATAAATTAAGACCTATCAACAAGTTGCAATCAAATTGTTATTAGTTTCACTTTACAAATTCCTAGCTTTTTAAAGATAGATGAGGGTATCAAATTTATACTATCTTCTAAATCTCATAAAACTTTACCAAATTGTATATGACCAATATTGCAAGGAGTAGTAAAATTCCATAGATCTTTTAGCTTTTGTGGAAGCTTTTGTTATAAAATTGTAATATTGCAAAGCATAGTAAAAGACCTTGGATCTTTTAGCTTTTATGGAAGCTTTTGTTGCAAAATTGTTGTATACACCTGAGTAAGCATAATAGTCACATGTTCCTCCAGCTTTCTTTTGTGAGATAAGATAGCTTTCAAAAATTTTGCATAGCTAAGCATTTGCTCCAATATATCTGCAAAAGGAATGTCAATATGCAACTTTATAAAATTTAGAAAATTTCTTATCCAGTTGTGCTGTTTAAGCCTTTGGGGATAGGGAATGGTGAAACATATGGTTTAGGAGAACAATGAAGTTTAAAGTCCCTCTTTAGAATTTTTCTCATCCTCTCTATTGGTAACTTATATCAACATCCTTCTCAGTTTTCTCCTTTTCGAGTACTTCTTGGGGCTCATTTACTCTTCTCAAGATAATTTCTTGCACTTGTTCTTTAGGATTTTTCTTAGTCGCACTTGACGAAGCACTTTGAGTGCAATTGGATAAAAGATTCTCAATTTTCCCCACTTACATCTGCAAATTTCTGATAGAGGCCTCTTGATTCTTTATTGAGGTCTTTTAACTTTGAAACCTTTTCTCAATGCTTTCTATGAACTTTAGTGATGATATCCTAAAATTTAGATTTCCTTTCTTGAGCAAGAGGTTGATTTTGATATCCCAAAGATGGATTCCTCCCCCTTCTTGATTGTTTCTCCATGAGAAGTTTGGATGACTTCTCAAACCTAGATTGTAAGCACTTGAGAAGGGCTGAAATTGGATCTATTATTGTTGACATAATGAGCTTGCCCCAATGATGGATCAATTTTCTCAAAATATTGGCATCCAACATTAGCATGACCTCCTCAACAATTAACGCATGATACCTTATGAGAATTCAAACTAGTTATTTCCTTAGTTAGAGCTACCATCTGGGTATAATTGAGTAATAGCATCTAATTTCAATACCTTTGCAATCCTTGTTGCCTGATATCTGGCTGATGATTGATAATTGTTGGTGGTTATTGATAGATAAAATCACATATGCAATTAAGATTCACTCATGCAAGTATACAAAGTCTATAAGTAATATATAGTGAATAGAGTATCAACCCCACAAGGATTGTTGGTTTAAGAATGGTGGTTTAAATTTCCAATAAGATCAATTGTTAGTTTGGTAAATGTCACTAAAATAAATTAAATTAATGATAAGGTGAAAGGGTTTATAACATCCCAACAACAGCTTCACAAAATATGTTTAAGAGTAATAAATAGAGGTGGGATTAGTGAATCCCCTAAGTAGTACTGGTTTTGAAATATATGGCATTGCAACGTTCCTACTTTAGCATTATCTCTACAGCAAAGTGACATTYACATGCAAGCTGAGACAAAATATGATCTCACCTTTCCAATTTGTTGATCTTACTTCTGGTCCGTTAGATTTTTTACCCTTCTAAGATTTATTACCTCATTCCAGAAATATAAAAAAGCTCAAATCTCTATGGCTTTATGAGCTAAACATATATTACCATAGGGTTCATAAATGAGAAATCCCAAAACTCACATCCACACAAGCATTCTACTACTCTAGTTTTTTTTGAACCTTCAAGTAGCTCATACAATCACCATAAATGATCAGTAAATGGTGAAGGTACAACAATAAATAACCTTGTATAGTGCACGTAAATAAGTACATTTTGCATRAATAACATCCCTCAATCCATTAAATAATTAGGTTCATCAAGAACCCCAACTTATACAACTTAGCTCATGCTCTTAAATATACAAAAGATATAACATTCAATGCTCAATATTCTTTAAATGATAAAATATCAATGATAAGCCTGAAGTAGAGTTGGCTGTTTGGTGAAGAACTTTTGGTTCTTCTTCCTCTTTTAACCGATAGTTTTTCTTCTTTTTACCTATATTTCTTCACATCTTTTCTTCTCTAAAACTCCACTCTCAATTGCTCTCTGTTCTGTTTTGTCTTCTGTGTGTCCGAATGAATATGCTCTTATGCCTTCATATTCCTTATTTTCCTAAAGCTTCCTTTGGAAGATAAGGCCAAAATGGACAAAAGTACAACACTTATTAAAACTTCATTGGGTAAAATTCCCGTAGGTGCTTTATGTCTTTTGCTTTTTCTTAAATAGTAGATTCCAAATGGCGACACCTCATTAGCTCTTATTTTCCTTATTCCCTCCAATTTTGCTCCTCAATACATATGCCATCATTGCAAAACAATGCTACAGCATCGTCGTTGACTTTGCTATGTGACTTTCATTTTCCTTCATAATCCTCAAATAACATGATAATATAATTGCACTTTCAGATTCCTACAAAATAAAGCATTTTTATTCAATAAAAGCTTGTGAAATCTATACTTTAACACTTTTGCATTCATGACATTACTTTATTAGATTTAAGCAATCTCTAGGATAAAATGGCATAAATAAATGCTTGAAAAATTAGAAGAAAGTGAGAATAAGCCAATAATCACATATAAAAATAATGAATTTTCACCCAGATCAGTCATGCTGTCAATAACCTCATATACCTCATTTTGATCCTTTAATGTCAAGATTCGTGCTATGGCATTCCCAAAGTCTAAGATACATGAGTTCACCTATTCTTCAACTATGTTATCTAACCGACATTCCCAATCTATATATCATGCATTGAGCAATCAGATCTAGTAATATTGTATATACTTTTTCAAGATATAAACAACATATTCTTCTAAATAATTAAGCTATATCTCTATGCTTAATTCAACCTAAAAAATGAATTAAATAAATGATCCACAAAGATTACACAAATCATGTAAGTATATCTCATTTCACATGTAATTCATGTCACAAGTTATTTGACCTAATTGCATAAGTGTTATTTTTAATCATCTTATACAATGTTTGAAACAATTGAAAGATGATCAATCATACAATGAAACATTAAGAACAATAACAAGGCTTCAATGACAAAGACATATCAAATATGGAAAACGCCTAATTCAATAACATAGCAACTAAAAAGTTTACATCATGGTGTTAGAACAAAAGACTTAGGTCATAATGATTTGAATAAAAATAATAAGGAATGGAAGACTAAAATAGAAAAATATCACGAAGATACAATAAGCTTGATTGATCAATCTTCAATCCGTTGGTCTTTTTATCCTTCCAAAAAGCTTCTTCTAAGTGCTCCAATATGTTATATGAATTTCCATAATCTGATTCCCTAATCATTTGCTAAAACGAGTGTATTTATAGTTTGAAAAACTCAATTAACAAAAAATCAACAAAAAAATGGAAAACGCACCAAGTCGACGCCTGTTTGGGCCGGGCGA
Source organism: Rhazya stricta (assembly GCA_001752375.1). Classification (NCBI taxonomy): domain Eukaryota; kingdom Viridiplantae; phylum Streptophyta; class Magnoliopsida; order Gentianales; family Apocynaceae; genus Rhazya; species Rhazya stricta. The sequence continues at coordinate 4,370,563 of MEJB01000018.1, read as the reverse complement.
CACCGGTTTAGGCTCTCTGTTGTGCCTTTTGCCTTTGGTTTCGAATTTTGGAACTTTGCTCTCATAATAGGTGCCTGTTAGCCAAACAAGCATCGGTTTGACCCAGACAAGGGCCTGCTTGAGCTCAATTTTTTTTAACCAACTTGTTATATTTGCATATTAGTTCATGTAATCATCATTTTATTCCTTACAAGGTAAAATAAGAGATATGTGATATGTTTACAATATAAACAATATTTATATTTATATTTCTATCACTTTAATCCTACAAAACTCATATATATATATATATATAAATGATGTATCACAAGGTCTAAAGCAATGTTGAATAGGACAGCAGGTGGCAACACGAGCATCAGTAATGGGGTGATTGTCGTAGAGAGCGAGAGAGACTTGAGATAGATATGTTTTGACTTAAACGATATCCAACTGCGAGAGGTTATTAGAACAACGAAAATACGTTCTCTTTCATATTTTCGAAATACATTTTTGAATAAAAAAGAAAATTTATAATAAAAATGAAAATATTTTTTAAAATACTTTAGAGCAAAATACTCTCCTACCACTAATTTGATTTAATAGTTTATTTTTTCTAACACATATACACGCACATACATATATATATTGAAAGCAAAAGGATTTATTGATGGTTGTCAACATGAATAGCTGCCTAAGTATCCTGTAATACACATTCTACTCAAATTCGGGGTTACAACTTCAACCCTAGCTAGGCAGGGTATGAGCCAAAAGATTTCTAGATCACTCAACATGTCTAAACTCACAGCTAGTAAAACGGAGTGCTTCGTGCTTAATGTCAGCAATTAAGTTGCCAATGGCTGAAATCATGGAGCTGCTTGACTATTTTCAGTGCATCGCCTTCCAAAATGATCATGGAATTCACATACTCCTTTGCGAAACGTATGCCAGCAAGTGAAGCATGCGCCTCGGCATGAGGATAAGTAAGAATCAGATTTTTATCCCTAATTATTTCAATTTTCTCAAATAACGAATGGATTAACATAAAATGCTTTAGTTTGATTTAATAGTTTGTTTTACTAGTATGATATGTAATAATCAGGATTTTTTCTGCTAAGTTTCAATTCCCTCAAATAATACTTACTCCAATATTAAAAAAAAAGGATTGTTTACCATATATATATTATCTCAACTTATACGAATGAAAATCCCTATTACATATTATGTCTATTCTTTGCAATGCTTTATATCTCATTTCATATTACCAGTCATTCTTCGGGCAAATTTGACAACTCAAATAAATGAAATATAATGTTGTGTCGGATATAATTGTAGAAAATGTTGTAAGGGCTGCTACTGTATAAAGCCTTATGTAATTTGAGGTACAACATTAGCTAAGAATTTCACCACTAAGAGAAGCCATACTGTGAATAAAAATCTCTTTCCAGTGCTTATTTTATCCATTTATTTTGCTCAAAACTTAAAAGTTTGTTGCATTTTTGGATGATTATGATGTATATATAGTTAATGCTCTTCCTCATGACCCTCATGTTCTGACCACTCATATTTTTTCTGAAGACGATGATTTCCATTTTTATGATCGATCTTCGAGTAGATGAGCAGTTCCATTGGGTTTCGAAATTGGTGCTTTTGATATCACTAAATTCTATGGTCACTTTTGGTGGTGTAAGAAGGAGAGAGGATTTGCAGTTTTTGATCGGGAGATTGCTATTACCATTGCGGTCTAAATGCTCAGAACATCTGCTGGTGGGTAGTAAAAGAAGATTCAGACATCTGTTGGTGGGTAGTAAAAGAAGATGGGTTTTATACAGCCAATAAGACTGATCCTTCTCCTGGAGATCTATTGTATGCGAATCGGTGGTTACCACATACTGCATGATGTTTCAATACTGGAAAAAAAAAAAAAAAATGAATGAAACTCTGTTGGCCCATTCATGGACATTTGTTCTTAGATAAATTCTTGTTTGATATTCATCCACTATCAGCCCTACTTCTAGCTCCATTTCCAGGAACTGGTAAGGTGTACTTATATATTGAAAACATTTGGCTGTTCAAACAAACATTCCATTAAATTTGCAATTTTCATTAATTTGGATGAAGAGTGAAGAGAGTGAGACATCCCAAAGGATGTTACACATATAGCCCAAACAAAATCACAATACAACCCAAGAAAGAGCAAAGATTTAGAAGTCTATTTGGTCAGCTATGACGCCCCAAAGCCTGACATGATTGTACTGTCACCGGTCTTTATCTGAATTAAATTTTACCTCGTAACGAATACAGAACGGACTCAGGGATCAGCACACCAACCATCACCGATTGCCTCAGTCGCCGACTTTTGCTTTCTTTTGCAATAGCTGAACATTCCATCATTAGGCTTGGGAACCGACGCCGATTTCCATTCCCTCTGCAGCTTGTTGGATGTGTTATTTTCGTTTCAGTTTCCTTGGTTCTCGTTCTTCATCTGATAATCTAGAACAAGATGAAAGCCGCGCAGGAGAAACGAAGGAGGTCGGGTCCAGATTAAAATCGAAGAGAAGTTTCTATGGATGAAGATGAACTGATAGAAATGCAACTGGAAAATGGTATGGAGTCGTCTGTGAAATCGAAAACCGTAATAGCCTAATAGAACTGTCCACAAGGTGTAGAATATTAGTAATGATGTGATATATAGATTCGGTAAACGCTTCCTTGCGTATAAAACAGAAAAATGTTTTTTTTTTTTTTTTTTTAACGGTCATGAAGCTAAAGCATACAAGTTATATAATTCCAATACCAAGAAGGTGATTATAAATATGGATGTTATTTTTGACGAGCAAGGACCTTGGAATTGATTTTCTAAAGTGTCTAGACATCCAAAACCATCACCTTTTACTCCATCAAAGGTTCAAAGTTTAATAGCTAATAAATCCATTAGCCAAGGAGGAGAGCAAGTTGAAAGCTCTAGTAGTTCACAACCTTCTAGAATGTCTCAGCGAGAACGTAGCCAACCTATTCATTTTCAAGATTATGTCATTAATAGTGATAATAATTTATTTGATGAAGATATTTATGAATTATATTTGATTTGCATATTGTGTACTACTATTAATGAACATTAGATTTGTGCTATGGATAAGGAAATTCATGCTATTGAGAAAGATAAAATTTGAGAATTGACTACTCATCGAATTAATAAAAAGCCCATTGGTATTAAATATGTACACAAGACAAAGTAACACTCTAGAGAGGTAGACCGTTTCAAAGCAAGAGAGGTTATGATTAGTAAATTTGGGATTATGATTGAGATGAATGCTTGGTTTTCTACTGCATCAATAAGAAGATTCAACTCTAATATTTTGTGGTAACAAGTCAGCTACTGATTTATCCGAAATATCAAATTTTCAAGGTCGCGCCAAACACATCAATATCAAGTTGAGCATCTATAACACASAGATCGTTGAATCCCAGTGCACCAGACAATGCCGTTTGCACCTGAAAATGTTACCAAAGATTGAGGAATTCCATTCCTAGGCAACTGTTGTGAGAACTGACTGGTATGAAGTAAAGACCCTTCCATGGATTCCTAGACTTGTCCGAGTAAGCCCTAAAATTATGGCTGGAGAAACGAGGTGCCCTCCATCTGAAAGGGAGCCGAACCCCGTGAGGGACGGGTTAGATGATCACTCTGAATTAGAAATCAGGTGGTGGTCTGAGRAAACACCAAGCAAATGACGAACACAGACATTGGGGAAGAGGTGCCTCCATGAGGGGTTACACCATGCACYATCCAACGTCTCTCAAATACTTGCTCGGCCACCCCTTTTTATTGGACCATGTGAAGCGGCGTCCAGTCAACCCTAAATCCATCTAATCGCAAGAATCAATCGTGGTGCTCATACTCCTGGTCTGGTGCTCTAGATTTTAACCCCTTTAATAATTTTACCCATTAAAATATTTATAATTACTGCAATTGGATAACTATTAATTTAGTCTTTCTCATACATAGTGTTTGTTTTGAAGGCAAGTAGTTGGATAAACTTTCATTCAGAATATTCTTTTTCACATTTTTTGACGTGCAAAATTTGTAGGATGCTTGAGAAAGTTACTTTCCCTCCSAAAGTTGGGTTCATTTGGATCAATATGAGTTAGAGGACTCATTTAATTTACACTCTCAAATAGAAAGGAAAATGTGATAGTCAAAATTCAAATATCAGAATTGCTTAAGGAAGCAATTTGATCTCTAAAATTCATCAAGTTGATGTATGTAATTAGCAATTTCTATTAAAAAAATGAGGAAAAGAAATCTATAAAAATGAAAACGAAAATAAGGAAAACCTAAAGAAAAAGAAAAACATGTATCAAAGTGAAGATCGCCTAAAACTTGAATAACAATTCTTAATAGATTATATATGTAGTTGTTTATGTTATCGATTATCTTGATGCACAAAGTCAGCGTTCACTGTTCAAAGCCTTAAAAGTGAATTTTCTAAATGTGTTTGAATTATATATGAAATAGAATTTTCAAAATAAGAGCGCATCACGATTAATAGCATTACTCACTTTTGAACTTAATTAATTTCAATCAATATTATGTGTGTAGCTACTTGAAGTTCAGCCAAAATACTTAATTCTAGGCTTTGCCCATCATTGTTCTCTCAAACTAAAAACTTGTCACACTACATATAGGTTTATGTACGAAAGACACTCATACCAATTACATAGTGTAAATAAATCAGTCCAAATTTCACTTTGAAATTTTAAAATTTCTGCGGATGACTATAAAATATAGGTTTTAAAATTTCAAAAATTAAATGATGATTATTTTGATTTAGAATAAAATTTTTGTAGCTAGTATATCATATTAAAAATTTATGTAGCTCCATTCTTGAATTCATTGATCTTATAACTCTCAAAATTAAAAAATGCATGCAAAATGTTGTAACTTCCTTGCATTGAGATTTGTAATTCCCACAGATTTTATGTTTTGTATCCCCTTTTTTTATTTATTGTATGGTGGTTATGAAACCACTCCTACTACTATAAAAGCGTAAGAAAGACATTGAGAATTGTTTTTCTTTATACCAAAAAAAATGCTTTTTATTGTCTCTATACTCATGATTAATAAATCTTATCTGGGTAAACTGATTGAATAAGCTYGCGAGGTCATCCAGTGAATGGATAGATTAGTGACGCAACTTAAGGTACTATCAGGTTTTATCTTTGAGACATGACTGTTGATGTGTCATTAAATTAGCAAAAATAATTAACCTACTCTCAATGGATAAAAATTGTATAGTGGAGATTAAGATCTTCTCCTTAGGGAATCTGTGAGTCAATTTCTCTTAGATAAAGCCCGAAAAATGGAGGTTTTTGAAGATATTACTAAATTACCGATTATTCTAAAGCAAACAAATCATAAGAAAACAAATCATAAGAAAAAAAATAAATAGCAAATAGAGTTGGAGACGATACATGTGAAATATTCAATAAAAGTTCCTAATTCCATCTTGATTCTATTCAACCAATCACAAAAGCAAAGATAACTTATAAACTGATTATAGTATATAGTTGTCCGGAAACCTATTAATAATCAATCTCTCCTTACTGTTTTGTTGATTACAGAAAACCTTCGATAACCACTACCTAATCCTAAATACAACCCTCAGAAAAGTCTAGGATTTTGGTGTTCCGGCAACATTAAGTAGAAAGACCCAATTCATAACCAACAAACTCAAATCTTATTTGTTTTAGGTTAGATTATTTACTCCCATGATAAGAATTATATGGCATAACAAACATAACCTATCAAGTTACCACTTGTTTAAACCTAAGAAACAATTACAAATTTGCAAGTTTAACTGGCTGCAAGGTAAAAAGTCTAATCAAATAACAGCACCAAATTATTGACTAAACTAAATACCTAAACGTCCCGAAAAGCAGAGAGTAAATAAATACTTAAAAAGAATCAAGTTGATAAAATAGTTAGATCTCACAATTTGTTCTTGAATCAAGGCTTCATTAGTAATTCAACCGGAATAAAGTTTTTAACACATAGTAATGAGCAAAAACATAACGTATGTAATAGAAATGTTGAATACTAAATAATCTTTGAACATTGAAATTGTGGTTCCTATCCCATATATATAGGATTAGAAAACTCACCGAATCCTAATAAAACTCAACTATATAATAGCACCAATAAAATCATATTCCAAAAAGGAAATAAGTATTTTTTGAGAAAAAACTCCCAATTATATGGGATACATATCCCTTAATCCTCCCAATACAATAGGGATCTTCCAAAAGATAATCTTTAAGGCTGAAAATGCTCCTATAATGCCTCCTTTTCTCCAACTACCTCTAAAAAGTACTAAATGGATAAAATATCAATGAGATACATGATTAGTGCAATAAATTTGTTCCATAATCCACCAAGTACTCCACAATTATCGCACTAATTTGGACTATATCATCTACACCACACCTAAACGATGCTTGTGCTCAAGCATTCCATGAAAATCAAAACAAAACAAAAGATACAATACCAAAACACAATAAACAAATCCTACTAATCTCAAAAATTCCCAACAAATGCACAATCATAATCCACCAACTACTCCATAATTATCGCACTAATTTGGACTCTATCATCTCCCCTACACCTAAACGACGCGTGTCCTCAAGCATTCCATAAAAATCAAAACAAAACAAAAGACATAACAAAAAAACACAATAAACAAATCCTAGTAATCTCAAAATGTTTCCAATAACTGCATAATCATAAGTGAGCTAAAATCCATCAAAAATCACATGCAAATCATAGTGCTCAACCAAAGCAAATGTTAACTCCCTTAGTAATCACCTCAAAGTCAAAACACAAACTTCTCAATCAATCTCACAAAGATAGGCACTCTAAATCACTTAAAAGTATATACGGATTAATATCACTCAACTTGACACAAAAATGGTATACCTTGCACATATATCACATCACCACCACTAAATTGGGGCAAGGGTCAAATGTAGGATAAGAAAAGGATGCACAAGGGTTTATAAACATCAAAGGAAATGCACAACCAATCAAATGATGTTCAGTCTTGTAGATCTACTTTTCTCAACATTCGATAACTCGTTTCCTCAATTTTTGCAAATCACAAAGTAGCTCAAAACGTTTCATCAAATTATAGCATTGCTACAACTTGCAATCATTGATATTTTTCTCTTTTCCTCTTTTTTTTTTCCCTTTCTATTTTCACTTTCTTTGTTCTTTTTCTTCTTTTGCTTTTTGAGCCCATGGCTTCTTTCTTACTAGATATCCAACTATAGTTTTCAACAACAATTCGTATCTCCCACGAAGTATTCACTTCTTAATCAACTAGTCATGCATTTCTTTGACATTTGGGTTTAAAGATGGTCTATAATCAAAGAAAATGGTCAAGGATAAGATATTTATGATTTAGTCAAGGAAAAGGATAATAAGGCTCAAATGGGTCTGCTAGGGGAAAATTGTAAAGGGTTGGTTATTTGAAGGCCAAAAATGGGTATTCCTAAGTGCCTTGATCATTTTGGTATATAAATCTCGCTAATGTGGTCTTGACATGAACAATGGTGCAAGTTCTAGAATAACCATCTATTTTATAACAACCACTCAATCAAAGAAAAAGTGAGCATGTAGAAAGAAAAACTAGTTACGGCTCAAATCTTACTTATGAATTGCTTTTTAGGTTGATCCATTTATGTTCATTATTCAAGGTGCTTAACGGGGACACATTCACATATGCTTGAAGTAACTAGTTCTACATGTTATCAAAGAGAATTTCAACTTAACAAATGACATACAAAGCATTGGAATATATTGAGATCCTCAGACACATTAATTCGTAAACAAACAATAAAACAGAAAAGAAAAAGAAAATGAAAATACTTTCGTATT
>MEJB01000018.1:4301370-4362363 GCA_001752375.1 Rhazya stricta | reverse complement strand
TGGTGGATAGTGATTGAAGGTTGACTATCGGGGATGATGGAGGCGGCAGCTGTGGAAAAGGAGAGAGAAAATGAGGGTTAGGGAGGAGAGGGTAAAAGAGAAAAAGGAAAGAAAATAAAATAAGAAAAAAGGAAATAAGAAATAAAAGAAAAGAGAAAATAAAAATGAAGAAAATCTTTTTGAAATTTTCAGATTTTTGAAAACAATGAAAATTCTTTTTGGAATTTTTGGATTTTTTTCTTTTTTGTTTTGGAGAATCTATATAGCCATATGGAATAATAACTTCACTTTTGGACTATTGAAGGCATCTCAAAGGTCAAATTTCGAAAAAAAAAAAAACATATGGGCATATGATAAATTCAGTTACTTTGCCCCAAGCTACCATATAGGCATAAGGTATTCCTAGGCTGCTTTTGGAATATTCTGTGGAATATGAAATTTCAACCTGTCAAATTTTGCTTCAAAAATTCAAGTAAGTCAATTGTCACTAACTATGAAATAAAATAAGTAAGAAAATAAAACAAAAAGCATTAAAATCTTCGGTTGCCTCTCAACAAGCTCCTTTCTTTAACGTCTTTGGCTAGACATTCTCCTTGTTCAGTTTAATTGACGCTAGTTGAACCAAGTGTATCTCCTCAATCTTGGATATCCACATACTCAAGAAAATGTTCAAGTTGATCACTATTAGCATCAAATATTTGACCAATTGCCGACTTTGGAACTCAACTGCACAATGACCAACCACTTTAGTAATAAAAGAAAGGACTATCCACTTAGTATGCAATATACCAAGTTCGAGCTTCAAGAATTTAGGCACCCCATCGATAGTAAAATTTCTATTAAGAGCAACTTTTAGTGTATAATCACCATCCAGATAAAAGATTCTATGTCCTAGGGGGATAACATCTACAATAAAAGCACACCTTACATCATTATTGGATCTCATGGAATCATAAATATTACATTTAATAATTTCCCCATCAAATTCCATGGTTGATGCACTGTCATATGTGTCAATTGCTATCCTGGATGTTTCATAAATCGAATTAGAATAAATTTTATCTTTCATGTAAGGTGCATAAGATTCATCAGGAACAACCATCCCATAAGTAATTTGTACTAAAACATGCTCTTGAACTCCCTCAAGAGACATGTTAGATCTATCAACAAGTTGAACAATCACAACTATTTCTCTTAATAAAGAAATAATAAGAGAAAAATAAAGAGAAAGAGGCATGACATTTATTTGAGCTCCAAAATCAAACAATGTTTTCTTAGTTTTAGCATTATCTAATTTATTTGAGCTCCAAAATCAAACAATTTAGTAAGTATACATGGGTCCTTGCATTTATTTGGCAGTTGCTTTGACAGAATAGTTGGGACATTTTCCCCCCACACGGATCAATTCATTACCTTTAAGCTTTTCCTCATCCTTGTGAAAAATCTCGAAAGTGTCATTCTTTGCCTCTTCTTTCTTAGCTTTAGTCAATTTAGAAAGGAATGGAAGACTTGTCACTAGTTCATCTAATTTTTCATCATCAAGTGTATGGGGCTAATTAGTTTGTGTTTGGAGATCAATTATTTCCTTCTTTTTATGTTCCTTTTTGGATCAAGCCAACTTGCTAGAAAAAGGTGATAAGATTACTATATTAGATGGGCTCTTTACTTACCTCTTTAGATGAAGGTTCACATTGCTTTGAATCTAACTCCTCATATCCCTTGTGAGTTACCTCCTTAGATGATGTATCTTGCACCTTCTTTTCAATCCCTAGGGTCACGGCACTCACATTTTCTCTTGGGTCTTCATCACTTTAATAAAGCAACTCATCTTAGTTTGCTTCACACCTACTTCAAGGTACCATTATTTGCAAAATTTGGGTTTCTATGTTGTAGATGTTTGCCATCTTYCTTGTTCAAACCTTTGAATTTCCTGTTGCATAAACTCAGTGTTATTAGTAACTGTCCAAAATATCTTCAAAAGATTTATCTAGTTTTTCGGTAGTGGTTGGAGTAGGTTCCCAAGCCTGAGAATATTGAAATATTGGGGTTTGTGCTTCATAATTGTAATCACGATAATCACACCATCCTGAATTGTATGGATCAACATAAAAATTGTACTCCTATTGCGATGAACCTGAAAATCCTCCATTCAAATTACATACTCATAAGGACCATATCTCATTGAGGGTGGACCTGAAAATCCTCCATTTGCATCTCCATAGTCATRGGGATCATTTTGAAGTATAGGACATTGATTTATAGGATGACCTATGTTTGAATAAATACCGCAAGTCCTTACTTCTTGTCTTTTTCCTGCAACAAGATCTCTTACTGAAACTGTTAGTTCAGCCAATTGTTGTTCCAGGGAAGAAAAACGTTCTACCTCTTGTATATCTTGTCCAAATCCATATGGTTGTGAATCACAASTCATATAGGAGTTCATATCGATGATGAGTGAGAAAATAGGTCAACAAAGCACGCACCAAAACATGGAGAAAAAAAATGAAAGAAATAAACTGCTTGGAACCAATTCCCCAGCAACGGCGCCAAAATTTGGTGTGTCTTTAAACTACCAAAAATAATTAACATACTCTCGATAACTACTACCTAAAAGTTAACCCTCATAAAACTCTAGGATTTTGGTATTCCAGCAGAATTAACTTCTAAAGAGACCTAGGTCATAACTAACAACCTCAGAACTGATTTGTTTTGGATTAGATTATCTACTCCCATGATAAAAATTATACGGCGTAGCAAGGATAATCCTATCAAGTTACCACTTATTTAAACATAACAAACAATTAGATTTGAAGGTTTGATTGGCTGCAAAGTAAAGAGTCTAATCAATTAACGGTACCAGATTATCGAATAAACTGAATACATGAACTTCTTGAAAAGCAGAGAGTAATAAATGCTTACAAATAATTAAGTTGATAATACAATTATATCCCACGATTTGTTCTTAAATCAAGGCTTACTTAGTACTTCAATCGAAATAAAGTAATAAAGTGTTTAGCACATAGTCATGAAGCAAAAAACACAAAGTTTGTAATAGAAATGTTGAATACTGAATAATCTCTGAATATTCAAATTCTAGTTCCTATCACATATATATAGGATTAGGGATCCTAATAAAACTCAACTACCTAATAGTACTAATAAATCCAATCTAAAAAAGGAAATAGGTATTTTCTGAAAATTAACTACCAATTACATGGAATACATATCCCTTAATCCTCCCAATACAATTAGGGATCTTCCAAAAGATAATCTTCAAGGCTGAAAACATTTTCATAATTTCATCCATCCATATGCCCACGCGGTAGATTTCGTGCGTTTTTTGGAATTTTGCCTCAAAATGCTCCAATAGTTCCTCCTTTTCTCCCACTACCTCCAAGTCCTAAATGGATAAAATATTAATAACATACATGATCAGTGCAATAAATGTGTATCATAATTCATCAAATACTCCATAATTATCGTACTAATTTGGACTTTATCAACTGACCACTATCACCCACATGTAGGGAGGACTTTACATCTTAAGGACACTCCAAGACCAGTTTTTATTCTCCTTTAAAGTTTTACATGTTTCAATATCTTTCATACAACTAGTGCTTCAAAAGAAGAAGGTGGCTTTTGGATTGTAACAAACCCATTCCTCCCCAGAAATATCTAATTTTGATTAATTGGTGGCTGAATCATTATGCTATTCATTCTTAATACAAATGAAAGAATATTGTTAAGAATACAAAATGCATATATGTTAAGCCTTTAATTTTGCGATGCATGTTCTCCTTCAATCTACTAAAATTAGGGAAGACTCCTTGTTTAAGAAGCACACTTATTTTGTTAGAAAGAACCATGATAATTTGACCCTCTCAGAACTGAGTTCCAAGCATTCTAGTGGTAGGTCAGATGTACATAACAATCCTAAGTCTGAACCTTCGATCCTAGGAATTCACTAGTCTYAGAGTGCATCCGTAGTGTCTCGTACAGATGAGTATTGTACCAGATGCACAAAGCAATTATTTTCAGAACGTCAATGGCATGAAGCCGAATTAGGAGTTATTGGCACATCGACAAAAGCAAAATCCTCAAGTAGTTGAAAACTAAAATCTCCAACAATAATTTACTATACATTAATGAAAAACTTATCCTAAATAACAAGATTTGACAATATACCAAAACAGGATAAGAATAAGTTGTTGCATTGAATGCAATCCTGTAAATTATACCAGCATTGTGTTCCATGGAACTCTGCAAGTATCTGATATATAAAGGCCAAGACCTTAATTATTTTGAGGTACAACAATAGCCAAGAATTTTGTTGAATGAAGATGAATTATAATCTAATTCAAAACCTCATTTCTGTASTTATTTTATCATTTTATTTTTCTCCAAATTTACATGTTTTTGCTTTCTCCGAAGAGATTGAGGTTTATGTAGTTAATGGTCTTCCTGATAATGATTATCTAGTTATACATATCTTTTCTGGGCATGATGACTTAAAATATCACAATCTTACCTTTCATGAATTTTTTTATTGGCGTTTCAAAATGGCTGCTCTTGATTCTACTCAGTTCTTCGGTCACTTCTGGTGGCGTAACAAGGATAAGGAAAGAGGGTTTGCAGTTTTCGACTATAAGATATATTCACAWCATTGCGGTTCTGTGAACAACAACACATGYTGGTGGTTAGTAAATGGAGATGGGTTTTATCTTGCCAATATAGTCAATCCTGACCCAAAAGATCTAGTCTACATGAATTGGTGGATGCCACATGGATCCAAATGATATATATTATTATTACTATTATTATTATGAAACTATTATAATAGTTGTTTCATTATTTTTATGTATTTCTATATATATATTTATATATATACGTGGAGAATCTACAAAAGAGTTTTTGCGATGGACTAATTCGTCTCAAATTTGTCACAAATACCTATTTGAGACATTCAGATCTCTTGGAGAAAAGGACATTTCTAGTATTTTGTCACAAAACTCGTCGTAAATTTATAAAAAATTCAATTAATTAATAAACAATAAAAACCGTAAAAAGGAATCCATCACAATTCGAAATAAAAGCAATCTGTTGTCAGTCGGTCACAATTTTACGATGAATTTTTAAAAGATTAGAAAATAAAAATGAAAAAATAATTAAAAATAATAAATTCCGTCACGCATTCGTCCCAAATTTACAACAAATTTGAAATGGATTTCTTATTAAATTTGAAAATAAAAAATTTAAAAACACCCGACACAAATTTGCAACATAATGTTTATTGAAAAAGATAATTATTTAAAATTGAAATAATTAATTGCTGATTTTATTTCAAAATTTAATTCATATTTATTTTTTACAATAGCTTACCTATAAATGCACTATTAAAATTATATAATTACTCGAAATGTAATTTATATTAAAAATATTGAAAATCCCAAACATTTAAAATACATAATTTTCATTGTATATATATCAATTCAATAATATTTTTTCAGACGATGCCAAACGATAATGCACTAATCAAACATTTTTTCTGATAAGGAAAAAAATAATTACAGCATACAAAGGAATTGAAGAGGCTCAGAAAGGCCTCTACCTTAGTGGTTGTTCTCCTAAGTTTAAAAGCAACAGAGRCTCAAAACGGTCTCTGCCTTAAGGGTTCTTCTCTAAAGCTTAAAATCAATAGCTTTTAACTTTTTTACTTTATTGAAGAGGCTCAGAACCACCTTTGCCTTAGGGGTTGTTCTCCTAAGATTAAAATTTGTAGCTTTAGTTCTCTTAACTTTAAAATCAGTAGCTTTTAGTTCTCCTAAGCTTGAAACCAGCATCTTTTAGCTTTTTTTTTTTTTTTTGTAAAATATTAAGTAAAAAGCTAAAAGATGTAATTTTAAGCTTAGGAGAATAACTCCTTAGAGAAATACCATCCTTGAAATATTGTCCACCCATTTGCAGATTCTTTAGAATTGCCTCTGCCTTAGAGGAATCCACCTTTTCCTAAATTAACAGATACACAAAGATCATTCCAGACTAATTTAGAAAAAAACAATACCATTGATATACTCAAGGCTGCATCCTACTATAATCAGAATCCAACATGGGAAATAGACACATATTACCAAAACCACAAACCTATATAAAGCTTGAATGACTTTTATTATTAGTTTAACCTTCTTTTAGTATTAAATGCTTAATTAATTGGTTATCTTAATTGTCATATTGATTATGCTTGATTAAGAAAATCTAACTTAAGCTATTAGTTAGGACAGTCAGTATCCTTGGAAACCTAGACAACATTATAATGCCCCCCACCACAAGAAATTGTAAACTAGTTACGCCCGAACRACAATCACCCATGTGACGATCCGCACTCCTCTAGGTTCCACTAGGGCTATATATAAACATCACTGTACATTGTTACTAAAGCAATGTATATAAGACTCATCCTTAATTGACAGCATATACATTCTAATCATTACAAATGATTAGAGTTCTCCGGATTCACAAAATTTATGTATGAAATGTCTCTTCTAAAACTGAAGTCGCCGGACTTCACTACTTGTCTGTACCTGTCACTAAAACATATAAAATTAAGTGAGTTAGGCCCAGTGAGTTCCGTAAGTATGTGATCTAGTAAATTTCTAGAAAACATGGCGATTCAGTTTAAATAAGTAAGGATCAAACTATTATTAGAAAATCGTTATCTTTATAGAAATAGTTCAAAACAATTCAATTCTGAAATAAAGAAACGTGCAAAGAAAACATTCTATGCCAATTATAAGCTCAAGAGAATCAAACCTTGACCATAAGAGATTTACTCTAGGGGGTCAAGATATACTAGCCTTATTGCTCCAAATACACACGTGATTTACAACTAAACCCCATGAACAATAACAATTTAGCAGGCTAGCGTGGTTATAGGAGTCAGTTGCCCCCAGGTTAAACTTCCTAATCAAGAGTATGAGCAATATATATTGTGAGTACAATATGATGCAACCATCCGCCTGAACTGATTCGATCCACCATAAGTATAGTCTGCAGATTTAGTTATTTGGTGATTCCCAAAGTACTATCATCCAAGCAGTTCAAGAGATTCTCGCGTTGGGGACTAGCCAAATGCAGTACTTTGTTCGCTAGACTAATATTTGGAGTCACCGACTGAGTACTCATTCATTTAAATATAACAAATTTTCAATAACATGCTAGTGTACACGCTAATCGATAATCTCATGAAATTCATGATTAAAATCCATGTCAAATGTGAAAACAATTATTCAAAATCCAAATTCAAATTTTCATGTCAATTGAGTAAACATGATGTATGATAAATYATGAATTTGATAGATCATGCTGATATGAAATTTATAGTACGTGAAAGCTTTTCGAAATAACATGTATCACAATTCTTCAAAAGAATGGAAAAATATTATTGTTGAAGCATTTCAAAGGTCTTGAAAGTGTTTCTCTAGACTACAATATACAAAATCACATGTAATTTTAGAGTTGAAGAAAAACAGAAGAACTCACCTGAGTATTTTTTATTTGCTTATAGAACTTCTAAATTCCTCAATTGTCGTATCTTATAATCAGATTATACGATATTATTTTAGTTTATATCTAATAATGAGGTTCAGATAACTTAAGAAAGTAAATAATTCTTTAATTGTTACCCAAGACCATAAGATTTTTAGTGAAACCAAATTTAAGGTTTTTGAGGACTATTCGGATAATAGAACTTGTATGTGTCTGGATTTCCCATTTCATTTTAATAGGGTAGAAATTATTTAAATCAGGTCGATGGATCTACATATTTGCTAATCAGCTGTCTGTTAAGAAAGAATATTTCAACTGATATGATATGGAGGATAAAGGGGAGTTCAATTTGCGAAGATGAAGCTGATTGCCCATTGTAAAAGTATGGTGCAATAGGGTTTAAGTGACATAAAATATTGGGATAACTATCAAAGCTATGGTGGAATCAGATTGAAGTAAACACAAAAGATTGGAAAATGAGCTCTTTATTCTACGTTTCTCTCCTTCTATGTTCTATATCTGCACCATCTTAAGAAGAGACAAATCATGTCGACACAAGTTTGGATGATCATATATGGAAAATAGCTGAATTCGGATTTACTTATATTTGCATTTAGAATCTGATACACTCTGGTATCAAATTCCCTCAACAATGSACAACAGTCACTTAGAATCCAAAACAAAGTTGAGTTTTTTTATTTTTTATCAATAAACCTTCAACAGATGAATACAATAAGTAACCTCCAAGTATTCGATAGACTTGGCTCTCTCTACCGAAAGAGTTATACTCACATAAACAGAATCCAGGTGCCTAACTAACATCCTCCCTAATCTGTTTATACCCCTTTCCTCAAGTAATTGTCAAAACAGTTAAAGAAAGCAAAAACAGAAAATAACAGCAGGCAATAAAAGTCACAAAACAGAACAAACAGTATACAACCTAGTTCCTTTTTCTCCTAGCATAGGTAAACCGTACWGGGAGGCCTATCAGAATCCTTAAACATTTAAAACATCTATTGTTGCAATGAAGGTTTATAAGGAAAATGAAAAATGAAAAGGTTTGATTTAGGTTGGAGAAAGAGAGTGTGTTGGTGAGGTGATTGTTATCTGCTAAAAGTGAAAAAAAAAAAAAAAAAAAAGAAAGTTGAGTGAATGGGTGTGTATGATGACACCTGATGTTAAAATAATGGAGCGAAAGAGAGTTAGAAGAAGGAAGAGGAATTGAATAGAGTAGTTAGGCAGTGCTTGGGGCTAAAAGAGAAGAGGGAGGATGGTTCTGGAGAAGGRAGAAAGAAAGAAAAGAAGAAATGGTATTCATGATGTAAAGAACATTAAAATAACATACAAAATGGGGAAAAGAAAGTGACGTAGAAGAGAAAGAAGAATGAAGATAAAAATCTCTTTTGTTTTTCTCTTTTGCTATCATKATATTATTATTATTACTTTTTGAATAATGAATAAGTAAAATGATGTGGTGGGGTCAAATTTGACCAAACTAACTAATTAATAAAATGAATTAGAAGAAATGTGAGGATTCTAATTTTTGCATTCTTAATTGGTCAGTATCTTAATTTTTCACATAATTGCACTTCACAAAATTCCATGATAATGGGTAATAGCTGAAAAACTTTAGGGTTTTACATTCTTCCATATCTTGAAATAAATCTGGATATTTCGGTCACATATATTCTTTTGTTTCCCAAGTCACTTCTTCAATGGCATGATGTTGCCGCTAAACTTTTACAAAACGCATATCTTTATTTCGAAGCTTCTTGGTGCTAATTTTAAGTACTCGTATTGGTCGTTCTTYATAAGACAAGTTGGGTTGTAATCGAACTTCTTAATCATTTATTATATGATCGGGGTAAGATGATACTACTTAAGTTGAGATACATGAAACATATCATCTAATCCTGCTAACCTTGGTAGTGACGCTATTCAGTAAGCTACATTTCCAACTCTTTCTTGCACTTCGAAAGGTTCGATATACCTGAGATTTAATTTTTCACCCCTTGGATGTTTAAAAATATCTCGATAGGGTGGTCTTAACTTCAAAAGTACTTCATCAGTCACATTGAATTCCAAATCTCTCCTTCGGTTATTCGTACAATGTTTTGTCAACTTTAGGCCGCTTTTAGATGTTCTCAGATCAACTTTACTTTATTCAACGTCTCTTCCATATCTAGTGATTGTTCCTCCTTCCTTATTCTTCTTTCACTACCTCTTCCCAGTAGATTTGTGATGAACATTTATGTCCATATAACGCCTCATACGGTGCCATGCCAATGGAAGATTGACAACTATTATTATAGGCGAATTCAGCATAAGCCAAATTATCTATCCATTTACTCTCGAAATCCAATGCACAAGATCTAAGCATATCTTCTAAAATTTGTATAGTCCTTTCGAATTGTCTGTCAATCTAAGGATGTGCAGTAGTACTGAAACTCAATGTAGTTCCCAAAGTTTCTTGAAATTTGGGCCAAAATCAAGAAGTAAAACGAGGATTCCTATCTGATACATTGTTTGGAGTTACACCATAGAGTCTGACAATTTCTTGTACGTAAATTTGAGCCAATTTCTCCAACGAATATCTCTTGTTTATCGGAATGAAATGCGCAAACTTAATCAACCGATCAATTACTATTCACACTACATCTTGATTACCTTGTGTTATAGGAAGCTCGTGAAAAAATCCATCGTTATACATTACCATTTCCATTCAGGTATCGATAAAGGTTGCAATAATCCTCCAGGTTTTTGATGTTCTATCTTTAGCTTCTAACAGATTAGACAAACAAATACATATTCGGCTATCTCCCTCTTCATGTTATTCTGCCAAAACTACTACTTGAGGTCTTGCTACGTCTCTGTATTTCCAAGATGAATTATATACTAACTCTTCTGAGCTTCATCTAAAATTCTTTTCTTTATTTGAGGGTTATCTGGAACTCATATTCTATTCTGATATAAACTTACTCCTTCAGAATTAACTTGAAGGCCTGGTAGCTTCCTATTTCTATCTTCTTTTTAATTTCTTGGATCTGCAAATCTTGTTCTTTAGCCTCTTTGATCTGTTATCTAATATCAGGTGTCACATTGATATTGGCTATTCTTAACTTTTCATTATAAACTTCGATTTTTGAAGTAATTCTTTCCTTCAAGGTCTCCACTGCTGGAACTCGTAATTGTGCCATTTTCACTTTCCTACTTAATGCATCAGTTACCACATTTACCTTACCTCGATRGTAATTAATCGGACATCAATATTCTTCCAAAAATTCCATCATTTATCTCATACTRAGATACTTTTGAGTGAATATCCATTTCAAACTCTTATGGTCCGTGTAAACTTTGTATTCAGGCCCAAACAGGTAATATCTTCATCTCTTCAAGGTAAAAATGATGGCAACTAATTCCAAATCATAGATAGGGTGGTTCAACTCATGAGATTTAAGTTTTTGAGATGCATATGCTACTACTTTTCCCTCTTGCATAAATACAGTACCCAAGCCGTCTGYTGACGCATCCATATACAAAGCATAAATCTTTCCCGAGTCATGTGATATCAAAATAGGTGCAGTGGTCAATCTATTCTTCATCTTCATTCGCACTTCTCACTCCATGTGAATGGTATATTCTTCTGAGTAAGTTTAGTCTAAGGGCTTGCGATCCTTGAAACATCTTTAATAATATGTCGACAATACCCAGCTAGACCTAAAAACTCCTGATTTCTATTGGGTTCTCTGGTCTTTTCCAATTAATCACTGCCTCTACTTTCCAGGGATCTTTGGCAATACCTTCTTTTCAAATCACATGGTCCCAAAAATGATATTTCTTCCAACTAAAATTGGCATTTGCTAAACTTAGCATGCAATCGATGCCCCCGAAGTAACTATAGCATCCTTCTCAAATGTTCTTCATGGTCTCTAGGAGTCTTAGAATAGAATAAAAAATATCATCAATGAATATTACTACACATTGATCCAGTATTGGATGAAAGATCCTATGCATCAAGTCCATAAATATCGTTGGTGCATTTGTCAATCCAAATGGCATCACTATAAACTCATAATGTCTATATATGGTATTAAAGGCAGTTTTAGAAATATCTTCCTCTTGAATTCAAACCTGATGCTATCCCTGCCTTAAATCCAATTTCGAGAAATATCCCACTCCTTGTAACTGATCAAACAACTCATCTATCAAAGGTAGGGCGTACTTATTCTTGATAGTTACACTATTCAAGCCTCGATAATCAATGCATAAACATAATGTCCCATCCTTCTTCTTAAAAAATAATATTGGAGCCCCCAAGGGAATGAATTGGGTCTAACAAATCATTGTTCTGAAAGTGTTTGCAATTGTTCTTTTAATTCTTTTAATTTTGATGGAGGCTTACGGTAAGGGATCCTTGATATAGGTTCCATTCTCGGAACCAATTCAATCCCAAACTTGACCTCTAGTTCAGGGGGGAAGGAAGTCAATTCCTCAGAAAAGACATCTGAGTACTCTCTCACCACTGGTACTTCCTCTAATTTGTCTAGTTTCTTAGGCTCCTTAACCAAATGTGCTAAATATCCTTAACATCCTTTCCTTAACAAGTTTTTAGCCTTTACATCGGAAACAAATGAATCTACCACCATCCCCTATTTCCTTGAAACTCAATAACAACCCCTCCTGGCCTGGTAAACTTAACCATTTTTTGTCTACAATCTAGTTGCGCATGATRTCGTGCCAACCAATCCATACCTAGAATTACATCATAATCCTTAAAACTCAATACTATCAAATCTCCAAGTAATTCATTACCATTAACTAAAATCACACGATCTTTATATACCATATTCGAGATTATACTATCTCCCAAGGGTGTACTAACAATCAACTTATATGGTAATTCAGTTCAAGGCTTAAGCAAGCATTTAACATAATGCGGGACAACAAATGAATGACTAGCTCCAAGGTCTATTAATACTCGAGCTTTACATGAAAARATAGTTAACGTATATTCTACTATGTCAACTCCTTCTTGCTCATCSTATTTTTCAATTGTAAATACCTGAGCCTTCACTTAGGGTTTTCCATGCTTTTTATTAAAAACAGTTCAAGTTCCTGATGTCTCCGATCTTGTTCCTGGAATGTTTGCATTATTTCTCCGTGGACAACTTCTTGTAAAGTGGTCCAAGTTCCCAGATGTCAGGCACTGTCTATTTTTTCGTTTACAATCTTTCGCCTAAGTGCAGGTTTTCTGCAATAACTACAACTGATACTTGATAATTGACCTTTACTATAATTGGGTTTTCCTTGTTTTGGATTCCTTGGGTTACCCTACCAATTCCTTGTCATGGGTCGCTTTTGTGACGATGATCCTGGTGTTAAGCTCATCTTTCGGGATTGCAATGCTTTATCACTATTTTCTATTTGCACAGCCGCCTCAACTGTCACATTACAGGTACTCGATAGATAAGGTGCCAATACACGTTGCAATTCAGGTTGAGCCCCTTAATAAATTGTTGGGTCTTGTGTTTCTCTGTATCAATGWGTCGGAGACAGTATTTTAACAATTGTTGAAATTTGGCAGCATATTGTGTTATCAACATACTTCCTTGTTGTAAAGTTTGGAACTCGTCTTCCCATTTTCCTCGAATTGAACGGGGTACAAATTCCTCCTTGAACTCATTTATAAATCTTTTCCATGTTAATTCCACTCCTTATTGTTCCCATGCTTCATGAATGCATACCCACCACTCTCAAACAAGTCCTCTCAATCTGAAGGCTGTAAATGTTAACTTTCTCTTTTCTGAATATTGAAAGGTTCGAAAAATATCTTCCATCTATTCCATCCAGTGTTCCGCTTTATCTCCTTGTTCAGCCTCACCGCAGTATTCGAGGGGTCGAAACGTTAAGAATCGTTCCAAAGCCTCATCTTTATCATGACTATCGGATCTTGGTGGCTCTCACCCTCCTAGTGTTATTTCTATTACTATGGCCAACCGAGCCAACATTCTTGCCATTGTTAAGTTATGCTAGATGGTAGGGTTAGTTCCTAAGCTCGAGAACTTGCCCCGGGCTTTGAGCAGCTCCAGAGGTTATCTGTTAAGCACTAGTCTTGGATCTAGGTATTATGTATATATATATATGTATAGTCATATTCATTACAAATCAATCTTATGTATATATCTACAAAATCAATTGTTAACAATAGTAATAACTAGACAAGTCACAACAACACCAAATTAAAACATATTTGTAACATAACAAATTTTCAGGTTACATTATATATACATGAGTCTTACATTCTTATAACTCAACCAGAAGAAAATTTCAACAAACATAACCTAACAAATGTTACTAATCATAACCAGCATCATACTCCAGAAGTCTCAAATGTCAATTGCAGTTATATGGCCAACATACTTCTCGTGAAGCATTATTCTAGGATGTATTGACCGATGAGGTCATATCTGACCCACCATCTCCCGAGCTACCCTCATCATGTCCTTCCTAGAGCTCCACAGGCCTTCCTAACTCCAATCAGAGGTTTCTATTCTCCAATCAAAGTGTAGATATTTTCCAATTTGCCTCTTACATCCACTAATCATACTAGCAATTGTTGATCTGAAGCCGAAAAATTTTCTATTCAAGCATATCGATTCGATATCAATTACATTCCCGCACAGTGTTCAGTTTTCTCCAGTTCTTGAATTCTAAATGCACTTGCTTCCTGTGCTCTAGTGCTGGGCATCCTTCAATATAAAATAACTGAATCAGAATTCTTGATTCCACTCTACTCCYATAAAACTCACCAAAAACACCTTATGAAATTATACCCAAGATGCTATAAGTTTACACCTAGGCTCTAATACYAGCTGTGACGACTCGCCCTCCCCTATGTTCTACTGGGGCTRTACAGGTATCACCTGCCTCTCRACAGTCAATACAGTCRAACATTCAAAGTAATTAAATCCATAATTAGAAAATAAACATCTCATCAATTACAACATCTTACAATGTATATGACTTTAATTGTTTATGAAACTAAACATTGCTTCACAATGTTCCCAAAAAATGTATATAAAACTCATCCTTAGTTGATAGTACATACGTTCTAATCATTACAAATGATTAGACTTCTCAGGATTCACAAAATTTATGTACGTCATGACTCTTCTAAACTTGAAGTTGCCGGACTTTACTACACATCTGTACCTGTCACTAAAACATATAAAATTAAGTGAGTTAGGCCCAATGAGTTCCGCTGAGTGTTTGATAGTGTACAATTTTGATAGTAAATTTATAGAAAACATGGTGATTCAATTTAAATAAGAAATGATCAAACTGTTGTTGGAAAATCTTTATCTTTATTGAAATAGTTAAACAAATTTAATTCTGGAATAAAGAAACAAGCAAAGAAAACATTTCATGCCAATTATAAGCTCAAGAGAATCAAACCTTAACCATAAGAGATTTACTTTATGGGGTCAAGATATGCCAGCTTTATTGCTCCAATACGCATGTGATTTATAGCTGAACCTCATGAACAATAACAATTTAGTTGGCTAGCACTGCTATAGAAGTCAGTCGCCCCTTGGTTAAACTTCCTAACCAAGGGTACAAGTGTCCAATATATACTGTAGGTATAATATGATGCAASCTTCCGCCCGAACGGATCCGATCCACCATAGSTATGATGGAATAGACTTGGCTCTCTCTCCCAAAAGAGTTAAACTCACATAAACAAAATCCAAGTGCCTAAGTAACTTCCTCCCTAGTCTATTTATAAACTTTTCCTCAAGTAATTGTCAAAACAGTCAAACAGAGCAAAAATAGAAAATAACAGCAGGCAATAAAAGTCAACAAAACAAACAGTATACAACCTATTTCCTTTTTCTCCTAGCATAGGTAAACCTTACTGGGAAGTCTATCAGAATCCTTAAACATTTAAAACATCTGTTGTTGCAGTGAAGGTTTATACGAGAAATGAAAAATGAAAAGGTTTGGTTTAGGTTGGCGAAAGAGAGAGTGTTGGTAAGGTGATTGTTATCTACTGAAAGTTATAAAAAAAAAAAAAAAAAAGGAGAAAGTTGAGTGAATGGGGGGTGTGTGTGTGTTGTGTGACGACACCTGATGTTAAAATAATGGAGCAATAGAGAGTTAGAAGAAGGAAGAGGGATTGAACAGAGTAGTGAGGCGATAGTTGAGCTAAAAGACAAAAGGGAGAATGGTTCTAGAGAAGGAAGAAAGAAAGAAAAGAACAAATGGTATTCATGATGTRAAGAACAATAAAATAATATTCAAAATGGGGAAAAGAAAGTGATGCAGAGGAGAAAGAAGAATCAAGATAAAAATCTCTTTTGTTTTTTCCTTTTTTTATCATTATATTATAATTATTACTTTTTGAATAATGAATAAGCAAAATGATGTGGTGGGGTCAAATTTGACCAAATTAACTAATTGATAAAATAAATTAGAAGAAATGTGAGGATCCTAATTTTTGATATTCCTAATTAGTAATTGTCTTAAAATCTCATGTAACTGCACTTTATAGAATTCAATGATAATGGATAATAGCTAAAAATATTTAGGGTTTTCCAACCCACATTAGAACTACCACCACCCTGAAACCCCACCCTTTCTCAACATACTATGTCATCACTCAGAATATTACCGGACAACGTCTCTAATAACAGTATTGATGACAATGTAACACCCTTACCAGATATCTTGCGAGACCCAAGCCAATTAGAGCAATTACACTTCTTGCCATATCATGCTGAAGAATTCCAAGAATTCCTACAATAGAAGAAAGGCAAAGCCCCARCAACACTTGAATCCACCAACGAATCACCACCCCTTCCACTAAGTCAACCACCCAACCAACCAAAGGCCTTCTTATTGCAGACCAAGCCCTGACTAGTCACCCTTGGGCAAACCTAGCGACCATATCCCCCATTCGTCAAATGGCATGAACAACTTAATCCACAAGGTCTAACTACAACTATCGATGAAGTTAATGTGGCCCAAACCCAATACTCGGATACCACCCTTGAACACTGAAACCAATTTATGGAGAATAAACTCTGCATAATGCTGCCCGACCTTCCACTACCAACCGTTTGGTGGAATATAATCTAAAACAACCTTTTAAAGGATTTACCCATTTATATAACTTCATGACACTGATGGTCAGCGACTCACGTCATCCTATGCTGAACTTTCCCAAGGACACTGACAGAGCAAGCATTAAATTGGTTCTCAAGACTGCCGCTGGCCAGCATTCACAATTTTGATCAAATGGGAGATTCTTTCCTACCACATTCCCCAGGAAGCAAAACTCAGAAGAAAACCATGGATCACTTGCTCAACCTCAAACAATGAAAGGAAGAAACAACAAAACAATTCCTACACCGCTTCGATACCAAAGCAGTAGAAGTTCTAGACCKCACRGAAGCATTATACATATTCTGTCATGGCCTTAAACCAGGTCCCTTTCCCCAAAACTGTCAATATCTCAACTGAACACGATCCAACACCTGCTGACCAAGGTCTGTAAATTCATAAAAGGAGAAGAGACCGAAAAAGAAAAAAGAGACTGAGAGAGAGAAGCAAAATAACCCCCTTCCCAATAGTTTACGCTAGCATAAACATGTCAAGGTATATGTTGTTGACATACTCATCAAGTTAACATGTCACTGACATGATAGTGACTAGTATCAAAGAGACCCTAAAAAAAATTGAGTAACATTAGCATTAAGCTCAACCCAAAGAAATGTTCATTTGGAGTCGAAGTTGGAATGTTCCTGGGGTATATAGTATCACAGAGAGGCATTGAAGCTAACCCTGAGAAAATCCAAACATTCCTTGCCATGAGAGCATCTTGGACAACAAAGGAGGTACAACAATTTATAGGATGCCTAGCAGCCCTCAACAGATTCATCGCCCGATCAGGAGAAAAAATATTCCAATTATACCAGATCCTTAGAAATCCAACATGTTTCATGTGGAATGATGAATGCCAATAGGCTTTTAACAGCGTCAAAACAAGCTTTGGCAACACCACCACTACTCACTATACCAATGCATAATGAAATTTTATTTTTGTATATGTCTTTCAGTAACTATATAGTAGGCACAATCCTCGACTCACATAGAAACAACTCAAGCAAACCAACTTATTATGTGAGTCATATACTATGCAAACCATAAGAAAGGAACTCAACACTGGAAAAACATTTAGTAGCCATATTGATCACTATTCGAAAACTCGAACCATATTTCTAAGCTCACCCCATTACCGTGCTTACAAATGTGCCCCTTCGACAAATCCTCCACAAGCCTGAAACCATTGACTGATTCCTGAAATGGGCCACCATATTGACTACCAACCTTGCAAAGCCATCCAAGCTCGAGCATTATCCAACTTCCTAGTTGAGTGCACAACTAACCGCCTGACAACTGTTAGTTGGCATATGTCGATGGATTTGTGGGAGCAAAATACACGCGGCACTAGATACATTCTTTTCCGTCCTAAGGGAATTGAATTTGCCTATGCCTTAAAATACTCTTTCTCGATCATTAACAATGAATCCAAATTCGAAGCCGTTCTTGCAGCAACGCAAACAGCAAAASCCCTCCAAGTCTAAAATCTCATACTCGATAGTGACTCACAAGTCATTTTTGGGCAAATCAGCGACCTATTCAAGCAATGGAATCAAACGTGCAACAATACCTTCAAGAAGCCCAAAAATTGGCCAAGCCTTTCAATTTTTTCGACATACGAAACATCCCAAGGATCGATAATCAAAAAGATGATACCTTATCCAAGTTAAATTCAACTACTCTCCTTATAGGTGCCTGGATCAGCCCTTTGCTTCACAAAACTATTGACAGAATGGAAGTCAGCCGCATTACCATTGCTGACAATTGGATCAGGGCAATAATAGACTATTTTGTCGATGGCAAATCACCTGATGATATGATCCAAGCAAAATAGATAAGAACTACTAGCCCACACTATGTGCTCATTGTTAATCAACTATTTCAAATGTCATAGACATGGCCCTTGTGAAATGCCTGCCCTCCAGTGAAGCAAATTATGCCCTTCAAGAAGTTAACGGAGGCATATGTGGAGCACACATCGGTGCTCGAAGCCTAGCCAGAAAAACAACACAAGCAGGTTACTACTGGCCCACAATGGAATCAGATGCTCGATAATCATGCAACAATGCAACCAGTGCCAAATACATTCCAATACAAACCATCTCCCCCAGTTGAATATCAAAGTTTGAGTAACCCCATACATTTTGCGCTATGGGGAATAGACATAGTTGACCCCTTTCCTAAAGCTTCAAGTAGCAAAGTATTTATCGTGTCGCTATCAACAATTTCACCAGATAGGTTGAAGCCAGAGCCCTAAGTTCAATCATTGCTTGGAAAATTAAGGAATTTTTTAGAGACGACTTCATCTGTTGCTACGACATCCCCACGATCCTTATTAGTAACAACGACAAATAATTTGAAGCAGCAAAATTTCAAAGCTTTTGCCATAAACTCCAAATTGACCATAGGTTCACATCCATTGGTTTCCCACAGACCGATGGGTTAGCTRAAGTCACTAACCAAGCAATAGTCCTCGAATTGAAAAAAATAACTTAACAACCRCAAAGGATAACAGACAAATGACCATCCAAATTTTTTATGTCTCATCGTATCACTCCATATTCTCAAACAAATAAATGTCCATTTACATTATGCTTGGGATGGATACACTTTTACCGGTGGAAATTGGGCCTAGAGGCCCCAAGTAGAACTTTTGATTCTACCAACAACATGAAAAAGCCGACTGGAACTTGTCTTACTTCAAGAGGTATGGCAAAAAACTTTCAAGACTAGAAGCTTCTTACGAACAAGCTTTAGCTTGCGCATATAATAAACAGGTCAACCTACCGCTCTCTCAGAAGAAGACATAGTATTGTGGAAGAATGAATTTAGCAGAGCAAAACTGCCAGAAAACTAGAGGAGAGATGGAAAAGACCCTACATTATCTCAGAGAACCATGGTAGTTGTAGTTTCAAGCTCCAAGACTTTGAAGGCTGAGCAATAGCTCGCAGTTGGAATGCGCAAAATTGAAAGAAATTTTTTCCTTAGTTATCCTATCTCATGTGCTCCTTGTGATTCGCTTATTTGAACAACTCGTTCCCGAGTTTGTTACCTTTATAAAAATCATTCAATTTATCGCTTTCGATATCTGTCATATGTGYAACTCAACCACTCTTCGAAACAAAAGTACAATTTCTCAAAGTTTAATATTCATAGCATAGATCAAAACATCAAAAATTACCCCAAAAAAATAGAAAAACATTAAAAGTGTTCCTCATTCACTGGACTCTCATGATCAATCGAGTCCTTTGAACAAACTAACTCTGATTCAGCTTCCTTCCTCTACCTTTGCCAATCTTCATCCATTGGATTTCGCATTCTCTGTTCCCGATAATGCTGAAGATACCACAAACTGGGGTCTSGAACTCCATGATCTAAGCCATTCCTAACCCAACTACGTCTGCCATAGTGCCTTTCTCGCCTGTGTGCCCGAAACTTTCAACTAGGCCAGACGTTCGTCATACTCCTGAGCTCCTAAGCTCCTGAGCTCCAATCTATTCATCTGAGTTGCAACCCTCCAAGGCCTGACCATATCATGAAGAACATCCTCAGGCCAAGTATTCGTTAACGTATGTATATAACCTCGAGCATTCATACCCTGTGCCATTTCAGATGCATAAGAGAGCAATTCTCCTGATCAGTCATACTCGGGCATCCAAAGCAAAGCAGAACTAGAAATCAACTTTCTTAACAAGAAGTTACTCACCACCCATATATATATATATATATATATATATATAGACCACCACTCGGGACTTTGCCAATGCCAAATTAAATCCTCAACTCTAGTTCCTACACACGAACATAATGACCCAAAACAATTGTGTTTAAAGCAGCCTCACCCAACATTAAGTGCTTTAAGTTACTCTCCAAATCGCAACAAAATAGTAATGATAACACAATAAAATAATCACAAAAAATTAAAAGAGGCAACATGAATGCAAATTTCATAAATAGAACCTACTTTTATTACATAGCACAATTATATTAACGCCTTCCCGAGTACCCTCTTCTTGAGATGAACCATCATGCCCCAGTGATAATAGTGCTACCGCATCAGTTGTGGCTGCATCTACAACCCCACCATTGTTTCCCAGATTACTTCCACTTCCACCTGACCGTCGCACAGACTTTGTAGCACCAACCTGCTCCCCTCATCCGACCTTCCTCCTGCACCTAAACACTTGGACCTAAACCACTAGATAAACTAGCCTCCCACGGCATTACAATGCCAGGCTCCCAAGGTAAACACACCGTCTTAGGTGGATTTGAGTATAAAAAGTTTTCCCCCTTAGGGATTACAAAATCAGGATTCAACTCCAACATATGTTTCATTGCCCCAGTATAACTCAACCCTATCACTGGCACCATCCAATCCATGTCCAACCTTTTAAACATATCCCCCCTCTAACTCCATCTACGTACGAACAAAATCACACTCTTTGCGCCAAACCTCTCAATTTCAGCTAGCTTCTAAATCTCCTCCTTTCATACTCGCTAGAACACCTTATGCCTTCTCCCATTTTTGCTCCAAACCCTTAATCTTTACTTCCCTCTCCTATAACTTTTCTTCCAGCTCTTGTTGTTTCCCCTCCAACTCTTTTAACTTATTCTCAAACTCTTCTCGAAGAGTCACCTCCACATTATAAGTGGCCTCATGCTCAATTCTCTTCTTAACTTTCTCTTGACAATTCAAAACTTCGCGTAGAATTACCAAGTTTTGCACACTCACAGCACAAAAGTAATCAATCACATGCTAATTAGACATTACACCCATGTATTGAACATCCCAAAGAGTGACCCCATATTCAATGAACTCCTTTACATGTTTCGGCAACACTACTCAATTGTCTGGAGTTAAAGTCCAATTAGGGCAAAATTCCTTCACAAAGGTCAACATTTAGAATGGCATACCGTTTAAAAATGCCCGAACCTCAACATCATTATCAACTCCAARAGGAACAAATCCTCCATTCTTGGGCACTTTTTGTCTAAGAACGGCCTCCACAGTCCTCACCTATTTACCAGGGCATGTATTTTCCCTACGTGTCTTCTTCAACTTTTTTCTCTTTTCACCCATCTCACCCTCCTCTCTCAACATCAGTTTTCTCTACCTCTTTTCCCTTCCTTCTGTCTTTATTCGTCCTCGATGCAAAATTCCCCGAGCTCTGAACCTGTCCAAACTCGACTTTTGCATTCGTGGCCCCTCTCACCTTCTAAACGGTGAGCATTGCTTGTTCCAATAAATTCATTCCTAGACATAATAAATCCAGGTTAGAAATACATGCCACTTAAACATCCAAAACAGTAAACTCCAAAAACAACAAGATGTTACTTAATCTTTTAATATCTGCCAACCTCGGAGATAATTCTGCACTCTCCAAGAGATCGAGCTGCCAACCCTCCCCGATGACCAAGCCAAAGGCGTACGTATCTAATATCTCCACATCCCTCAAGTTCAATTGTTTTCTCAACGGAGCATCATTATTGAACTCCAAATCCTCGTTCCACCTATGCATCAAGCTCTTCAATTCCATACCAGGATGCCCAACAAAAATAAAACTCTTCTTCGACCCATGAATGTTGGATGGAGTGCTCTTGATTAGCTACGTTGAACCACCTCTCCTAACGCAATGCATCCAACCCAACTTATCACTGGAACTGCATACTTCAAATGTTTAAATAACTCCAAATCCGAAGTCACATTGTAAGATAGACAAACTAGCAAAAACCTAACCCATGCCTCACAAAGAGAGGCAATAATTGCCCCAAAAAGGCTCAAATACACCGATATATCCCTTAATAATTTATGAACATCAAAATGCAACCCTACTTTCAATTGCGCAACATATACCCCAACATGACCAGGAGGGGGATATGAAATCCTATCCTTAGGACTCAGACAGTCCAACCCATATCCAGCAATAAAGCCATATTTCTTAAGAATGTCTTCGAGCTGCTCAGGTCTCACAGTATTCTAAGCTTCCCTAAACACCTCCCCTTTCTTTGACTTGCTAACTCAAGAAGTGTTCGCCTCCACCAGTTTTCCTGTTCAACTGCCCTTTGATTCCGTGATCACCACGATGGGTTTTCTGTAAGCCTAGAATAGTTACAAATCCCCTTCATCTAAATTTGGAAAATCCCAATAATGCCAACAATAGGCATAACGTATATTACCCTTTAAATTTATCACGATACACCTCTTTGTACTATGCAATTAGAACCCATAGCCTTCTCAGCCCCCTTCTCAATTACATAAGTACGCGATGATTCATCATGGGAGTCAGACACACTAGCACCATTACTATCAGAATTTCCCTAACTATGTTCTTCCCCGACCGAAGAATCTCGAGCACCCGACCACGACCCTTATACTAAATCACAAACAAACTCAGATGTCATTCCAAACCAACACGTGCCTTCAAATTAGAAAGTTTCACTAGTCTAAAGTCTCCAGATGATGGAAATGCTCACAAGTCACTCACTGTTTGACTACTCAGTCACCGCCAAAGGCTCATCTCACACTCACKAATCTATCAAAGGTAATAAAGTAAGTTCATTATGGTAAACATTCTAGTAAACCGCCCTTCTTATAGTCTTTTTGTGAGCCTTGCCTCACAACCCAATAGATCATACATTAACCCGTGTACAGCTAGTCTTTAGCACCTTTTCGTTTCCCGAAACACCTATCCTCTTCCCCCCTCTTTTTTTCWACAATATCTTCCATATCCCTTTTCTTTTTTAGGAAGGGAAGACATGGTCAATCATCCCCTTTTCTTAAAGTTTTTCCTTTTTAGGAAGGGGAGATGATATACTCAAGGTTGAATTCTACTGAAACCAGGAATCCCACATGGGAAATAGACACATTATTACCAAAACCCCAAGCATATATATAGCTTGAATGACTTCTATTAGTGGTTGGACTTTCTTTAGTTATTAAATACBTAATTAATTGGCTATCTTAATTCTCATATTGATTATGCTTGAGTAAGAGAATCTAACCTAAGCTTTGAGGTGTCTTACCTATTAAGACGTCCGCTACAACAGGGATTCATCTAGGCACTCAAAGACACTTTAATATCCTCGGAAACCTAGACAACATCAACCATATATCCAGTAACTTGAGTAAATAGTTCTATGTAAATGCCTAAAAAGGACGATATAAGCGGCTATGACCAATATTGGCAACATTCTTATGGAGAAGGCCCCAAAAATTTTGAATCATTTTAGAAAATAGATAGGTACATAAAAACATAAAGAATATATAATATATATCAAATAATACTCTTTCGTGGCAACAATTTATACTGATTACAAATATTATTTTGAGAAATAATGTTTCTAATCGATTTGATTTACCATGATATTAGCAATTACCTTGTCCAGAGAAATGTTTGGATTCTAGGTAATTTGCACAAAGGTTTCTAATTATAAAGCACAACTAAGTAAACTAGAGTAGAAATTTCCTGGCAAAGAAGTATGGAAAAGATAGACTTGACAACTTTCTTTCAGAAAATCACGAACTGAGGGACTAAGTTAGAGAGAAGAAAAAAATGTAAAATGTCGCAGCATTACTCAGTAAAGGCTAACATGCTAATGCTTATAGGAAAATTGAATTAAGACTTGGAAAATGCACATAATGAAGCTGCAATAAAAGAAGACGTGCAAAAATGCATTCTAATTGGGCTAATTGGGGATGTAAAATGTGATATGAAGAATCAGATAAAATGACCAAGCTACTTTGCCACCATTAATTTGACAACCTATTTGACAATTAATTCAAATGATAAAGATGTCCATATTTTTTTCTATGTCCATATTTTTTTCTACTATCTACCCATCTACACCTATTATTTTAGCAATTCATATCTAATATATATATTTTTTAACCTAAAAACATACGAGAATTCGCAAAAGAAAAACATAGATTATGTGTTTATAACTATTGAATAGATTAATTTAAAACCATAAACCCTAAATTCTATACCCTAACATTCAAGTTCAGATCTAGTTTAGATATGGAAAAATAATATTCAAATTTTAGTTACAATTCATCGTGATAAATTACAATCAAAATCTCACAATAAATCATGAGATATCACGAGAACAATTGGATTGTTAAATAAGTTGTTAAATTGTGGTTGGCGAAGTAGCAATTTCCAACTAAAAAAAGACATATGCACATTCTTCTTTATGTCATGTCTCGACTAATGCCTTACTAGAAAAGCGGGATCATATTCTATGAAGTAACTAGACCATGATGATCTCAGTATCCTTCCCTAATAATCTTTGACACATACAGGCCTACATGAACCACAATGATATGCACATCCATAAGAACTTCCCAATACAATCTTCCTGAAAATGCCTAAGAAGTAAGGGTTCTTCTCCTTACCCCACAACGTCATGCATTTCAATTTTTAGCAATATGTTGAGTATGTTCTTTTCTAGCAACTTCTAAATTAGTATGTTTTAGGATACGAAATTAGAAAAATGGTTGCATAAACATAAACAAGGCTACTGAAGCACCGACTAAAGCCACATACAGCCTTCTCAAAGAAGTCTTATGCTAAAATAGATTAGTCAAAAAGATATCCCAGGAGACATCCTCAAAGCCACATTTCCTAGAGTCACCTCAAAGTTGGTATAAAAAGCTACTAAATGACTCTATATCAAGATCTCTGGAGTTTCAACACCTCAACATCCTAGTTATCAATACAAAATATCAGTTTCCAAGCTCTGCAAATTAAGATGAATTATAAAGATTCTCCATATACTAACCCAGATGATAAGCTTAATTAAGATGCGTATGAAGATATACTCTAGAAGAAGTTATAGCCTAACTAAACCTTCTTATACGTTCCTCTTGCTGCTGTCTTTTTTCTCTTTTTTCAATAAACAAAATACTATTTGAGAATTTAGATAACCCTTGCTCAGTCTTGCAATTACAAACTCTCAACCAGCTGCATTATATAAAGAAAGAACAGTATTCACAACGAACAAATGCAGGATGTTGACAAACTAGAGATTCGTCGCCCTCCCCAATCAACCGAGTCTATCAAAAGAGAGAGAATGTTGCCCAAGTGCTTCTGTAGATAGGAGAATTGATGAGCCACTTCATCAGCTTGTGATGGCATAAACCATCTCCTATTGCTATCAACAAGCTGCAGTGAAGATAATAATTTTCTTAAATTTACCACTTATATTGTAATAGGGAAAACTTACAAAGTAACAGTTCAATATATTTGCAGTGAAATTTAGGTACATATACCACCACGTGCATATGTGTTTGTCTAATTATGTGCACTGTGGTGGTCAGCAAGAGCAATTTCAGGTATTACTTAGCATAACCTCAAAAATTACAGCAGCTGAGATGGTTTCAATAGTTCTTAAGGCATTCGTTTGAATTATAAGATCCTTTGTTATTGTAAGGGTTTGTATAATCACCATTTGATAGTGTATAGGTAGGCCTATAACTCCCAATTCTTTGTCTATTTACCCATGCTTCACCCTTTCCGAGAAGTCTAAAGCATCCAGTTCATCACCAATAAGGGCATCAAATTTGCCTAGAATAAAAAGATTGCTTTAGTATGAAGGATTGCATGCAATATGCTCATCATTCAAAGAAAAATAGGAATTGATGAGCTAAATATTAATCATTAAATGAAGAATCATATCATTGTGATTGTATGTTAATGGTCATCTCATGTGAGCAGAACCGTTGTGGAAATAGTCAGATCTTAGAGTCATGGATTTTACCTTGTACCATATTAATGTTTGCTTTGTAGGAATAGGAATATGTCAAAGCCAAAGTGTGGGACTTCCACTTGATAAGTCTCTTCCACTTTCAAACCAACCTGCATCCATTAGCATGAAATTAGTGATCTCTCTTGTAGATTTTGTTAGAAAGTTTCACTTCAACTAAGTTTTACTTTCCAGCTAAATCACAAATTAGCTATTCAAAAGGTTGATGCCTTACAACTTTTGTAGTAGTGTTGCTTGAAATTTGAATGTGTCTATTGAACAAGGAGGCTTGTCTCTTTAAATAGATGAATGTGTCTATTGAACAAGTAGTTTTATCTCTTTGAATAGAGAGACTTGTCTGTTTAAATTCATGACCGTTGAGAAAAAGAGACACAATCCAATAGTTGAACACATTCGTTAGATGGCCTTTTGAATGCTATAAATAGATCTCCTGCAAATTAGAAAATTCATTTATTCAACATGCTATAATCTCTTCTTCCTCCTAAATTTGATAGGCATCTCTTTTACATTCTTTCTTTTTGAGAGTTTGTTCTTTTCATCTTAAGAAAGTACTTTCTGATTCATTGTTTCTCGTGATATGAAGTGCTTCTATTGCCAGAAGGGATCGTTGTATCTTGGGAGGCGGTTGTCGTGCAACCTTGAGTACCATGCAGGGCAAATTTATCTTAAAGACAAAGAGTTAATCTCTCGTCTCGATCCATCCTTTTGTGATCTTTCATTATCTAGAGTAAGTGTGCTGCTGTAAGTCATTGATTTATTTATCATATCTGCACTTGTTTTATAATAGAATATATTTGCATACGATATTAGTTCCAACAATCTTAAGACGAATTTATTATGTCCATTTAGATTCGTTGCTTGAAGACTTATTTCATTACTTTTAAATAGTATACCTATGTTCAATTGTAAGATTATACTTTTGTCGAACTTTCAATTTATATGCATAATTAATTTTAACCTTAAAGCTTGTTGGTTAGTTCATTTGTTGTTAATGAAGTCTATATTCCTCCCTCTAGAAGAGAGTAAATCGAACAGTCTTTCAAGTTACTTCATTTGAATTATTCTGGTTAACATCTTATGTCTTTTGCATATTTCATGTTAACTATTTGAATTCAAATTTAGTTGTTTATAATAATCTAGTATTGTAAACTATTATGTCAAGTTTTCTACATAATCTGTGTCAAATATCTTATGGTATATTTGTGAACTTCAAATTACCTAATTGTCGATCTTCTATTTATAACTAAATGAATACTAACGTGACTAAGTTTATTCCCTACAAATGAATTTTGATAAATGTTAGTGACAGATGCTTTTGTTATAATTTTGCACTTGATTTGCATGTTTTTGGCCATTTAATCATCCCTTTGTACATTTTATTACTTTAGATTGTATCTATTTTACGGAAATTGCCTAATTGTCGATCTTCTATTTATAACTAAATGGATACTAGTGTGACTAAGTTTATTCCCTGCGAATGAATTTGATACATGTTAGTGAGAGATGTTTTTGTTATAATTTTGCAACTGATTTTGCATGTTTTTGGCCATTTAATCGTCCCTTTGTACATTTTACTACTTTAGCTTGTATCTATTTTACAGAGCTATGAACTCTTGACTATTTATTGACTTGTGAGTTTAAAAGAATTTTTCTGAAAAAGAGCAACATTTTCATAATAGATTATTAAAGTTAAACACTATTAGCTGAATAGGTCACCTCTAACTCTAATAGCTGAAATAGCAACTTCCACTTTCACCCTCTTAGGATCTTGTTGCTAGTTAGTACTACTAATAAGGTATTGTGATACCCTTGAGGTGGGAGAATATTCTACTTTATGATATAAGCTTGTTAGATAACATTGTAACCTCGGGTTGGTTCAATACAGAAAGTCAATAGAGATTCTTGTGTCATAGCTCCTAGTGTATGTCGTATATTAGCTTATGATGGTCTTGAGATTGTTTAGATTATGGACATTATCTTAGGCTGCCTTCCAAGTAAAAGGGAGAGAGATTATTAGCTTTTCTAAAATTCTTCTTTATTATAAGTTATGTTTCTTTGAGTAGAGTGATACTGCTGGTCGATTATGGACATTATCTTAGGTTGCCTTCCAAGTAAAAGAGAGAGAGATTATTAGCTTTTCTAAAATTCTTCTTTATTATAAGTTATGTTTCTTCGAGTAGAGTGATACTGCTACTCTTTCCTCTTTGGATATTATCATTGCCTTCCCTCTTACTTTCTTAGGATATAGGGACCACTTGTATGCAATACATATTCTCCTACAAAACAAAACTTTTCTTCATTTGGTTCCTCTTATTTTTATGCTGTGGGTATCTACTTTCCTAAACTTACATGTTCATGGCATATCATGGGYAGTAGACACAACATTATCATAAAAACAAAGAAAATGTTGATGAAACATTAACATGAAATATATCGGTACTGTAGATGTCATATTAAGAATTAAAATTTCTAAAACATTTGATGAATTTGCTTTATCCCAATCCCATTATGTTGAGAATGTATTTAAGAAGTTTAATGATATCATGAACTGTACTCATCCAGATATAGCATATTTTGTGATTTGCAAGTAATCCAACAACAAYKATTGGAAAGCATTGAATAGAGTGCTTAGATATATCTAAAATACACTAATCCAGATACAATTTTGTAGAGGATATTYCGCGTTGGACTAAACCACTGCCCGCAATATGAATACATTGTCAGTCAACTATTGGAAGAGCACAAAGTAGTATGTACAATGTTAACTCTAAGTCTCGACATATACATCGGAAACATGATATTATTAAACAATTAATCTTTAATAGAATAATCTCTATTGATTATGTGGCATCAAAAGAAAATCTAGGGAATTCGCTTACAAAAGGCTTATCAAGAGATCAAATGGATTATCTGTTGAAGGGAATGGGCGGTTAAAGCTTATTACATAAGAATCTTTGTAATGGTAACCCAACCATGTTGACTGAAGATCCCACGACTTAATTCAATGGGACAACTAAGTTATAAAGATTCAAAAAAGCACTTAGGAGTTATCTCCTACGCATTCCTACAAAAAGAAAAAGTACTACGATGTAAGTAAGGTTAAATTATACTATTAATGATTCCAATAGCTTGGTAAACCAAGTCGGGTGTAGCAAAATACTCTAAATGGAAGATCACCTATGTAAGTGTGAAGTAGGCTGCCTCTATGACAATTTTTAAGGCTCAAATTATCTAAAGCGCTTATAAAACTCAAGAGTCGTTCAAGGCCAAAATGAACACAACCATGAGAATTGAAAGTGTTATGAAGGATATTATGAGGGTAAAATTGTCTTGGTCTATACTAATGGCTGAACAATTCAAGACATCATGTTCACTGATTAATCAAGTAAATTCAATTGTATTCCACTAAGGCAAATACAAAGCTAGAAGCTACCTCCTAATGCAATATATTTTTGTATCTACTCCTTTTAATGTCTGCATTAGTATTATAGTTCATCTAGTAATTTTCATTTATATGGATGATTGTTGGAAAGATTCACTTCAGCTAAGTTTCACTTTTTAGCTAAATGGCAAATTAGCTATTCCAAAGGTTGACACCTTATAACTTTTGTAGTTGTGTTGGTTGGAATTTGAATGTGTCTATTGAACAAGAGGATTTATCTCTTTGAATAGATGAATGTCTACTGAACAATGGGGCTTGTCTCTTTAAATAGAGAGACTTGTCCATTTAATTCACATCTGTTGAGACCAAGAGACACAATTCAACAATTGAATCCATTCGTTAGATAACTTTCAGAATACTATAAATGGACGTCCTACAGATTAGAGAATTCATTCATTCAACATTCTATATCTCTTCTTCCTCTTAGCTTTGATAAGCATCTCTTATGCATTCTTCCTTTTTGAAAGTTTGTCCTTTCATCTTGAGAGAGTACAACATACTTTCCGATTCATTGTTTCTCATGATTTGAAGTGCTTCTATTGTGAGAAATGATTGGTGTATCTYAGGAAGCAATTTCCATTTTTGATTCATTGTTTCTCATGATTTAAAGTGCTTCTATTGCGAGAAATGATCTTTGTGTTTTAGGAAGCAATTTCCTTTTTTGATTCATTATTTCTCATGATTTGAAGTGCTTCTATTACGAGAAATGATTRTTGTATCTCAGAAAGCGATTGCCGTTCAATCATAAGCATCGTGCAAGGCAAATTCGTCTTAAGAACAAAGAGTTAATCTCTCGCTTCAATCCATCCTTTCGTGATCTTCATTATTTAGAATAAATGTAATGTAAATTGTTGATTTATTTATCATTTCTTCACTTTTTTTATAATTGAATATATTTGCATACTCATTCTTCCTAACAGATTTAGCATGAAATTAGTTTATAATCTAGGAAAGCATGGTGGATTAAAAGAAAATCACTGCAAATACAAATCAGCAGGACGCAAAGTAAGTCACTAGAAATGACCTGATATGTCCATTGCTCCGATGAAAAATCAGTAATAGAACCATTTTTGAAGCTTTTAGCTACACTGGMCCAGTAACTCCACCACTGGCTTTCCCACTTCCTGATAGGAAATCACAAGTAGAGTAAATAATATAGGCGCTATAACAATCTGTGACCAACAGTAAAATGTACCCAAAGACTTGATATAAATAGACATTACCAGCACGTAGAGCCATAAGTGCCATTAGAGCAAAATGTGTTGTTAATGTCAATGGCATCACAATTGGCCTTGTCATAGAGCACCAATGCAGTTGCATTGAAACATAAAATCCACTAGTACAGCTGCCTCTTTTGGCTAGAACATTTTTAGGTGTATTCTATTTTCTACTGCTATATTACTTAGCATTTTCAATAAAATTAAGATAAATCAAGAAGAGAGAGTTTCCTATCCTAATTTACCATAGGTAGTCACTTTTATCATCAGTAGTATTTACTTGCAATCCACAGCTTCATTTATCCAGCTCCAGCCTGAGATGGATGCACCAGAAGAGGTAACACTGTCCTTTGAGGACAAACTAGCAAATCTTGAAATAGTGGTCATCGAGTTAAACGGAAATAAAATGAGCTAACGCACAGAATCTAATAACGTAACAAAAATGGTCTTAGGAACCATTTTTAGTCTTCACTTAGAATATATTTTTCATCTAAAATATACTTATGTAAGACTAGATGACTCCAAATGGAGGCAGGCTAAGATGCCATGACATAATCTAACAATTATAATATAATTTTCAAAACTGAGCAATTGGAAAAATTTTGTTGGAAGAATGCTAAATACCATGTTCTGTGTCAGTTCCAAATGTCAGGAATGGAGTGAAAGTACTTCACTATGACGGGTAATAAAGCTTGACTACTGCACAAGTACAAACTCAACGGCCAACATGAAAGAACAACTTCCATCGCTGAACACAAACACTACCTTAGACATCTGCTCAAATTATTTCCTGTCAAAAGATTGCCATATATTGGCCAAACTGCTTGCTACTCAAGACTTTCCTTCCGTCTCCACTCTTAATAGAACAACCTTTCGAAGCAGCAATAATACTGCCAAGAACTGCATGGAGTGTACGAACATGGATAAGGTAAGGACAGTCAGGATATGAGTTTTTACTTTGATACTTCTTTCAATTTGCAAGGAGAACCTAACGATGAGAAT
Organism: Rhazya stricta; assembly: GCA_001752375.1. Lineage (NCBI taxonomy): Eukaryota > Viridiplantae > Streptophyta > Magnoliopsida > Gentianales > Apocynaceae > Rhazya > Rhazya stricta. Next base: position 4,330,233 of record MEJB01000018.1, on the reverse strand, counting down.
GGATATGGAAACCTTTCTCAATCCATCAAGGAGAATGGATATGGAAACCTTTCTCAATCCATCAAGGCCATACCACATTTGAACAAGACTGAGAATTTACTAACTTGTAATATGCTCACTGCAAATKATACATGTTTCTTTAATCAACATGAGTCTCAGGAAGACGTATTCATGCATAAATTGTCAAATGCCATGATGAACTTAAAGCAGCTTGATGTGTCTGCATTTGTAGAAAGATTTCTACAGTAACATACAATTTATGGAGAAGCCTGTCATGCAATCAAGATGCTTGTCCTCTTTATTAGTAAGATATGACCATCAAAGCATCATTATTCCTAGTTTAGCTCTGGTTGGTGTATTTCATACTGTTTATTTCGTTTTAGTGTGGACTTGTTATATGTTGTACTTCCCCTTGTTCAATTTACATTTCATTGATCTGACAACTTCACTTCAACACCATATACTTTGCATCAAGAATTTGCACTCGTTGACCATTTAGGAAGTAAAATAGCGGTTGTGGATGAGGAAATAGATAACCTGTTTTTTCTGAAGAGGAAAGTCTCGATGATCAAAAGGATATGGTGGTAAACATTATTGGTTTGGTTATGGGAAAAGGAGTCCTAAGATGAGCCAGAGCAGTTTATCAAAGGAATATACTTTGAATCCAACTATCGTCGTTTAAACAAGTAAGGGAAAATGAATTATAGAAAACACCTAATCTTCAAATAAACTTCTCAATAGAACAAGGGCTGTTACTTAAATGGAGTGGAAGGGGCCCCATAATTAAATCACACTAGTTCAAGATTTATTCATGGCACTAATAATGGTATACTCAATCTTTCTCACAAGTAAATTAATGTCATACGTCTGTCAATTATTAGAAAGCTTAAATCAATATAACTTTCTCACTTACAGTGTTATCGAATAATTAGCATGAATCTTCAGTGTAATTGCTCCCCTCCATATTACTTATAGATACCTACAAGAATAGCACAGTTTTCATAGTCGAAAACATTAAGACTATACACTCAATATAGCAGGTTTATTAATACTAACTAATTTTCCCCCTTGCACAATCTCACCCACGATAGTGCTGTATAATGCTCACTTTGTAACTCGCAACCAGAGAACTGAATATGAGTATTCCGAGTTGGTGCTGGTTAAACTGCCTAATAAGCCTATGGAGAGTTAGAAAGATATCGCTCATGGTGTTCCATTATGGTCTACGCAAACCATGATAATAATACTAATATATGACACTTAATCGATATCATTGAGTTTATAAGACACGCTCTATAACTGAAGTTGAGAACCAAATAGTGCGCTTCATTAACTTCAACCAGTAAGATCTGACCAGAACATATTTCGAATGACCGACTTCGTAAGCTGGAGGACGCGTGACAACTCTTAAGCCCCAGTGACTAATACACCTGATACCCACGTTTAATCCGTTAACTCAGTAGGTCATTAATTCTCTCCATGCGCTTGTCTTCCAGATAGATCTTTCTATTTTTTTTTTTCTATAAGATTAATCATACCTTCAAAACAGCGTTACTATATATAAGGATTATTATATGGAATGCTAGATATATGAAACTTTGAAGGCACCCTGACGGTAATTGTATCATATCAATAATTGCTGCTTGATGATAATGAATCAAGATTTGAGCTTTTGTAACTTTTTCTGTCTTTTCTTTCTTTTTCCCTATTTTCTTGGTTGTGTTTTTGTAGTTGCAGAAAGAACTGATGGCACTGATGGTAAATCTCCTTCCTTTCCTTGTTTCTCCCGACTGCGTGCCCTTGTATCTTCATAAGCTGTAATGTGACTTAAATTCATGAACTCCTGAACTATGGCTTCGTAATTGATGTTACCATGGTATTAAGTTGTTCTCTTTAATGTTATATGGGTTCTTATTTGGGTCTAACACATATATATTATACATCTGGATTCTGTAATATAGATGCTGCAAGTATGGATAAGTTGCAAATCTTTGTTGTGATTGCAAAGAGAAGAACAAATATTAGATACTTATCTTATACACTAAGAATAAATTCTTGCTTAGTCCATTAAACCACTCCCGCACAGATCCATTTTTCTTGATTGCTTCAGTATTCACATCATGTTCTTTTGAGTGATTCAAATATATGCTTTTCTTTTTCTTGTGCAATTTCATATAGATGTGTGTTGGTAGAAGTCTGCCCTTTCTTCTTTTTCTCTTGATTGGAAACATGTTAGCGTAAGTGATGCATCTTTGTTTGGCAATGAACTGGATAATGTATGCAATGTCGTCACTTCAAAAGAAGCAAAAGCAGTTGGAATGGATTGGTTTACCTCAGTGTCAGTAATTACAACTAAACTAAACAGATGAATATGACTTCTCCAAATATACATTACATTAGACAGCGCGAAACACATCAATGTTCCAACATCCTTGTGTTAACTATGCTAATTCTGGAATTTACTTGCAAAATGTATGGAGCTGTTAGAAATCAATTCCTTCCCTTCTACTTTGTTAGGTACCATGTCTCTAGTGGTCCTTGCTTAAAATGTAAAAGTAGTAGAAGTTTTCTTCTTTTTGGTAAGTGTAATAAGTGTCCAATGTCTATTAGAGGCAGGCCTCGTCCAGCAGGTTAGGACTCATGAGTTAGGCTGATTCTGAAGGAAAATTTCAAGATTTACTTTGGTAAGTGTTAAAATTATAATGCCATTTCTAGAAAAATTCAAAAAATTATCTAAAGATATAGAATAGACAGTAATCTCTCCAAGAAAGATCTAAGAAAGATCTAGACTAGACAAGATTGTGCAAGAAAGATCTAAAAAGGTCGGTTGTCATTCTCACCGATCTAAACATACATAAATATGTACTTATGGTCTCAAATAATATGAAGCAGAATTAGTAACAGAGGGTGTTCTTCTTTGCATACAACAAAGTGAAAAACAAGTTCAACTACTCCTCTGTTTAATCAACGATTCCTCTGTTTAATCAGATGGGCATTCCTTGCTTGCGCAGGAAAAGTTCCGTCTCATCACTGGTTCAGAGGACCTTCTTTTAACTCTACCTTTTCAACTACTAGATTTTCAGTCCTTGCAAAGTCATAATCTTCGTTCTCATTGAATAATCTTTGAACTTCTTTCTTCAACAGTAAGCGTAGAGGAAAATAGTGCCGGTCTTGATCTGCTATTTGTCAGCCAAGCTATCATGTCTAGTCTAGACTAGGCCAATTAAGGCACTGTCAGGTGTCAAAACTTGCTTTGAACTCCCTGCCATGTAAAAATTAAACTTCTTCCCGGACCAATAAAGGGACCTGTAGCTTTACCGGACATCATAAAACTATGTCTGAACCAAATGATGATTTCATTGATTGAAGTCTMATTTTTGGCACTATGTCAAGCTTCTAGACATTTTTGCTCAACTCTTTTTGGGCCACGCTTGATTCTGTTCCATATTGTTGAAAAACATAGTCCCGGTAAATTTATCATCCATAGAACATAGCTCTTCTACTTTTATTTTTTTCCTTACTTTTGTGTACAGAATAATTACTTTCTAAAGTCATTACCTAGCCACCCTTTTGATATGCTAGCAGTGCGGAGACGCAAGAGCAGGTAACGAATTTCTCTGTTGAAGGGAAAAAGTCTAACCTGGACCTTTGCTGAAGACGCTGTCTCACAAATGATGTGGCCTCTTGTGAGAAAGGGCTCTTAGGCCTGGCGTAAGTTATTCTTGCGCATATGTAAGACATACCAAAAGGCCAATATCCTATTTTCCTCTTCCCAACTATAAGCTTAAATGCTACGTGAAATTTAAAATATCAAAATGTCTATTGGATAGTTTGCTCTGATAAAGAATCATTTTGAAGCTCGAAATTTCATATAAAGTTAATTATAATTTGTGAGTGAAAAATTTTGTAAAATCCGATCATAGGTCAATCATACGAATTGGGACAGCATCTATTTTCCTTTTCTATTGCCTTTTTTTGGTAGAATCATACGAATTGGGATTTCTGTGACTGAGTTTTGCTAATCTGATAATTTAGCTGCCTGTTTCCTGGGAACAATCTTAGTATCTAAGGTTAAGATCTCTTTTATTAATGCTTACTTTTCTATATAAAGCACCACGTACTAAGACTATGGTAACGACTAAAGGAGATGTTGGGTTGTGTGATGTGGAGCAAAGCAATCATGAAAATGGGAGAGTTGATGAATTGATTGAAGAATTTGTGCGGATAACACCTCCTGATGACACTATTTTCAGTAAACTTGATAATGATAATGCTGCTCGGCAAAGTGGAACTCATGCCCTTGAGAAACCACTGAACAAAAATAATGTTCAGCAACGGCGCATCCATTTCAATGAAGTTCATCCTGCTAGAAAAAGTAACACTAGTTCAAATGCCAAACTGCTAAGGACTTTTGTTGATCTCTACCCTTCATAAACTTCAGAGCTTTTGTGGGTATCTTCGTCTTGAGATATTTATGAGACGCATTAATGCGATTAATTTTGTGCATAGGTGAGTAATTCAGAAACATTTTTTAATTTATTCGATTCGTATGAAATTGTAAAATTAAAATCGTGACTTTTTATTAACTAAGCTTATCTTTATTAATTTTTCTTTATAAGTACTGCAAATTTTGACGAATCTCCCAAATTTCAAAGGGAGGAGAGCAATAGTCAACCTGTAGRTGAGAATGTTCCTACACCTTTTAGATGAACTAAAAAACCCCTAGAGATGGAAGTGTAACATAATTAAATCAATCAAATAAAGTAAAATCAGGAATGCAGCTGCACGACTCTTCAAAGCCATTGCCAAGGCTCCAGCTTCCAACAAATTAAGGCCAGCCCAGTTAACATTCAGATCACCCCCTTGGAAATAACCAGTTAATGATCCGCATTAGCAGTACAATGTAAAATTTTACAAATTTTCAAAAACCATTGCAAATCCTCCACAAATTTGTGAGGAGGATTTGCGACAGATTCTAAAAATATTTGTAAATTATTTTGTTTATTTTCTTTGAAGCAAGCTGTCAGAAATCCCTTCAACTTTGCAAGGGATTGCGATGAATTCTGAAAATTGTTGTAATTTTTTTTTTTAAGTTTTTTCTGAAGCAATTGTTGCACATCCCTCAAATTCGTGAGGGATTTGCAATGAATTCTAAAAATATTTGTAAAATTTTATTTTTTACTTTCTTTGAAGCAATCTATCGCAAATCCCTTCAACTTTAGAGGAGATTTGCAATGGATTCTAAAAATATTTGTAAAATTTTTTTTTTTTCATTTTCTTTGTAACAATCCGTTGCAAATCCCTTCAACTTTGTGAGAGATTTGCAATGAATTATGAAAATATTTGTAAGATTTTATTTTTTATTTTCTTTAAAATAATCCTTCACAAATCCCTTCAACCTTTGCGAGGAATTTGCAACGAATTATGAAAATATTTGTAAAATTTTAATTTTATGTTTTGAAGCAAGCATGGCAAATCCCTTACAAATTTGTGAGGATTTGCAATGGATTCTTAAATATTTGTAAAATGTTTATTAAATTTATGACAGCTATTTTCGTAAGTTGTCTCCCCCCGAGAAAGGCAGTCCAAGCAATTAATTCTTATCATTTATTTTATTACTTTTATCGAAATTATTGCAGCTAGTTAGCCCAAAATGGGATAGAAAAAATATTATTTAATAAAAATTATTAATTTTATGAATATTTTTGCTGCAATAGAATATCCAATATTGCAAGAGAGGTTTTCGTCCCGGGTTGCTTTTGAAGCTCTCAGAGCACCTATCTAATTTTTCTGTATTTTTCATTTTCTTAGTATGTTTCAAAAGACCAATCTTTACTTTGATGATTTGTAAATTTGATTATATGATTTAAGTTTAAAAATTCCACAAATCTTTACTTGGAATTTCAAATAATTGAGGGTTCTCTCAATCACGGAAGATGATTAGTGAATCAAATATATGGGCAGTGGGATAAAGAATTCCGTAGGCGGGAATTAGGAAGGCAATTAATGCAATAAAATCTTATCATTAMTTGTTAACTCAGGATKCAGTTGTTTGTAAGGGCTGCTACTATATAAAGGCTGAAGCCTTATGCAATTTGAGGTACCACAAAGGCCGAGAATTTCATCATTAAGATGARTCTTACTAYGGTGAAAACCCTCTTCGCAGTGCTCATTTTATCCTTTTATCTTGCTCAAAAGATACATGTTTTTGCCTTTTATGAGCACTATGATGCTTACATAGTTAATGCTCTTCCTAATAACGCCCACCCTTTGACAGTTCATATTTTCTCTGGAGATGATGATTTTCATTTTCACGATCTTCATGTAGGAGAACAGTTTCATTGGAAATTTAACTTTTCTGCTTTTGACAGAACTAAGTTCTTCGGCCACTTTTGGTGGAATAACAAGGAGAGAGGATTTGCGGTCTTTGATTTCAACATAGCCGAGAAGCACTGCGGTATAACTGCTTACAACAACGTCTGTTGGTGGATAGTAAAAGAAAATGGATTTTATCTTGGCAACAAGATTAATCCTCCTCCCAAAGATTTAGTTTATATGAATTGGTGGTCAACTAAATAATGTAAAAGTGTTCTAATACTGTATTGATCGAATATTTAGAAGATCTTTGATTGATACAAATTATTATTGTATTCATATGCTATCCATCCACAAGTTCAAGTAAATCAATCAATCGATCTGGTGAAGGATTTCCTCACATTGGAAATAGAGAAAACATCCGATGTTGCAAATAACCAGAAAATGTTCTCATCCATCCTTTTAAAATTTGACCCCCAGAACTGTTCTGTGATGGCTAGAGATTGGGTGGGGCAACTGTAATTTTTATCAATTTTTAAATCAAATCAAATTTTCAGATCATAACCAATTCATTTAACATCAATTCAGAAGAGTATCTGGCATTTGGGGGAAGGTTTGGTTTTAGCTAGAGAAGTGGCTTCTGTGTGGTTCCTTATGCAATAAGTTGCGCGGCCCTCTCCCCTTTGATGATACCACCTCGATGGTAAAAGATTACTGATCACTTCCATCAGGCTAACAGATGGAGTAGCTCCAATATTAGCTCCCCTCTCAAGCCCTATCTAAACTACAGTTCCAAGTCCTGACCTATACCAGCAGCAGACCAAGCGCGGTGGGCAATCTCGGCTTCAGGGAATTTCTCCCTTGGCTCAACCTTTGAAAGCTAACTTTCAGTCAACAAACTTGTGCACCGTTTGGTAAGAGAAAGGTCCACGCTCTTCTTACTACTGCTCATCGGACCGATTGAAAACATCGGCTAGCTTTCCTCTACAATTCTACGTTTTTACATTCCGTATTATGCCCCATGTGCTTTAATCATTTTGAATCCAACCTGCATGCTTTGCGAAATTGTGCCTAGGCTAGGGAGACTTGGTCCTGCCTTTTTTTCATCATCTATGTCTCAATCCTTTTTCTCCGAGTAGTTAGTTTTGCAACGAGTACATAGATACCTCAAGGTTGCAGGCCCTTGGAAGACTTTCTTTGCAGAAGCCGTAGGTCGCCAGTGGCATTTGCCAAACCAATCCATATTTGATTATGATTTCACACTACCTCATCTAGGTAATAGAATTGTGTACTTTCGAAATAAAATCTGGAAAACTAAAATGGCAAAGACAGACAAACAGCATTTTGGCCATTCCGCCTTTGTAATATGTCGTGCAATTTTGTGTAGTCATAATACGAGATACATTTACACGAAATAATAATAATAATAATAATAACAATAAATCATCTTTATATTTGTTAATGAAAATTCTACTTCTCTATTTCAAATGATTGGAGTCGTAGCTTTTTTATAGTAGTACTAGCTTTTTGGCACAAACAGAATACAACTACGTCCTACTCGAGAAGATCTATAATTAATGCAACTCGGTAACTATTAARGTAAACTTTCTRACATATGRTGTTTCTTGTGTTGGATAATCATTCCTTCAAGATTCTTTTTCGCATTTTCTGTCTAGCAGAATCTTTATAATCGTTTGGGACACCTCAATTAGTCCTTGATTCGAGTGCATAAACCAAATTTTTGAAAATTTTTAATTTTTTAAATGATTTTAACTCAAGATTGATTTTCTTAGCTCAAAATAGTCAAAGTTAATAAGGCAATAGAGTCAAAATTCAAAATAATTGGCAGTTTAAATCGATAATTTAATAAAAAATTACAAAATAATTTTTACAGATATAAGTCTATTAAAATATGATATAGGCATTATTGAAAATGTTTCCAGAAATGTATTGTCTTTAATAATTTGGTATGCTAAGTTTTGTAGTTCACTAAATTAATAACCTATAATAAGTAATATCTCTTCTCGGTTCCAATTTCGACTAAGGAGCTAAATTACTAATTTTAGTAGAATAATAAAAAAAATTTAAACGAAATTCATACATGAACCTTTGGTCTCGTCCATATTATAAATTAATCATTCTCTAAAACATATCATATTTTTTAAATTTATCTATTAGTTGTTTATTTTTTCTTAAAGTTTAAATATACCTACATTTCAATTCTAATTTTTCTTATTGCATCTACAAGTTTTAGACTTGAATTCTCAAAATGCATAAAAGATTATGAAGAGTTATTAATGGTTTGAGTTCTTCCTTTTGCATAAAATGCTGAAAAGTTGCTAGATCATTCTCAACTTCATCATTAGCAAGGGTTTCATTGATCCTAGCAACARTGTCTTATTAGAATAAAATAYATAAGTACACTAGATAACAGAAAATTACTCTAAGAAATAGAATTAATATTAAGAAAATAATATGAAGTCGTAAGTACACTCAACAATTCATGTGGATGTACTTATGAATTCATACTTTATGAAGTTGTCGCCGAGACTCAGTTACATGCCCCTTCGAAGGTTGTCCTGAAGCCTGTCCCAGACCCTGCTACTCCTATGCTCCTAGCGCCCTGCCGGATGCTTCTAGTCTTCCTCTGTAGCACCTGCAGCAAGGTTGTCTCCGGGCCCTTGGAAACCCTGGGCCGTTGTTGTTGAGTCGTCGGTTCCTCTCATGGACTCAACCATTGCCTCCATGCAGGCATGTGAGGATAATCATATCCTCACCAAACAGATCTGTGAGGATAACCCTGGCCTTACCGAGTTTTTGCACTTCAAGAAGAAGGGCTCTTCTGTTGTTCGTCTAGCTTGACATGCAAAAACACCTTGTAGTATGGCTACCCCACCTACTACGCTGGACAAATCTCCAMCTTTGCCTTCCAGAGTTTCTAAATGCAAGATAGGGGTGGAGGTTGACTCTCTGGTGAATCCAGTAGCAAAGCGACCTTGTTCGGATACCCCTTAACTGTGGAGGCTGTTCAACAGCCCCTCGGACGCCATGAATACCATACGTTGGAGCTTCCGAAGACTGGGAAGGCTACTCAACCTCTTATTCTTTTCTTGACTGAAACATTATTACCTTACAATCTATGAATAAGTTGCACATTAAAATAGGGGGACTTTAATGAAATTCTGCATACAGATGAAAAGCAGGATATGCTCCCTCCGCTACAAGTCCAACTTGATAGTTTCCTTGCAGTAATTGAGGATTGTGACCTTCATGATTTGGGTTTTGACGGGGCGAAATTCACCTGGACAAATGGGCGTTCTGAGCCTTCCACTGTGTTTCACTCGATCGTGCCTTGGTTTCCACCTCCTGGCCTGATGCTTTCCCAGGTATGAAACTTACTGTCCTTTCTAAGGGTCAATTGGACCATCTCTCCTATCTTATTTCTCAGGATCTTATGATACATGACAAAGTGTATCGGGACAAAAGGTACAGCATTTTGAACCTTACTGGTGCGCAACCCCGGAAATGATGAGGTTTGGGCAGCAGAGTGGTCCTCTTTAACCAGTACAGATGTTGTATCGGTCAATCACCCTATTGCAAGAACTAGATAGGCTTTCTACCGGTGGAACTGACTGCATTTTGGAGAGCTTCCTGGACGCATTAAGATGCTGGAATCTCTGCTCCGTGCGCTCCGCAGCAGACCCAAACGCATTCATCAACTGGAGGCTGTTGTTGGAAAGGAACTAGAGCATTTGTTGGACTTGGAGGAGTCGTATTGGCATACTAGATCTGGGTCTGAGTGGCTCAAGGACGGTGATTGTAATACAAAGTTCTTCCATAGCAAACGTAACGAGCGGCGGGAAGGAAACTATATTTCCAAAATTTAGCACTCTCGCATTGGATTGTGCCCGACCACTGAACCAGAAATTTTCTTCGTAGCTATGGATTACTAGAGCGGCTTTTTGCTTCCTCTTTGCCCTTTGAGCGAGCCCTTATCATCCCTTCTTGTTCGAAAGCAGCTACCAAGGGGGGCTGTTAATATCCTTTGCAGATCCTTTGTTTTAGAGGAGGTTCTTATTGCTTTACTCCATATGGCACCAACAAAATCTCCCGGCCGAGATGGAATTCATGCGTGTTTCTTCCAGCGCTTTTGGGGAATCTCTAGCACTATTCTAATCAATATGGTTCTTGATGTTTTGGATAACAGTGTTGATCTGCTAAAATTATRATGTCATTTCTAGAAAAATTCAGAAAATTATCTAAAGATACAGAATAAACACTAGCCTTAGAAGAAATATCTAAGAAAGACCTAGACTAGATAAGATTGTGCAAGAAAAAAGGTCGGTTGTCATCTCACCGACCTAAATAGGAATAAATATGAAATTATGGTCACAAATAATGAGAAGAAAAATTAGTGACATTCTACTTTGCATACAAAAAATTAGAAACAAAGTTCAACCACTCCCCTGTTTAATCACCTATTCCTCTGTTTTCCATCGCATCGTTGGTCCAGATTTTTAGCTCCACTTTTTCAGCTCGTGTTCATTGAATAATCTTTGATCTTCTCTCTTCAACATRATCTCACTCCTCTGGATAAAACTCATATTGTGATTGTGCTCAAAATCAAATCCTCGTGTTTTATGTCTGATTTCTGTCCTATCAGCTTATGTAATATTACTTACAAGCTGATCTCGAAAGTCCTGGCCAATAGGCTTAAGCCCGTTCTAGAGTCAGTCAGTGATGAGGCACAAAGCACCTTCCTTCCTGGTCGACAGATAAAACAAGTAATGCCATTACGACTTTTGAAGTCTTTCACAGCCTCCAGTCCAAGGATCCTGCGCCTTGTCCTCATATGGCGCTTAAGTTGGACATGCATAAGGCGTTCAACAGGTGGATGGGTGTATCTCGAGTTCGTAATGCATGCTTTGAGCTTCCCAGCCCACATTATCTCTCTCATCGTGCAATGTGTTCAGACGGTGTCTTTCTCTGTTTTGATTAACGGTGTTGCGTCTCCTCCATTTGTACCTTCCCATGGTATTTGACAAGGTGATCCCTTGTCCCCTTTCCTCTTTATCTTGTGTTTAGAGGGTTTCCCTGGTGCGATAGGCTAAGAATGCAAAAATGCTAGATGATTTCTCTTTTGGAAGGGGGTCCCACTATCATATTTGCTCTTCGCCGATGATAGCATACTCTTTGCTAAAGCTAATACTAAAAGTGCCATGGTGATCAAAGAGCTTCTGCCAACCTATGCCTCATACTCGGGACAATGCATTAATAATGATAAATCATCTATTTTCTTCAGCTCGTCTACTCTTGCAGGTATGTCAGAGATTCTAACTATTATGGGCATGCAACAATGTGAAGGGGGCGGGAAATACTTAGGCCTGCCCTATATCACTAGGAGAAGCAAAGGTGAGGTCTTCCAATACATTGTTACCCGTATCTGGAAATGGGTAAATGGATGGAAGAAGCATTTCCTCTCTCAAGCTAGATGCGAGACCCTTATCAAGTCTGTGGTTTAGGATATACCGACCTATATCATGAGTTGTTTCCTTCTACTAGCTTCTATTCGAGATCGAATTACTTTCTTGACTTGCAAGCTTTGGTGGGTGGATCTGACGGCCCTCAGAAGCCCAACTGGATAGCTTAGTGTGATATCTGTAGACCTAAATGCAATGSGGATTAGGTTTTAGGGATGTTGTTACCTTTAATTTTGCTCTATTGGCCAAGCAGGGCTGGAGGATCATCAAAACCCTTCCTCACTTGCTGCCCAATTGTTGCGAGCCAAGTACTTCCCTAATATACGTTGCTGTCAGTCACTCTTGGTTCATGTCCTCATTTGTTTGGTATAGTCTCCTATGGCAGCTCCTCGCCTTAGAGATGACCTTATTTAGAGGATTGGTAAGGAGGAGCCCATTTCTGTTTGGGGTGATAAGTGGCTCCCATAGTCCCCAACTTCAAAGGTGCGCAGCCGTCTCCAGGATTTTGCTTTTTTTGACAATATTAAGGTCTCCTCCCTCATTTTATGGCCAGTAGTAGTATGAAATAGGCCTTTACTTGAGTCTCCCTTGACTCCAGCTAATATTGAGGCCACTAAGTGCATCTCTTTAAGTTCTGCAAGCCCCCCTGACCGCCTTGGGCCAGTACTCCTCATGGGCAGCATATCGTGAAATCTGGTTGTCAACAGCTTATGGAGCACCAGCGCTATGATGAAGGTTGTTCATCTAGTTCATCTTCCTCAATGCACCTTTTCTGGAATAAGCTTGGGGTTCTTGCCCTTCCTCCAAAGATTAGGTCGTTTCTCTAGAGATGCAGTAACAATATCCTTCGAACTAACCATGAGCTCTCTAGGAGAATTGGGTCTATGGCTCCGGGCTGTGTCTGCTGCGTGCTAGCCAAGAAACAGACATACATGCTGTCTTTGAATGCCAATTTTTATCTGAGGTATGGATACTTCTCGACAAGCTAAGTCCTTAGGCCCGATACCGGTCTACCAACATCGGGCACTTCTTAGAGAACTTTACGGATGCTGAAGATGCAACCTGCTATACCTAATGAACTGAAAGTTTTCCTTCTGATGTTTGGTTGGCTATTCAACCTTATTATTGAATAAAATCTCTCCTATTTCCCTAAAAAGAATAGAATATTTCATATATTTATAAAATAAATGAAACTTTAGGTGATTAAATTAATATTTTTTGGAACGATAAATATACTTAATAAATTAATAAACTCATTAATTTATCAATTAATTGACCGATAGTGGATATTAAATATATTAGTAAAATTAATAAAATTTTTAAATTAGTAGAATTTGAACCAAATTATTAGCCGAGAATAATACTAACAATCTCTTATCATTAATGACAGCTCTCCAATTCTAGGAAATAATTAACTGCAGAGAGAGTTTCAATTTSGGTTTTGATTTATTCCCTATTAATGCAGTCAACTGCATCAGCATGGTAAATCTTAACCTTCTTTAAATTTTTTATAATTTTAAATTCTTTGACCTTGCGTCTCTCTAACACTTAAAAAATAATGTTTTTAGAGTTGAATAAGATTAATTAATAAGGGTACAATAAAAAAATATTTAATATATTATCAATTTTCAAAAATGACGTAAATTAAATCCTTTAACAATCTTACTTTTCATCAAGTTTTCAGTTGGAAATTTAAAATGGCCACTTTCGATACTACTAAGTTCTACAGTCACTTTTGGTGACATAAGAGGAACATGGGTATAGCTTGGCGACATTGTGGTSAATTTCTTGACTTCAACTTGTGTTGGTGGTCAGTAAGAGAGGATGGTTTTTGGATTTCAAGCATGACRAATCCTCTCGAAAAACATCTAGTTTGGAAGAATTGATGGCTGAATGATTCTGCTATTCATGCTTGCTAATAATGAAAGAACTGTATATGTTTTTCTTCTTGTACTTTTCCTATCTCAATTTTTCCAAACACACAAATATGCAGCCTCCCTATATAAGAGGCAAACTAAGGAAAAAAGAAAAAGAAAATAAAGATTGACTCGCTTTATGAAACTTACCATCAACCAGACTTTAACTGAGTTATAGTTTCTCCCATTAGTGCGGTGAAATTGTTCGATAATTTGACGACATTCTAAATTGATCAATATAATTTTATGTTTTTTATTCAGAAAATTCTTATTCTTTTTGATGTGTTATTGTGATAAAGATCCTTCAAACATCGCTTGCTGGTGATTAATAAATGAAGGATATTGGCTGTGTAAATAAAATTTCATGTCGATTAAAAGTGATAAAAATGCTGAAATTCGAGAGTATTCAATTTTTTTCTTTTTGTTGGAATGTATAGGAGAAGGAATCAAAGAGAAGAAACAAGACTTTTGGATACTTATGGTATTGGGTGAGGGCATAAGACTATGAATAACATCCCAAAATTTGTGTTTTATTATTGTAGGAAGGACTCCTTGTCACATACATAAATGGAAAAAAGATGGGAGAAAAGATTAATCGAACCTTTTATGTATATTCTTCTCTTTCTTCCTTGAAGCCATGACTCTTTTTTCTTTTCTTTTCCAACTATGCACTAGCAAATCTTCTCACCAAGAGAAAAAATATCATCGCTTAACATAAACTTCTTTGAGGTTCAGTAGATTCTTTTGTAATTTTAAGTAAAGTCTTACTTAAAAAGAAAAAATTCAAACTTTTAAAGTTCAACCAATAAAAATTAATGATACAATTTGACGGATTAAGTAATGTTATATCGTTCATATATATGACTTCGATCAGTCAAATTAATTCACATTGCCTATAGATAGAAGTAAAAAATGAGTGTGCAAAAATTCATATTAAGATCCAACGACTTATACCGAGAGAAACTTAACGGGAAAACAATATATTTTATAGAGGTAGGATCTAGAATCGAAAATTTCAYGTAAATGACATTATATTACTCATATCCAACAAAGGCAAACGAAGCAACCTGGATTGCGCGAGGGGTTGTCGATGATAAACAAGCCCTTCTGGTGGCGGGTCTCATACGAGTGCCATTCCTCAAATATTAATGAACGAGTTATAAGATAGAACTTTTTGTGTATAGATAAAAGATTTAACACACCTTTTCCCTACATACAAAAGTTTTGGATGTTCGAAAGAAACATTTAGTAGACRTTAAAGTAGCACTTCTTAAACTGCTGGAATATGGCGTTTCCATGGAGAGAAAGTTCTCATTGTTTTACTACAAGATATATAATTATCATTGTGGTAAGATCCTTGGATCATTGCTTGCTGGTGGTTTAGTAAATAAAGATTGTAATTTATATTTATCTTGTCAATTTGGTAAATTCTGACATGAAAGATCTAGTTTACCTGAATTGGTGAATACCACAGCAGACAGTGTCATAGCCGCATGGAGGCAGGGCGAACCTTGATTTTCTAAAATTAATTTTCTTGTTCGGTCACTGATATGAAGATGAGATTCTGATACGTGTTATTAATAATATTCATAAATTATGAAATCCAATATATTTTCACGAATTGCTTTTGAAGCTCTCGGAGCTCGTAATACAATCAATCGCTTAATAAGACCCTAGAATCAAGCTAAAAAAATCAAAATCAATCAATCTAAGATGAGAAATCCTWAGAAATCTCAATAAGAACCTAAAATCAATCAAGCATGATCATTAGATGGGGATAGAGTTTCCATTTTCTCTTTGACTGCATCAGCATATTTGGTAAATCTTTGAAACTTTGAGTAATATCCCCCCTTATCTTCCATGGAATGCTGCAATCAAATGCTATATAAAGGCCTAGACCATAAGTATTCTGGAGTACAACAGTAGCCAAGAATTCTGTTCAATGAAGATGAGTCACTCTGTGCTTCGAAACCTCTTTGCATTAATTATTTTGTCATTTTATATTGCTCAAAACATACATGTCTTTGCTGGTTCGAGCGATTTTTATCTTTATATAGCCAATGATCTTCCAGATAATGATTATCTAGTCATTCACGTCTTCTCCGGCGATAATGACYTACAATATCACAATCTCACTTTCCATCAATTATTCACTTGGAAATTCAAAATAGATGCTTTTGATAGGACCAAGTTTTATGGTCATTTTTGGTGGCGTAACAGGAACAAGGAGAGAGGATTCGCAGTTTTTGACGAAAATATAGCTAGACAACATTGCGGTCATTATCTTGGGAACAACCATTGCTGGTGGTCAGTAAGAGGAGATGGTTTTTGGATTGGTAATAAACCCAATCCTCCCGAGAAAGAGCTCGTCTGGAAGAATTGGTGGCTGAATCATTCGGCTATTCATTCTTGATACTAATAGAACAAAATGATTATGAGATAGTTTACAATCTTTTACTACAAGTTATATATCTATCATTGTGTGAGTATCTTTTTCTTTTCTGTTATAATTTTATTATTTAATAAAATTATAAATTTATCAAGATTTTTTCCTTGAATAGAGTATTTAATGATTACAAACCATTTGGGACTTCTGAAAAAATATTGCAGAAGAGGTTTTCGTCCCGGGTTGCTTTTGAAGCTCTCGGAGCTCCTACATATCATCATTTTAAAGATTTTTCGTATATGTTTCAAAAGACCCAAATGGTTATTTTAAAAATTCTAGAAATATTTTATTTTAAATTCGAAATAATTGAGGGTTCTCTGAATCACCAAAGATGATTGATGAATCCAATATATGGTCATGAGTGGGATACAGGATTCCATAGCCGGGAACTGAATGTGAGGAATTTGGAATCTAAAATCATTGTTACTGAGGAGAGACCCTAAAATCAAGCTTATACAATCAATCACTTAAATAAGACACTGGAATGACCAGCTTCTGGAATTGGAAATGGAGGAATGCTCAATTGCTGGAACCCATCTTCTTGTTACCTCCACTATCTACTACATATAAATTTGTAAGGAATTTGGCAAAAGGCAATCATGTCTGCCAACACCTCGACGCGAGGATTTGTAAGTTTGTTGTAATTTAATGAAAGCTCCCAGTTACGCCCAAATTAAGACACTAAATACAATCAAGATAGGATGAGCGATGAGTGTTAAAATTGTACAAATTTTATCTCATTTTATTAAATTTATCACGCTCAACGCGTTATTTGTTAACGATTTCCATGGAGAAACTCGAAAAAAAATTATTTTTTTAAAATTCAATAAAATTAACAGATTTAAACTAAAAAAATAGAGAGACATTAAGAAATTTTATTTTTTTCGATATTTAATAATTACATTGTTACGTTGGCAATTTTCGAATAATTGAGRATATATCTATATTCGAATAGGAAAAAGTATGTCAAATTTTTTACCATTGATAACTCTCCATTTTTAGGAGATTATTAGATGGCGATGGAGTTTCCATTTCCTCTTTGATTTATTTAATATTATTGCAGTAAGTTTCTTCAGCATATTTGGTAACTCTTAAGTTTCTTCAGCATATTTGGTAACTCTTTAAAACTATTGAGTAGTGGTCCACCCTTGTCTTCCATGGAATGCTGCAAGTGCCTGCTATATAAAGGCTTAGACCTTAACTATTTTGAAGTACAACAATAGCCAAGAATTGTGTTCGATTAAGATGAGTTATTCTGTGATTCGAAATCTCTTTGTAGTAGTTCTTTTCTCATTTTATTTTGCTCAAAACATACATGTCTTTGCTAGCGGCGAAGATTATGAGGTTTATATAGCCAATGATCTTCCAGATAATAATTATCTAATTATTCATGTCTTTTCTGGAGATGATGATTTAAAGTATCACAATCTTACTTTTCATCAAACTTTCAGTTGGAAATTCAAGATGGCCGATTTCGACAAAACTAAGTTTTATGGTCACTTTTGGTGGCATCAGAAGAACAARGAGAGAGGTTTTGCAGTTTTTGACTACGATTTAGCTTGGCGACATTGTGGTCAATATCTTGACAACAACTATTGCTGGTGGGCAGTAAAACAAGATGGATTTTGGATTGCTAACACAACCAATCCTCCCGAGAATTATCTAATTTGGAAGAATTGGTGGCTGAATAATTCTCCCATTCATGCTTAATTATTAAGAATGCGAAATGCTATAAGTTTTTAGCTTTTTCTTGTTATACAAGTTCTTCTTCAATCTACTAACCGTCCTGTTACATTGGCCGGAGCCTCCCTATTTAAGAGGCACGCAAATTTGATTTGAAAAGTATAAAATCTTTTGATGCACTTTCCAAAGTTTACCTTAACTCGCTGATACATATTTTTAGTTTAGTAGTATTCAATAATGCTAATATTTGAACTCAATTGATCCGACGCTCAAGGTTTGTTAGGAGAAGACATCTATGATCCACCGTCATTAGAGAACAGCCTTAGCTATGATGCTTCATAAGCAATAGGGTGTACAGGCAAACTATGAATGTATACAAGACACATGAATAGAGCTGTCAATATGGTGAGCTAGCCAACCCATCATTCAAAATGAACATGTTGAGTTGGGATTTTTTTTCAATCCATTTGGGAGCCGGCCCGTTAATTGAAAAAAAAAATTAAAATAAAACTTTTAAATCAATTGAAGAAAACTATTTAAAAGTTCATCTTTTGAACTGTTTATTAGAATGTCACACATTGTATTGTTTATTTAGTCCATAAATTTTGTTTCAAATAAATTAAAAATTAAATACATTAAATTATTTATTTAGTTTCATAGATTTTGTTGAGCTTTATGAACTTTTAAATTTTTCTTTGTTCAACTATTTGGTTAAGTATTAAATGATATATAAYATTGACTATGATATTCTAGATTATAATAATCATTTAAATATTTTTTAAGGATTATTAGGATCTTTTAGGAATTATTAGAGATTTTCTTAACTTTTCAAAAAAAATTATTTTTTATTTTTGGGTGGACGGATCTGTCTAACCCATAACCCACCTTGAATTGGAATTTTTCCAACCGGCCCGCCTAGTAATGGATTGTTGGTAGCTCGGTCTTCGATAGATTGGCTCGTCTTATAGCTAAAAGAATTAGTGTCAAAATGGCCTATTCGATCTACTCCATTTAGGAAATCTTCGAGTAATTTTGAATTTCTATTTTTTTATTTAATTTTCCATTGATGCAGTAAAGAAATTGTCCCAGCATTTTTGGTGACTATAAATCTAATGAGTAAAGCACTAGATTTTCCATGGAATGATGTTATAAAAAAGGCTAAGACCTTAACTAGTTTGGTTACAACTAAGAATTTGTTCAGTAAGTAATGAGTTATACTATTATTACATTAAGAAAAGTTTCCTGTCGATGCTAGCCGTTGGAAAGCTCGCTGCCAGTTAATTGGATGATATTTGAATTGGGCTAGTGAAGGCTATCMGCCGATTCGATTTTTTTAAGAATCTAAATCAACACCACAAAATTTGAGCTCTAGCTATTTARCCGATGAAAGGCGGTTAGATCCTTCGATCCTATTTTCGAAGTGGACGTCTAAGTTAGTTAAAGAAAATCCTCAATAAAATGTATATGCCTTGTGAGCTTTGGTAGAAAACTATGGCTCCATTTGGATGGAGGCTTAAACCAAGAAATTGTTTAAGTTTTAAAAGATAATTTTGTTATGACTTATTCTAGTTATCTTTAATTATGGCSTTGTCATTTACTCATTATGTTAAAAAATTTCAATCATAAGGATAATCTGTTTGTAGTTGGATCGATCTTAAACCACTAATCACAATTCTTAGATGTTGTAAACATGGTGTCTATTATGTTTTCAGTTCCTGTATAAGGCTTGTATAAAGCCAGTATTCTTGCAATTCAATATTAAGCAGAGCATTCAAAATACTTTAATACTTGTGATCAATTTATATAAGAGCCCTATCACTCGGTCCTGGTTGAGCGTGTCAAGAAACCATAGTTTCCTAAGAGAGATGCAAGAGTGAGAGATCAGAAAAAGGAAAGAAGAGTAAGAACATCACGATGACATAAAATAATAGCTTTATTCAACCATCAATTCCACGGTTCGATTGTCATTACGATCATTAGCTATGCTCATGGAGAATTTCCTTAGATCAAAGGAATTTTGGAGCTTGACAGAGAATGGGATACCTACAATAGCAGCAAAGGCAACAGACGTGCAACACGAGGCCATTGGCGATCTRAAACTAAAAGATCTAAAGCTGAAGAACTATCTATTCCAAGMMATAGATAAAACTATCATTGAGCATTCTTAATAAGGAGACTGCAAAGGCCATCTGGGTTTCGATGAGACTAAGGTATCAAGGATCTACCAAGATGAAGTGTGCTCAGTTACAATCCTTAAGAAGATAGTTTGAGATTCTTGACATGGAGGAGGGTGAAGGTGAATGAGTATTTTGCGAGGACACGGATTATCACAAATAAGATAAAAGCACACGGAGGAAGAATAGAGCAAGAAAGTGATCATTGAGAAAATCTTGAGATCGATGACTCCGAAGTTCAAATATGATAGAAGAGTCCAATGACCTATCCATCATGATCATTGATGAGCTTCAGAGTAGCTTGTTAGTCCACAAATAGATGATGCAAGGACAAAAGGAGGATGAGCATGCTTTAAACATTATCAATTCAAAGAAGGTTGGAAGAAAAGATGATTACAAAATTGAAGGGAGAGGGAGAGCTCATGGAAGTTTAAGAGGAAGAGGAGAGGGAGAGGTAGGTAGTCTTTCAAYAGGGCCTTGGTCAAGTGCTACAAATTTCATGAATTGGGGAATTTTCAATATTAATGCCCTAATTGGGAGAAATGTGTGAATTACTTAGAATTGGATGAGGAAGAAGAGATGTTTTTGATGTCATACGTGGACATAAATCACTCAAAGATGGAGAATATATGGTTCCTCGACTCCAGATACAGTAACCACATGTGCGCGTTAATAAGGAGTGGTTCTTTGATCTTGATGAAAACTTCAAACAATCAGTGAAATTTGGAGATAACTCAAGAATGATGGCTATGGGAAGAGGAAATGTCAAGCTCCCCGTCAATGGATTAACTCATGTATTCATAGATGTTTATTTTATTCCTGAGTAAGAAGCAATCTTTTAAGCATCAGTCAACCGCAAGAACAAAATCTTGCTACTCTTATTCAACATAGGATGTGTAAGATTTACCACTCAACAAGGGAACTAATTATACAATCATAGATATTAGCCAACAAGATATTTGTTGTACTTACTTTTGCAATTTCTCCAATCTCTACCTATTTTCAAGCTATACCTAAGGACAATATCCAATTGTGGCAATTGTCGGTATGGATACCTCAATTTTAAGGGGTTGAGGACTTTACTATATAAGAAGATAGTCATAGGGTTACCAATGTTCAAGGTTTCAACAAAAGTGTGTGGTGATTGTATGATGGGGAGGCAACACCAAGAAGCAATACCAAAGAAAAGCTTGTGGAGGGCATCTAGGAAGCTCCAACTGGTCCATGCTGATACTTGCAGGCCTATCAAATCGTAATCAAGCAGTGGAAAAAGGTATGTAATCACCTCATTAATGATTACAGTAGAAAAACTTGGGCATATATTTGTCTAAAAAATCTGAAGCATTAGTTATATTTAAGAAGTATAAGTTGCGTGTAGAAAAGGAGATTAGTGATGTTATTTGTTACTTAAGAACTGCAAGAGGTGGAGAGTTCACCTCTCTTGAATTTAACAAATTTTGTAGCATGAATGGAATTAGCAGCAACTTACCTAGCTTATACTCCACAATAAAATGGAGTTTGCCAAAAGGAAGAATTGTACATAATGAATATGGTGCGTATCATGCTATCAGGAAAATGAGTACCAAAAGAATTTTAGCTAGAAGCAGTTAACTGATCAATCTATGTGTTGAATCGAAGTCCTACTCTAGTTCTCCAAGATGTTACTTTTAGAGAGGCTTGGAGTGGCATAAAGCCTTCTATTGATCACTTTTATGTATTTGGATGTGTGGCTCATGTTCATGCGCTTGATAGTCAAAGAACAAAGCTTCAGAGTAAGAGCTTTTGATGTGTTTTGTTGGGTGTGAGTGAGAAGTAGAAAGCCAATAGGCTTTATGACTCCATATCAGTGAAAATAGTAATTACCAAAGATATAGTGTGTGATAAAGATGAGAAGTGGGATTAGGATAGAAGTGTTGAGGAGGTGAAACGTGATGTGTTGGATTCCGGATATAAAAATTAAGATGTTGAACATAATGAGGAAAGAGAAGTTTTGGAGTTAAGCAAGCTGAAGAAATAGTTCGCTTATCATGAAATAAGTTAGCTGGAAAAACACTACGAAGTCCAAATCCAGGGAGAAATAGGTAGTAGCCACCTTGGACGAGAGATTATGTATCTGGTGAGGTTTTATTTGATGAAGAGGAGATGAATGCTCTTTAACTATTCACTTCAGCTGAAGATCCAATCACATTCTAGAGGTACGATATGGGTGGTTAAACCTTTGGTGATACAAATGGTTTGATATCTCTCAAAGGAAATTGGCATAGTCTTCTTTAAGAATTTCATCCCTAGTACCATACGATAATCATCCATAGGTACCACCGTCTAGTCCACGGTATCTTCCCGCTTCGCCAACTAGATGGGTACTCCGTGGGCAAAGAAGTTAAACAGCTTTTACCCAACTAACTCCTTAGTATACTATATGCCTTAACTTTTAGCTTCATCAAGGGCAAGAAGTTATGGGTCATACCTATATCTATAAGGGCCTTGGTGTAACCTCCGTTCACCTTAGCTTCGCGACAAACATGAGGGCCTCCTTTCTTGGTCTTCTTCTCTTTAAGTGTTACTGCCTCATCCTTTGCCAATGAGTTTAGGACACGCATGGAGCTCCACCTTTGCTTCATTCTTTTCCTCCTAAAAACCATTGAATTGAACGACTTCTTCTTTGGATATTCACAGATCATGTAGGGGACCATCACACAAGAAGCATTTAAGTTCCTTCCATTCCTTCCTTAGGCCTCCTTCATGGACCTTAACCTTAGAAGTGGAGGGTTTTGGCCTAAAAATTGTCATTCCCCACCTGTGGTTTGGGTGCGGGTTTATCTCCCCCCCATCTCTTCTTTTAACGGTAGCATCCCTCCTATAATCTAAAAGGTCTTCTGCCTACGGCCAATAGCCTCATCTAAGTCTTGTACATTCCTCTCTTGAGGTCTAGATTAGTCCAAAGATTGTAGATCATCTAAGAAATAGTAGAAGAGCTTATCTTTTCTTTTGCAAGTCGAGCAACTCGAGCATCAGGGTGTGATTCCACTCCGCTACATAATCTTTGATACTCCCCAGTATGCTTCAACACACAAAGCTTCTCATAGCTATATCTTTCTCATTGTTTGGGCAGAATTGCTTTTTGAGTTGTCTCTTGAACTCCTCCCAAGAGTCTATGGTGCATAGACCCTTCTGGATTTCTCCATATTTTCTCCTCCACCACAGTGCTGCATTCTCTTTCAAGTAGAGAACCGTTGTGTTTAACTTGAACACTTCATCCTTAATTTCTGAAGCATTGAAGTAGCATTCAAGTGACCAAAAGAACTCTTCCAGATCTTTGGGGTTGTGATTACCTTCGTACTTCAATGGTTCGGGTACCCTTGTTCGTGGCAATTCTTTCGCAATAGCTCGTCCGGCTATTACCACCTTGCACAAAGTTACCTCCCCACTCACGTCATCAACTCGCTTGGAGACTTCTCTTAGGAGATGCGCCACTTCCTCCTTCAATTCGGATCTCGATCTGTTTATGAGGCCAAGGGAACTCCTCCCTTAAGGCCTCAACACCATCACTTATTACTCCAATGCTCGGCTCAATGTCCTCTATCTTCTCTATAGTTTCTCCCAAGTTAATCTCCAACTTGGTTAGCTTTCTCTCTAGGCCAGCCAAGATATCTTCGGATTTGTCTCTCTTCTTTCCTTCCTTCTTCTTATCTTTGTCAACCATCGTAACAACTTCAGCAACTTCGGAGGTGTTGACATTCTCCGTAAYGATACTAAGTCCTTCTCTTCCAGCCATAATCTCTACCTCGAAATCTCGCTCTAATACCACGTGTCACGAGATGATTCTTTTACTAGTTGGGAACCRTGTGCCACTTAGCTTGCTCAAGACTAAGTTAGGCTTACTATACTTCCTAGAGGTTATTAAGGCTTTAGGATATGAAAGTTTGATATTAAAAAGGCTTTGGTATGTGTGGAAGAGGTTTTTTTGTATTAAGAAAGCTTTGAAAGAACTTTACAAGAGAACTTTGAGTGCTTTTCAGGATGGTTGGAGCAAATGAGCTCCACCCCTACTCCTAGCCTTCCACCTCCTCTTGGGAAGGTTCTAGAATGGCCTAAMTTCAAGGAGCGTGCAAGAAAGCTCTAGAGTATTCCTAAAACTCCTATACTACTCTATATRGTTCTAGAAAAGTCTACAAGTATGTAYAAGATTCCTAAAGGTTCCTGGATAGCCTAGAATCGTCTACCATGTCTTAGAGAGGGCCTAGGATGTGCCGAGATCTTCTAGGGTACCCTTAGGCGTTCCGAAATCTTCTAAAACATCGTACGTGACAAGTAGCTCTCTTTAATTTTTCCTCATATTTTATCTCTTTCTCATATCTGCTCTTGAAAGTTTTTGTGCTTTATAGCTCCAGTTTGTGGGCCTTTGGCGTCTTGGCATTGCTTGATTTTCTCAATTTTGTTGTTAGGGTTTCAGAGTTTTTCTCAGTTTGTTCTTTGCAATTAATGCATATCTGAAAGTATAAAAAATGAAATGGCGAGTGATCTTTACAAATTGCAGATTTAATTCCCAGGTATTCTTTTTGCAATTAACATTTGAGGTAAGTAGGAATTTGATACTGAAATATCTTTTCTCAATTTGTTTGTGGATTTTGGTTGCATCAGCAGAAAATTTCAAGAGACTACATTTGTCATACAGAGAACAGAAGGTTTCTATTTCGAAATGATGCATTTAACCGTTTACTATTGAATTATCTACAGCAACTTACATTGCACGAAAGGTCTCCTGGTACTCAAAAACAATGCATGATCTTTTCTTAACCAAATTATAAGTTAAATTACTATTCAGTGATCGGTTACTTGATATTTGAATTAAGTCTATTAGAATTCCATCTTATAGATATAAAGTGTAAATCCTAAATAAGAGWATGTCTGAGCATTTTAGTCCAGTTCTTGCTCCAACAAAAAGAATAAATAAACAAGGATAAGAAGAATGAAATGATACTAATAGGGGTGGCAAAGAAACTGAAGATATGAGAGCCTTATAATATAGTTCTTTTGGTTCATGGTTATCACAATGAAGAACTGTTAGGAAAGGGTTCTCTTCAGTATTAGACTGGAGAGTTGAAGTTCTGGTGTTGCACTAACTGGTAACACAGGAAACGATCCGAGAAACCTTGTTCCACATAAACCATGCTGCACCAAGTGCGTTTGATGATCAAGTTAATGCAGAGAGAGTTTTTGTTTCCAGAAAGTTGCTCGTTCATCTCAAAAACACAATGAGAAATGAACTATAACTAGAACACATATATTATTGATAAGAAAATGCTTCATGGGAGCCATGAAGCAAAAGAGAACAGACACAATTACGGATATCTGTTCCAGTGCTACACAAATAGAAGTTCATGGTGCATATAGCACCTTTTTGTTCGATTCCTAGAACATAGGCTTCATTATTCAGAAGCACTTCAACATAGATAAACAGCAAGGATGCTTTAACGTTGAAGCTGGCTGCTTCCTCCTGTCCTATTTCTCTCCTTTACTATTGCTATGGCTCATCCAGACATTGTGCTTCTCATTCAGAAGATCTCTCTTCCATTGAATGGCTCCTTTGTTGGTTTGGGGAGTTGTTAATTAGAGAGAGCTCTAATCTTGGATAAATTGCTAAAACTCTGAGATCTCTTGGAGTACTCCTTTAGTAATCTTGAGTAGAAAGAATTCCCACTTTCTCGTAGCTTCGCTGGTTTGTCATACTCGGCTATCCTTCCTGTTGTGGAAAAGAAGAACAGGTCAAATAAGAAGGTTATCAGGAACAGGGAGAAAAGATTTAATATTGTACAACTTTCTCACCGCCCCTAAAAGAAAATTAAGAAAGTTAAAATACCACTTTCTGAAAGCTATCTTTCTTTATTGAATCAACTTTTTCCTCCATTCTTTGATGGTGTATTTTCTTTCTRTTATGCAAGAGAATTGTGTCGGTTGTTACTTACGTTTGAAATCAGTTGAATGCTATTATGTCCTTCAATTATGAGATGTTTATGTGTTATACACCTAGAATAAAATTTGACTACATATGCTYTAATTGTTTTGTGAGCTTTTTGTTCTAGCTATACCATATGTTTAATAATCGCTTTARGAATCTASATRTGTTTATTTCAATTTTCGATTCTACTATGCAACAATCTTCGGAAGGTTTTATAAATTCTGCTACTCRTACARTTAAYACCAAACTTTGAAGGAATTTTTCTGCWGATAATCTACATTACTTTAAATCTTTTGTCATTATTTTTTCTTTTCGAGGTAGTTCAGTATCTTTCCTGAATTTCTTTATTTGAAATTTTAGTGGCAGTAACGTTCGCTGAAGTTTTGAATTTTTCATGGAACTCCAGTTTGGATAATTTTTTAAGTTTCGAAACCTAATATTGTTATCTCTAYTATTTGTTTAACYCTTGTAGGTTTGCTTAAATTTGACTAGCTAGCTGTGGTTACTGAGTTGAAGGGATTTCCATATCCAAATCCTTGTTGTAGCCAAGTAACCACAAACGGCGGTGTAAAATTAGTTAAGCAAAAAGCAGCCTCCTTCTGGAAAGCTGTCATAAGCAATTTAGAGAGTGCAGCCTTAGTGCTGCAAATGAGATTGGTCTGTGCGAAATGGTTAAGCGCAAGAGGCTGAATTAGTTGGCACAGAAAGCGCTTGCATCTAGAGCGCATTGATGATAGATGATGGGCCTAGAGGATGAGAAAGCGAATAGTGGCGAACAGAAGCACTGCTGCCAGCGGATGAGGCGACATTGGCGAAAGTCCATGCAAAGTTGCGCTTGCCATATTGCAATAATTAGGAAAATGCATTTGTGTTTTAAGATTTCAGATGCCTAATGTTTCTGCTAGTTTGTCTGGTGTTATAGAGGCTGTCTTGTTTAAATTTTTAAGATTACTTCATTTTTTCAATCACATTATGTTAGAATACCTTGTGTTTGCTTTTATTTTACTTGAGGATATTTATTTTTTTCCTTATATTTTATATTGAAATACTCTATATAATTTTATCGTTGATATATAACTATTGACGTTTATATGGTTTATTAATTAATTTATGGCGGATACATGTATAAATGGCAAAATGTTACGGCTATCGAAGTCCAAAGCATAATGCCGAATTTATGACGACCCGAAATAGTAACTTACAAAGCACGTGCGCAACCTTAGCTAAAAAAGGATGAGAGTGAAATGAAAAGAGTAAGAAATAAGATTAGTGTACAAATATGTCAACAAAGAAGTAGGTGACATCATCATTTGAGTAATGTGTGTAATACTAACATTTTATGTTAGTTCCTTTTGTTGTTATAATTTCGGTTACATTTCTTTCTTTTTTTTAAGGAAATAATTAATAAGCAAACCAGCAGCAGCATAAAACATTTATAATTTATTTATTTTATTTAGAACAATATTGTCAAATAATAATGTTTTTGTAAATATATAAAAATCATCTTTTAAGTTATAAAACATAACATAAATTTATAAAGACAAGGCTATTAAAAGCCTCATTTTTCAGAAAAGAATGAGTTTTTCAACTTTTTGTTTTGAGAACAAACAAGTAGCTTCAAAGCCCTGATCTTGGATAGCAAAGGAGAACAGCTAAACAAGCTTTTAACAAAGCCTTGCTTTTTTAAATCCACTTTTTTCAGCAACTTAAAAAAAAAAAAAAAAAAAGAAAAGCTTAGGATTGAGCAGGGGCCCTAAGTAATCCTCCGTTTGATCTGTTTCGTTTTGCACGACTATTGTAACCTGTCTGGGTCTCTCTTTCTTTGAATTGTAATACAGAGCTTGAACTTGGCCGGGTCAATTCAGCTGCAAAACATTTTTTTCATTGTAAACCCAAAATTCTGTTCAACCTTTTTCAAATTTCATCTCTTTAGATGGCTCTTCTATATCAATTTTCTCGCGATGTTCTTGAAAAAAAAATATTTATTACAGTATTTCCTTGCCTATTTTTTCCTGAAATTTCCAAGCATCTGTTCCCTGCCGAGGCTTAAATCAATAGCTCTAATTTTCAGGTTTTCCGCGCCCCTACTGTGAAATTCAAGGTTATTAGTTCCATTTTTCAGAACTGATTGTGGTTATGAGAAGAGGTGTGAGAGCACGGCCATTAGGGCTTGGTAAGATATTCGTTAACTTTGTTTGCTATTAGTTATGAGAAATGATCTCATGATGTTACTTTATTACGACCACAATGATATTGGATTGAGTAATTATTTGATATTTATGCTTTATTTTAAAAGAAAAGAAAGAAAACAATGGTGGAATACATTTGCTAGAGAAAGGGTTATTTTGAGCATTGAGCATAAATGGATGGAGTCTGCGCACGTTTTTTAGTCTAACCAAGACTTATGTGATCTCTGTTGTGTGAGACTTGAAAGCGAGAATAGGTTGTTAAGAATGTTGTTGAGGCTTGTTATAGAAGAGAACTTAACGGAGTCAATTCGTGATATTAGAAATTGTGAAAGAAAGCATTGATTTGATATGAAGAGTCCCACTGCCTATTGATGGTGTCCACTCCCCCCCCCCCCGGGTTTCTTTTGGGAGGATAAAGCTGATCTTCATGCGTTCTTAACTTGCTCTTTCCAGAAATTATTTTATTCTTCCTTTTGCGAAACTCAAAGTGTTTATTAGAGACTTCCAAACATTTGTAGCTTAGTAAGCTGGTGTAGTGATATTATATGCAATATTAGTCTGTCTTTTTTTTTCCCGCATTGTTTCAAGTTATGGAATCATTAAGAAGGCTAGTGACAAACACAATAATAACCTGTTTACTTTTCAAGATATCAAGCCCTTCACCGCTAACCTTCCCCGCATGGTTGAGTACGCATCTCGTC
>MEJB01000018.1:4273265-4285728 GCA_001752375.1 Rhazya stricta | reverse complement strand
TAAATACTTTCGGGAATGAGAATATTTGCGCTCCAGGAATGGAGATTTTTATGTTTCACGGGCGAACATTGCATTGCAAACTTATGAAAGATGAATCCAAGGGATTGGAGAGCGGCCACAGTATTATTTAAGGAAATGGATGAAATTTGTCACTGAAAAGAGTGTCAAGAGCTTACAGATCAGCAGTTATGACATAGATGGAAGGATCGATGCAGCTATCTCCTATAGCTTCATGTCTTGAGAGCAAGAAGGCCTCTTATTGTCCACATCAGCATCTTGTAGTAGATCCATGCTAGCAACCTTTATTTGTCAGGATATGCGCAGGGCGCGATCCCTTTGAATTGTTGATATTTAAAGGACGCGCCAGGTCAACACTGTTTTTCTCTTTTGAACAAGGATTGAAGTTAGCAGCCTATTATTGTGATTTAGGATTAGACATCTGTCTCAGCTCATTAGAGCGTCTATTACTGTTATTATGTGTTCCCTGGACCTTCAATTAGTATCATCGGAGGTGCAAAATGGCAAAAGATGGTATCATTATCATCAGCCGAGGCAGATATAGCGCCCATAACTGGAGCTTGTTGTGAATTAAGCGTGTTTTCGACATTTATTTGAGAGATTTAGACTCATTTATCATGAGCGACCTGCCTTGTCTGTATGTGGATAATTAGAAGTCGCTTTGGCAGGATAGCAGGCGACGCAATTCTTCAAGATTGATTCTATAATTGCAAGTATGTCAGTTCAGTATACATTAGCATACCTGCAACTAAGGCTTTGGGGAAGAAAATTTTCGGTAACCTATGTGTTTTTTTGCAGTCGGGAGTGCAAGATTATCCACTCTCCACTTGAGGGTCGTGTTGAAAATAAATTTTTTGGCATCATGTAAATAATTATGTAATATTTACTTACTTTTTGTTCAGTTAGAGCTATCCCTAAGACTGATGAGCAGGATCTAGACCAATAGCAGGAGAAATTGCAGTAACATCTATGTCTATTTATGTGTTAAACATCAATGAGGAATCACATTCTCCAGAACAATTCTATCTTTCATTTTCAAAGTTAATCACATTCCATCTTTCAGACTTTTAAATGAGTATGAATCCAATCTGGATATCTGCACATTTTATTTATATTATAGACAATTTGAAAGAGTGAAAAAGTAGAGCTTTTAAAGAGTTCGATGAACTAGTTTTGGAAATGCTTTTTTCTTGGATAAATGATTTTGCACATCTAAGTTATCTTCATTGAAAAGCTTTGAAAAACTATATTGCTATAGTAGAACATAGATGCCCTTTTTGTACTCGGGGTTGCCATATTGGAGGCTCATCTATGTTTTCTACGGTATAATAAAAATAAAAAGAAAAGGAAGAAAATGACTCCAGTTTTTTCTATTTTTCTACCCTTCTTCTTCTTTTGCTTTGTTGGCTCACAATTACAGATCATTTTGGCTCTTTTTTGGACTGCTTAATTGTTTGGTTCCATTTCCTTGGTCTTTGTATATTTTAAAGATAAGGTTGATGTAGTTTTTTCATGTCCTTCTCGATTGAAATTATTTTCCTTTTTATTTCAATGTTATGATAAGGCTTTTTAGTAGATTCCTTTGTCACTTTTTTTCCTTCCCTTCTTTTGAGAAAGACGTTTCTTTTTACCCCTATCCCCACAATTGGCCTTATTGCATGTTTAGATGCTCCTCCTCTTCTTTGAGTTGAAATTGTGTTCTGACATTTTAAAGAAGTAAAATTTTAATTAAAGAAATATTTTTGAAATTTGCATTTCAAAATGAGCGAGTTTCTTCACTGATTTCCTTTATGCAAATTTCACCCAATGTCAAAGTCCAAGGTGATCGGATTATATGGTTAATCATCTCCTCACCTTGACTATCTTTATCCTTGTACATATCAAACAACATCGAAATAGTATATTTAAAGTGTTAAAGATTATCTTTATGCATGAAAATTTTAGAATATATGTACCAAAATATACGGACAATATGAATAGTGACCTGCAACTTATATGTTGTCCAAATGGTAGGCCTAACACAAAAGTAGGTCTTGGAAGTTCAAATTTGAAGTTTGCTACATTATGGCTGAGTTGTGTGCGCTTCACAAGTTTGAATTCCTTAAATTTCTCGTGATTGAAACACAATCTTAAGCATAGGATACTCGAGAAGATCAATTTCTTGTTCATAACATCACATCCACCCACATTAAAAACAACCGTAGATTCAATGAAAAACAATTCATAGACAACAGAAAGAACACAACCCATAAAACAGAAAGAAAATCTGTGGGATGTTTGAAGAAGACGATGAAGGAGCATTTACGATTTGTGACTTCTAAATAAAAAACTCATTTCGAAAATATTAAAATTTTGTCGTCTTAAAATATTAAAAAATAATTTCAAATCAAGAAAAATGCACCTTCATATTGAATTAGCATTTAGAAAATGCGCTAAAGCCAATTGAGGGATAGAATAAAAAGATATATCTTGATCCCCAAAATTCGAGGTAGAAGTATTCACATCCTAATATAAAATTCAGTTTAATCCAACGCCCAAAATTTATTTAGAAAACATCTAAGATCCATTATCATTAGAGAACAGATGGCCTATGATGTTCATAGTATAGGATGTATACACACACTATGAATGTATACACAAACACGAAGCAATTAGTGTAGAATGGGGGTTATTGTTCCACTTGGCTCCCTTTGGTGAGACCAAATTGCAAATAGCTTTAATTTTACCTTAGGGCATTTAGAAAATGCTCCTCCTGTTTTAGATTAAATTTTTTTCTGAATTTTAAAAATTCAAAATTTTAAGTAGTGAATGAACATTTTGAAAGTGCGCCTTCCATTTAGAAGGGGCAAAACCTAAATGTTTCTTCATCCCCTCCTTCAATTTCAACACTTGTAATTTTTCTAAAGTTAGCGAGTGACATTTTAAGAAGAAGCAAAAAGCTTTTTCTCCTTTGGATTTCCTAATACCTCAAATACGTAAGTGTTGAAACTGAAGAAGATGAAGAAGGAGCATTTAGGTTTTGCCCCTTTTAAATCGAAGACGCATTTCCAAGATACTCCTTCACTTCAAGTTTTGACTTTTTTAAAACTCATAAAATAAACTCAAACTAAATGAGTACTTTCTAAATGCGATATATGGAATAAAATTAAAGCTATTTGTAGCTTGGTCCTCCAAAAGGGGGCCAAGTGAAGCAATAACTCATCAAAATGACCAATTCGACCCACTTCATTTACGAGAGGAGATTGTTAAGCATAACTATAATATATTATGCGTAACTATATGAAATCTCTATTATATTCTCGTATATAAACCAATTTTTTTTCATAATTATCAAAGTCCTTCTCTTCCTATACTTCTTTCCTCTCAACTCCTACAATCTAATTTGAAATTTTAAAACTTGATTTGTAGTTTTTGGCAAAATCTTCCCAATTAAATGTTAGTATTTGTTGTCATCTATCTAAAATATGCTAAATTTCTCTGATTAAATATTAGTATTCATCCTCATCTGTCTAAAATATGCGTATTTTTTTTCAACACAATTAGTTTAAAGAAAAAAAAAACATTTTTTTGGTCTGGAGGGGACTGCCGTCAACTCGTGTCCCTCTAGTCACCGGTAGAGAATCCTAAAGGAGTCCGGCCTGGAGCTTGAAGGAGTATGATCACAATTTTAAATAACATTTGTAATAGAAAATTATAAATATGATCACAATTTTAAAATTTCTTAACAAGAATATTTTTAACTTTTTTTCCCTCTCGAAAGAAAAGTTTTTATTACATGCTAAAACTAATATAAATACATCTTAACTAGTTCGGTTCAACATGTAATGAGTTACACTAATATTTAAAAACCTAAATTTGCAGGAGATTTTCTTTCTAATAATTTTATACTGCTCAARAGATGCATGATTTTGCTARTTTTGGGTGATTATGATGTTTAGTCAGGTTACGGGTCTTCCTCATAATGTGATGATTATTTCTCGGAWACGATAATTTATAGTATTASAATTTTACTCTAAATGAATTTTTCCTACTAGAGTCCTTTTTTTGGAGTTAACTATTAAATAACCGTCAAGCATTATAAKCTATAAATTCGACTTTACRAAATTTGAATTTACTATAAAATGGGGACCAAAACTGGAACTCGCTAGGAGAAGGATATGCCYAGAAAGATTATATAAGGCCCCCCTGTTGTTCTCGAGGCTTCGTCGATCATCAATCAATGATGATTGATGAAGAGTTTGGTCACAAGTGCTACCAAGGCTACGCGTATTCAAAAGATTGAAAATGAGGTTTTGGTAGCTTAGCCTGATGAAAAAACTGCGAAAAGGTAAACAAAGAGCGGTAAATTTTTTCTATATCTCTTCACAAATAACCAATGGYTCTGAATTCATTCATCAAATGCAATTATGGTCTTCCTGAGACTAAGAGCAAAGTCTAAGAAAACAACAAATCATATGCCTCACGAGTCTCCTCATGAGATAAAAAATTATTTTGACAGCCAACACGCAGTAGCACATAAATTTGGTTGGGGCAGTAAAACTTATTTCATATCATCAAGTGGATGATGATATATACTTGAAATGAAGAAGATTCATATGTCCAATTCAAGTCCTGATCCTGCTAATCTTGTCCTTGTAATCTGATCAAGCCTTTCCTGCATCTCAGGAGTGAGAGTGTTCTTCCAATCCCCAACCACACCAAGCCTGAAAAAAGAACTATTTGGCATCTGCACCCATGGATCAATTCCATTCTTGTTTACCTCCAAGTTCTTGAGCCTCTCCAAGCTACATCTCCAAAGCACTTGATCTACCTGTTCATCATCCTCAAATGGCTTCCCAAGAAAAGTAGCTAACTTCTTTACTTGCCCTTTTGGATCCCTTTTGAGTTCTTCATACTTGAGAAACAGTATCTTATCAGGTGCCTTCAAGCTCTCATTCCAGTATTGCAAGACATGATCAAAAAAGGGACCAAAAGGAAGAATCCCATTGCAGAAACCCTCAAACAACGCTTCAAAAGGAAACTGCTTAACAGCATTGAAGAAATGCCACATGGACACCAGAGTATCTTTGGGATTCCGGACTATGTACACAATTTTACACTTGGAATTCTTGACTGAATCAGGCAAGACACCATAAGGCATGTGAGTATGAAAAAGTCTTGGAGATGGCATACCTGAGAGATCAGGATGAGGATTTGCTACGTAGAGCTGGGTTTCCAGAGTCTGTACATAGGCAGCAGGACGGTTTTTGACTAGAGGGTCCTCATTCATATCAGTAATTTTAGGTCCCATAATGCAAAAAAGAAGTGCTTTGAGCCATGTGGTACCCGTTTTCAGGGATGAAGCTAAGATAACATCATCATCCCTTGCTTCAAAGTTTGATTGAACTGATTTTGCAGCTTCCAAAAGACGAGGAGCATACCAGAAGCCTTCCCACTGGTAGAGATTAAAATCGTCTCCCAGGTCAATTTTGGGTAATTGATCGAGGAAAGTCTTTAGGGAGTCAGAACAATGTTTGGCTAATGCTACAGTGTCAGGAGTTGACATGCTGGTGTATAATCAAGAAACTGATAAGTATTGGCTTATAGCTTAGAGTAGTTGTAGCTCTCCCGGGAGATGAAGTTCTGGGAAGTCTGCCACTTCATAATCTCACCAAAATTATATGACAATGACTAATACTACAATCAAATGCTTAGAACTTCGGACCGGCCAAGGTAGTTCAACTATCTCCAATGAAGAGCCGCCATTTAAACTAGTTCTGCTTAGTTTTGGGTTGAGGTGGGGTCGACGGGGTGCGATCATACCAATCCAACTCTATTCCGACTCCAATTCAATTATTTATTATGCAAGTTTCTACGGAAAAACTTTTTATGACTTTCATCTCACGCAAATGATAACATTTTCTTTTTTTAATAAGTTGAATCATTTCATTGTATTCTACCTTATCAAATCATCATTTTTTTCTTTCTTTTTAGAGAAAAGATTAACATGAATAAGTATGTAGTTCTCTTTTTTAGGCTATCAAACTTGAATCTTTTTAAATTATAAAATWTATCCATAAATAAAAATAAGATGTCTTCGGATACCATGCATGCACCTGAAGTTGGATATCCAATCTGCTCATATCCGTCCATATACATGCTTTTACAAGGTCGGGAAATGACACACCGTGGTCTGGTAACAGTCGTTCACATGATGCTGCCAAAGGCCACAGAAGATGATCACAGACAACCGAACAGGGAAGAGTGGGCCTAGCGCATACAGTCACGTCCTAGGATTTGCCAAACATCTTTGGAATTCATTAAGTCGATTTGGGATGACTTTCCATTAACATCCCCTTTTCTTTTTTCTCCTTTTCTTCTCTGTATCTAACTCATCTTAACATACTTTCATCTCAAGGTGGGTTCTACTGCTTCTCGTTATGTTTATCGAGGTATAATGAGTTCGTAAGAACCGCCATTATATACATGAATCGAAATTATTGTTATATTTTTTTACTATGTACATAATTAAAATTATTATTTAAATATTTAAATATGTTCTATATGCAATCTATTATTACCAATAATGATTATATGTAATATCCTAGACCGATTTAGAATATCTTCCACTATTCCTCTTCAGATTATTGATTGTTTTCGTTTATGGAAAATAGGATAGGTAATGTTAGAGGTTGAGTAAGGGAATCCTATCCAAAAATTTATATGTTCTATTTAGTAATCATAAAATATTATGTAAATAATTGAAGAACCTCAAGTTACGTTTTGTACTTTCCTTACTTCTTATTTATTTTTATGTGTTTTTGAAATTGAATTTCCGAGTCGGTTCTTATAACCTTCTGTTGAACGACAAACTCTTGAGGAGGATTTTGAGAGGATTGCAAAATTCTTGATCGAGTATCAAATTGAGAATTCCAAAACTCACAATAGCTACAGAGATCCCAAGAAGATGGAGTGTTTTCTTTATTGAAAATTTATATATGAAGCAGTTGGAAAAGTAACGAGTTTACGGAAAGCGTAAATGAAAGATTGATTTTGGAATCTGCCAATCCCAAAGAGTCCCCACAACGAAAGATTGAGAGAAACTCTAAATATTATTGATAATAGCTGACAAAACTACAAGTATAAAAAGTCCGTTTCAATAGAAAAACACAATCCAATCCTAGTAAACTTACGCATAACATTCAACTAAAAAAGTCCTATTCCTAGACATAAATTGCATGATTATTTTCTCTTGAATTGAAGGCTTTAGTCCATTATTAAATCAAGCCATCTTTTAATTTTCAAACTCTATCAAATCATTACGTTCAGACGAGAATATAAATTCATCCGCATATTCGGTAACGAACCTATGCCTTGGATACAATCTAAATATAATCGATATAAATGTTGCTCATAGTCCTGCTTCATCCTTCACCATGTCTGGATTCGTCATTTTCCTTATCTTAGCAATTAATCCCACTAGACATCAGCACTGCTTTTTAGACGAAAAGCAACTATGTTAACTTATTTTTCATAATCTCAAAGAATTGATCAACCTCTACTTACCAATCCAAAAATTTCTCTACTTTCATGTGACCAGAAAAATAGGAAATATTTGCTTTAATCCGAAAGTCTTGATCAACCTGACGTTGTCTTCAGACTGTGCAAATTCTTACTCGAAATCATATTCCTCAGTTCTGCACTCACACGTGGAGCCTCAAAACATTTTACTTCCCTGCTTCTACCTCCGTTGGGGTTGTTGGGATTATTCCTACCCTTAACCAATCTCCTAAGCTCCGTTATTTGACCATTGTGAATATCGATAGTCGTACTATGAGTATTGATGGCCATATTCATGGTGATCATCATGAGCGCCATCTGAACAATAAGAAAATCTATATCTGCTCTTATAGTTGGAAGAGTAACATCRTTGTTTTGTCGGTCATTGATATAACAGTGAATGAAAGATATAGGGAAGCCTTGCTCTGATAGCAATCAAGGAAAACAATCTCAAAGTATTATTAATCCTCAAAAATCTCATTCTTTTTTTACAAAGTTTTGAAGAAAGGTATTTATAACAATTAAATCCTAGAAAAGTAGGAACGTAACTAACTAATTCTGGTTGGACAAGAATTAGGAAACTCGATAGTTAATACAATATTAGTAYAATTTGAAAACGGACTAACTAATTATAATATAAAGTAAAAAATCTTTAAAACAAGATTTCTTCAAGATATGACTCCATTTGTCATACTTCAAGAACATTAACAATGCAGTAATTCTCACATCCAATTTTGACGTTAATCCATTCCGAATCTCTCAATTCTCCAATCATGAAAGTTATAGATCTTGTTCTTGGCTTTTCTAAATTGGAATTTGGATGAGAGAGATATGCTCATCGTACAAAGCATTATCGAAATTGTATAAAATCATCCAATTAGTTTTCCTTTGTACTTAATGCCTCCATTTAGGATTTCATATCATTTTTCATTCTAAAGAGCTGGGGATCGAGTTCTTTGAATGTGGAAGAGACTGATGTAAGATACATAATCAAAGATATTGAAGATCAAATTGAGTTTTAAAGATTTATCGTTTTTTAGATATTTAGTAATTTCTAATTTGATCTTCGATATCTTCGATTATCTTTACTACATGAATATCTAAGGCATTATATCATTGATTATTTAGTAGATTTGATTCATCGTTTGAACGTGATCTCATGAATGTATGTATTTTAAGCCAAACTATGTCAATTGCCGTATTCTCTACTTAGAATTATTTTGTATTTTTTATTATTACTTATTAATAAAAAAATTAGACAAAATAAGTCAATTCGATAATTATGAACCTAACAGAGTTCATCATCATTACCTTTCCTGGTCTAGAGACTTGATTGTCTTGTCTTTGAAATTCAGGTGGACATTATAATTTCATTTCTATATTTCTTTTTAGTGATTTATGAAAATAGGTTAAACTAGTTATCAATTGATAATTAATACATTAATTGGGATAGCTATATAAAATATTTTAAATTTTATACCGTGAATTTTAATTTCAAATAAACATTCTAAATATAACTTTTTCCAGTCAATCCAACAAAGGAGACCTTATTGCAATGCAGCAAGACATTCCTCTACGCTTCTAAAGACTTTGAAAGTAGAGACGAGAATGTTGGAGCAAATTGGGCTCATGATTATGACTAGGATTGGAGACCTTTTTCAAAATAGAACTTTTTATCCAATCCTAGGCTATTAGATAAGTAGATTCAAGATGATTGGAGGGGTTTCTTCAGTTTCAGCCATCATGAATTGTTGTCCACATTATGCATTAGTAATATGTATTATAGTTGGTATTTTTAGGCTCTGGTTAGGTGAACATTCTTAATTTAGGATCTTATTGCGACTGTCATTAGGTGTATTTCATTGATATTTTGATATGATAATATAATTCAAGTACTTATATCGTAATTTCTATCATAAATTATGTCGAAAGGTTCAACGAAAACTAGTCGGATTGATAATAGTATATGATTAGTATCACCATCATTGACGAAAATGTTACTAACATTCAAGATCACAAGAGATAAAACCCAAGAAGAGTGATTATGGTAGTTAGTCTCAAGGATATAATAATGAAAAAGAATGCATTAGTCGGGGGATAAAGTAGCTTTCTTTATAGATCCAAAACAACTTGTAGATAAAATATTAACAACTTGGATTAATAGAAAAAGTGTGGATTGAGTTGACAACTTGTGTCATTAAAGATGAACCAAAACCAAAATGGACAAGTTGCATTAGTTTACTCACCAACCAACATATATAGATGCTTAATGCAATATGACAAGTTCTAGTTGCCTAGAGCAATAACATGACAAATGAGCATCACATCACATCCCTCCTCCTTTACTACCAAAGCTACCAAAAGCAAAGTCCCCGCTTCACAATCCCTGCTCCACAAAAGTGTCACTATTAGATGAAGGAAGATAATAAAATTAAATGACATTTTTACCTTTTATGATTAATTGCATAGATAAAATGAATAAAAAATAAGCACTTTCTAAGTTGAAAGGTAACAAAATTTGAAATTTTAAATAAGAATAAAAATGAAAATATAATTAATTTAAGTGTTTAAGAAAGGGGTGAATAAGAAATCTTTTGTCTCTTCTTTTTTTAGGGTATAAAATGAGGAAACTTTTTGTAGGCAGCCCTTGGCCCTCTTTTTTATCCAATGATTCCTTGTGCAAGGGATGATTCACTGACTCAAGTTTGATATTTCGTTTCTTGACACTTGAAAAGACCGAATAAGACCAAACACAAAATTAAGTAATTCTTTTCTAATAAATTATTTTAAAGTATAACATAATAGGTGGTCCCTCTAGTATCACCTTCCTCACCACTATTTGCAAGTGTTCATGCAGAGGTCAATTTCTTGCTGAAAATATCTTGCCCTTTTTAAGAAACTTCACTGCATTCAAAGATTCTTAAAAGATAAAAGAGACTGATATTTTGATTATATGCCACCAACAGTATATATGTATAGATTGATGTGCATTCTCTTTTTATTTCAACGATTACATTGAAGTCGATGAAAATGAATTGTTATAGCACGTTGTCAAAAATTATAGTATAAATTGAACATAGAATAGATATTCCAGTAAAGAAATTGAAGTATTACTCTCGTTACAATGAGAAAAAGAAATGTACACTTTGATAGAAATTGAACATTCGACTTTTAAATTGGAAGGCCTTAACATTTTTCGTCTCATATTAACCCTGGTTCGCCAAGTATGAAGGCGCTTGATGTATATGAGAGCTGCTTTAATAATATGAGTAGAGGAATTCGACCTTGAAAATGAAAATCATGTGAAGTTTTAAAGAAAGAACATTCTACTTAAATCATATTAATCCTAGAAGTTATTTAATTAMATTTAAAGCCAATTATTACTTGATATTATAGTAAATTCTAACTTAAGCATAGGGTACTCTTTAAGAAAGACACCCCAACTCTTTCGAACAATTTGGATTTAATCTTGGACAAAGACCACCTCTTACATTATATTAACTWGTATAATTCTAACTTAATTGTCCTCATAAACATTATGTATATTAAAGACACCCCGACATTTTCGAAAAATTTGGATTTCATCTTGTATTAACACCGCAGTCTCATAAGATTACCCCCTCCTCCTTTCCATCAAAGAATAAGGTAATCCCCTCCATTCTTTTTTATCCGTCTTTTAAGGTTAATGTTTTGATTTTTATAATATTTATCATTTCATAAAACTAATRAAGCATTTATTAGATTCTTTTCCAATTTTAACCTTATCCATAATTAATTTAATCAATCACTACATTATTTTATWTTATTATATATCTGTCATTTTATAAAGTAAATATTCCATTACTTCATATAGGATTTAAGAAACGTTTATTTTAAAAAATGAAAAGACATACCAAATTATATTATCAAATCGTCCTAATCGAATAAGTTATTAATTAATCCAATCTCAATGACTGAATTACATTATCAAACTAAGTCATAAGTATCTTTTTCATAGTTTAATAAATTAAGATTCCATCTCCAAAGGTATATAAACTATATTAATGTTGAAAGAAAAGAAACCCATGGATCTGAAATGAGTTGGAAAGAAATTGCTAATTCATGTGGTTCTATCGTTGTACTTAAGAAAAGTTAGCATTACTTTTGCTTTGAGTGGCTTCGAAAAAGTTAATGATTCAAATTGAGCCAACCCCATGAAAGAAAGCTTCATCTTTAGGTTGGCAGAAAAGATACAAATTACCTAATTATAATTGTAAGTWGATACTTCTCAAGTAGAGGGGTTGCCCTCCGACCCAAACAATTGGTTGATACAGAACTAYYACAAGTTTAACACTAAAATTATTATATTTTATATTGGTAAGATTAATTCGATCGATTTTAATTATACCTGTAAGGTCCGATTCTTTCTGATACGATTCCTAACTCATAACTATTTTAATGTTGCATTATATACTATTATCTACTGTCCCAATAATTATATTCATTTTTGTTCGACATCTCACTTGCATCCTCACAAACTCCTTTAAAACTCATTGTATAAACTATTAGAAGAAAAAAATTATAGGCTAATGAGCATGGAATTATTATTTTTTTTTTAACTCTTATCAACTCTAGCTATTATTACATTTCCATATAAACATTATCCATGCTCATCTCTTAGACACTAAAAGAATCAAGTTCAAAATTTATTGATGCTTTGTGACGAATTTCACAACTYATTTGTAGGAGGAAAGAGCAGTATCTCAAGAATTTGGATTTTGAAGGAGACAGTGGATAGCAGGCAATAATAATATCATTATACTAGCTTTGGAGTATAGTGCAAATTGTCTGTTTCCAGAAGTAAATAATCAGAAGAAAGGCCGCCATGCCGGGGCCACAATATTTTCTTCCTTTTCCTCAATCCTCC
>MEJB01000018.1:4241464-4269407 GCA_001752375.1 Rhazya stricta | reverse complement strand
GCATAACTTATGCGGAACATTTTCTTTTGTGATGCCATTCTTGCAACAAAATTTTTACACAGTAAATAGTTAGGCGAAACTTTGATCCACACTAATACATGCATGGGATGCATTTTATCTGAATGTTTCTGCTGCCATTAGATGTGAACAATCATTTTGTGATGCAGAAATTTGAATCAGATTTGGCTGCAAGGGTTGGTTCTCTGTTTCAGCAGCGTCTTGCTTTGTCAGTTGAAAATAATAAACTCAAGCAAAAGGTTGTCAGACTGCAACAACAAAAACTAATTGCAGATGGTGAGTTGTCTTCTTTTCATAAGGCAATCTCCTATATTATTTTGTGCTGGCACCTGTAATGTCTGCAAGTGTCTATTTGTCTATGTTGATTTCTAATTAATTTGAGGCATGAATAACTGATTCCTTAAGTGGTCTCAGTTTCCTTTTAGTCTGCCTTCAATGGCCGTAAAATTAGTAGACAAGGATCAATTTCTTCTGGTTCTTTCTCCCACCACACGTCTGGGTTAAGAAAGTAGCTTATTATTTTTTGAAGTTATATTATTAAGTATTCGCCACAAAAGAAATTTCC
This sequence comes from Rhazya stricta, assembly GCA_001752375.1. Taxonomy (NCBI): domain Eukaryota; kingdom Viridiplantae; phylum Streptophyta; class Magnoliopsida; order Gentianales; family Apocynaceae; genus Rhazya; species Rhazya stricta. The sequence continues at coordinate 4,268,824 of MEJB01000018.1, read as the reverse complement.
TACTCAGCAGATTCCTTTTTCCTTTTTATTTCAAGTACTCGGAATGAGCATGAAGAAATTAACGATTATTTGTCCTCAATGGCCATGAAACGATCATTTAGGGAATTTTGATTCTTGTCGGATCAAAAACTGTATTCTTCTTTAAATACTTTCACTTGCTAGTCAGCTTGGATTACAGCGCTTTTGCTAAACACGTTTAGCATGGAATAATGTAATGACAGTCCATTAGAATGATAAACTCTTGAAGCACCAATGCTTCTGCCATTTAGTAAAGTTCACTCCTGATCGATCAACGATCTTTTCCATYGCTAATTGCACTGCTTGGTGTTTACAGAAAGACAAGCAAAAAGGAATCATCCTTTCCAAGTTTTGTCTTCTGGTTGAGAATCATGCATCTTGATTACTAACGTGAAAAAGGGATGTAAACTGGGTTTGAACTCTATGAGTCTGAAAGGCTTATTCTATACAAACTAGAGACTTCTGTTCTGAGATGATCAAGACGTGAAACATAATACGGTGGTTAACATCTATGTTCTACAGTCGAGTACTAGGAACCTTTTATTTTCTAATATTTTTCTTTCTGACCATAAACTTAGACTAGGGATTTGAGGTCATAAGWCAGTCAATCAGGTTTCTGGTAATGGTAACTTTTGTCGWTGTTCCATAGGAATTGTGAACAGAAAACTCTAGACTATGCTTAATCACCACATCTACTGGAGATTGATATCATTCACCTTTGGGTATTGCTGAGGCAAGTTACCAACCAACTATTAAGATAAAGCAATTCTTTCCTTCTCTTGATATGGTCAGATGTGTGCATAGTATTTTGATCTTCACGTTTTTATTACCTAGTGACTGCATTCTTGATCTGATTTCCTTTATATATTTTCCTTTTTCGTTTGCTGCAGGCCAATACCAGTCTCTGAGAAAAGAAGTCGAGAGGTTAAAGGCTTCTCTAGCTTATAAGCGCAATAACAAGGTCAACACCAATTTCAGATTACAAGGTTAAAGGCAGCAAGTCAGAAGCAAATTGGCATGTGTTGGATCCGGGAAAACTTGATCTTAACTAGAGAAGTTAATGTCAAGCAAAGATGCGCCTAAACTTTCCTGGACACAAATCCTGTATGGAAATAGTTTGTCTATTAGGCTGATCACCTACAAGTCCAACTAGTTCTTGTCAATCCCACATCTATGTGCAGGTAGCTTCATACCTCCTGTGGGAAACAGCAAATTTTTGTCCTCTTTTACGTTGCTAGTTGGGTTAACTGCCGATATATGACCTAGGTAGGATAACCAACTTAACTATCTGCAAGGCATTCAGTCAATACTCTTCAGCTGACGCATTTCTATGAAAGCATCAAATGCCCTCTATTGTCTTCGTATCACCTATGACWGMTAGAAAAATCAACGCTCCGCCGCTAAATAGCTAGCCTTCTTATACGGCCTCGCTCATGGTTAAAATACTTATGAGGATATTTCTGTATTCTTTAGGGACAGATCTCTTATTGTTTAGGGATAGGTTTGGGATGCTCCTGGAGACCAGTCTCTCTACATAAGACATGCCTCTTAAATAGTTCATGGCACCCCAGTTGCATTTGTTTTCATCTCAACTAGAACTGTGAGGCGGATGTCGGAGCATCTTCAGCTTTAAAAGCCTTTCAAGAAAACCATAAGCATAACATCAGTTTGGTAAATTTTTTTTTTTTTGTTTGTTTTTATTCAACAAACAGCGGCGTAAAGCTTCTTTGCTCCTAGCACTACCAACTCCATACACGAAGCAGCGAATGCCCCACAATTTTAATCAACTAATATGCCAGATGGAAACAGAGAAAGAAAAAGATGTTATGAGCTATTAACACAACATATCAGTCTTTTCTGCTGTCTCTACACAACCGTATATGCATATATATTCAAAGGATAGTCCATTATTAAATGAAATGAATTGCCAACTTTATGAAGTTGGAAGAGCATAATAACACCAGTCACCTCGGCACATATGTTTACATAAGTTGACCACCCGGGAAACCCTTTTACCAGAACATAACCACACACAAATTTCACCAAGGTCAGCTTTACTCTCTAACCACGAATTGATGCACGAGGAACCGCAGGTAAGCCTAGTTCATCSTCAGCCTGTCCAACATTACAACACAATCATCAGCATTCRACGTGACCAAAAAAATAGAGAAAACCCAAAAAGAATTGTCCATATACTATGTAATAGTTAGACTTGGCAAGCTATAMGCAATTCTACTCGAGCATTAAGTAMCAATGCTACGGGGACAGATTTGTCCACTGTATTCTTTATCCTTTATCATATATTTATTTTGTTTTGCTTATATAAGTTCCTTTGGCTAGCTTTATGTTACCCCCTATTTCGATTGTTTTATCTCATCATTGTCAAGCAGCCAATTTACACCTCAATCCTGGCCTTGAATTACCTGCTAACCAGAGTTTCTCCTTCTTGAAGTTTCATCAGATAAGAATCTATTCAGCCAGCAATATAGCTAATGATATGGAACTTGGAAGCATATAACATTCCCGAGAGGACAATGAAAATTTTCAGGATTAGATAGCAGTACCTGAGATCTACCAGCCGGCATGGGAGCATGCCCYGATGGAGCTGATGGCAAGTTCAGCTCTGAATCCAAATCAGACTCCTTGTCTGGTTGTAGATACGAGGGCACCCCATTACTTTCAGTTTCCATTCCCATGTCTGCTTCCAGAGCATCAAGTTCTGTATTACAAATTGAAAGACACCTATTAAGGAGCAAAATCCAACCTAAATTCAAAATGTTTGAAAACAAGAAAGACTCCTTGACTCAGGTACCAAAATTAATCTATTTGCATAGCTTTTTAATTTCTTGCTCAAACTACCAGAAAATAACTCCAAAGAAAMATCTACATATACAACCCAACTAATAAGATTAGGATTTCTCAGAGCAAAAGGAAAGCATAATGAGCCAAAAAGTTCTCATTTGAGAGTTAAGATTTGCTCATACTCTTCTTCAATATCACAATTGTGTATGRTCCATTAAGCTTACCGCCCATTAGCTCTTCCTCATCAATGTCATCAGGTACACTATAACTTCTACCAAGGGACTCTTGGATCTCATTACTAATGTCCATCAGGTCCATCATCTCATCTTGCAAATTCTGCCGAAACAACAAAAATAAGAATATTCCAACACTGGACAATAGAATAATTGCACCAAGCTATAAGAACTGTTCAAGTACAGACATCTATCTCTTGAATCTTTACTGTCTTCATCATTCCTTTCAATTCTTTGTTTGCCGACTTCAGTGCTGACATCTGMAACAAAGAAAGAAAACTGGTTATCAACTTACGYTCTCAATGAATAGATCTGATTTCCTATTTGCACTCCAAGTTCCAACTTGAAATGGACATTATCAGAAGCATGTACTGGAAACTCTATGACATCGATCAACTATATGCTTAGTTAAAAAACCTCCTCCCCAAGATTCCCCTACCTCTAAGGAGGTAGGCAGCAGGTTCCAATCAGGTTAGGAAATAAGCTCCGCCCAAGCCTTGAACTCTGCCCCATGGGGCGCTACCAAGAAAAAGACATTCTTATCGTGAATTATTGTAGTTTGAGAATCAACTTGACTAAAGATAGCATGAGGTCTTTGATCAAACATTATCATTAACCATAAATTTAATTCTGGAAAACATGGTAAAGATGAAATGAATATGTGATTGTCATACATTAGATATATTCCTCTTCAAAGTTTCGAAGTTAAAGAATCATCACAATGATCAGAATGTTGGGTTGGTGTACATTAACTTCAATGCGTGACTTCATTATCATCACTCAAGTTTAATTCCAGGAAGAAAGTGCAAGGTAAGAGACAACTGAAAAGTATGCATGTCATACACACTCCCCCTTCATAATTTATAAGCAAGCATTATAATTACAAGCATTAACAGTAGTGCAAGAACAACTCCAGCACCTATCTTCTTGATGAATGGATTTAGAACTTGCCATTCTTAAAACAGGTAAAACCTAATTTAGTTATAACTCACAAGACCAATAAATACTAGATCATGCACCAGAAACCACTTAAAGTAATTGATTCACAGGCTCCAATTGCTACATCCAGATTTCGAAAGTCAGAACCCAAGAATGGGATACAATGCAACACTTAAAACAATTAGTTAAAAATAGTACAGCTCTTAAAATAACGTAAAAGCTCACTAGGACATACTGTTTGTTGAGCATCTTTTATTCCTTCAGCTGCAAATGAAACTTGATCTAGATTGAATGTCTGGTTATAAAGCATATCACGCTGACCTTCATACCTGTCAAAGAAATATCAGTAGCTGTGTATGCTTCATTTTAGATAAACTATCCACGTGTTATCTGCAAATATATTAAATGAAACATGTTCCAAATGGATGAGAACCTTCTAGTACTTTAACTCAGAGAATTATCTCCACTCAAAAGTAGTTATCCTTTAATCCTACTATTAAAGAAATAAGAAAGGCCTGCCATCAGCTGAAAAACATAACAAAAAGAAATGGTTCCACTGTTTTTAACTTGATTTTATATCTTGTTCAAGATGTAATACTCCCATCCATATCTCAAAAGTCCTCTCAGAGTTTCCTCTCATAGGCACTAAAATTAATTGACTAGCAGTGACAATGTTGACAACCTATTCCAAGTTATGTTTGAAAAGGGAAAGAACCGAGAGGTATATTTGAATTGCAAAGTAACAGTTTTCAGCTCCAGCACAATTTCAGAAGATTTTATTGCTGACACATTACTCTTGCAGCAAAACATGGTGGCAATCACTCCAATGCACACAATAAAATCATTTAATACAATCACAAAACCAAGCTTTGTCTCATAAGATTGGGAAGCATAAAAATTAAAGGGCTTCAATCAGCATCATCTGGTATAAGAATGTAGCAAATCAATATAAATTTATCCACCAGTAAGGTCATGAGCCTGTCAAACAGAATCCCCTGCCCACGTAATTTCTCTTCAGATAAGTAGTGAAACAGAGGTTCACTTAACAGAGGAAAATATCACTCATCATTTCGAGTCTACTATCACRCCTAATTATCCAATCATTTGGTTCACTTGGTCAGGAAGCCCCATCAACTGTTTTTGTGCAAGCATATGAATATATATTTCGTTGCAAACATCTTCCATGCACTCAATGATGATACAAAAGATACCCTTCAAAGAAATGGTTTATAGTTCTGGTACTCATAAACAAATATTCAGGACATGATATCCTCAATCTATCTGCTATTTTGCTTTTCTTTTTGAACATCTAATGGATTCTTTCAATCTTAATGTGCTCAAAATTTAGTTTATTTGTCTGCCAGTAGTCTACCTTTCATTCTAACAATTAATATGCATTTATCCCTCTAATACAAACAATGTCTGTAGAACTGACAAGAAATCTGTCAACCTGCTCTAAAGATGGCTAAGATTGTAAATTGCCCACATTCTAATACAAAACAAGCAGATCACTCACATTCTTTTTTGCTTAAGAACTCTCATGGCTCGAGCTTTGAGAGCTTCCTGAGCTGGGCCAGGGCGGGTCTTCTTCAACTGTTCTTTATACCTTGCCAGTTCAGCATCAAGCTTTTTAACCTTTTCCTCCACTGTTTCACCTCTTTTGTTGATCTGGAATACAAGGACAGTAGAATTAAAATTCATAGATCAACTAACACTTGTAAGAAACTGTGAAAAAAATCAGCAGAAGCATCAAAACATGACAAAAGAATATATTGGACGCATCCAAAACTATAAACCGCTCAGTATGCACAGCATTAGGACACAACTGAGAAAAGTTGGAAACTTGAAATGCAGAAGGCGAAAGAAAACCGCTAATCTGACAATTACAAAAGAAACTAGAAAGACTGTGAAGCAACAAAAGTACAAGAATGAAGATTTTTTTTTTAATATTTTAAAATAAGACAAATTCAAAACTCCGGATTATACAGCACTTGCAACCATTAAACCGTTTGTACTCGTTTAAGTCGACAATAAAACGGCCCCGATTACAAATATTTTTTTGATTCCGGCAGGAAAAGCAAATAAAAATACACGCTCAAATTACAACAAAGGGCATCAAGCCCAAGCAAACAGAAATATGTGGCACAAAAACAAATATTTCATAATATGTGCATAAATTCCTAAAAAAAGACAGTAAACATCACCACGTACTCGCTCGGAGGCATCTTGAACAGATGGCGGAGGTTCCTTCTCTTTCTTGACACCGAAGACTCTCTTCATCTTTCCTCGATTTTGAGGGAAACCAACAGTTATTAATGTGCGATAAGAGMAAAGGTTTCAAATTGATCTCTCAACTCAGATCGGAGTTGATGCGCAACTATCTGTGCAAAAAGAAAAGAGAGATAAGCGCAAGAGATGTTTTTTCTGAAGGGAAGCTTAGGATTTTAGGGTTTACTTTCCCTATCTATATCCACGCATAGTATTGCTTAACGGCATTAAACTCTGACTCTCCGAGGGTTTGAATATCGTTAGGGAGGAAGAGAATGGAAGCTTCCAAGTAAAATTCCTGCAATTGATATGAAGCCGCTTGAGCCTTGCACCATATAAGAACAGTGCCGGCTCCTGCGTGCTCGGCACGTGCCAACAAATTCCCGGTTTCACGCTTGGTCTGATCTCTTTCTCTTTTTTTCTTCTTCTTTTCTTTTCTTTTAATGTACTGCGGGCTCAATAATTCAATACTACTAACCTCGTAAAAGGGAGTTTACCACAAAATATCATTATTTAATGTTTAAATAATCACTTTCAAAATAAATAACTATTTCTGCTTTATAGTAATAATAATTTAATATCCAAACAACTAGACAAATTTACTATTCCATAATCCCATAAGATAGAACTGTTTACATTTTTCTATCATTCCAAATTATAAGTCTATTTTTATTTTTAAAAATAATTAAATTATAATTTTTTAATATGATTTCAATTATGATGTATCAATCTTAATAAATAATAATATTTATTAATAGATATACTTATGATGATAAATAGTCATTCGAAAGACTATTAATGTTATAAATTTGATAAGAAAAGTGTTAAAATCTCTTAAATATTTTCGTGGCAAAAACTTAATTCAATCCTTTAACTCTTCTCTTCAGAAAGAAAAATTTGGCGATCTCTTTCCTCTAAGCTTCTTTTGATATAAATTGTTGAACCTTAATATGAATTTTTGAACATCTTCCTTATCTTTTGGCCTCTGTATATAGGCAAAGCAAATTGATCTAATTGGTTGAATTCACATCTAGGGTAACGTGAGATTACTCGATTCGTCGAGTTGCATACTTGATTTTAATTAGTTGAACATTGTCATCTTTGACACATGTTATCATTTTATTGGTCGAGATATTGTACACTCCCTAATTTTAATGGGAGTATTTAAGATTAATTCTTAAATATTTTAAATAGATTATGAAAATTTTAATTTAATAAAAATTTTATATCTAGAAGTTGCCCCTAAAACTTGTTGCGGATACAACTCAAATATGGGTTTCGAGTGGATAAGTTTCAAATCGATTTACGTCATTTGGATCAACATCGCAGGTTGAATAACTTGGAATTGTCAATAATTCTTCTAAGTCTCTCTCAATATAAATTGTTGAACCTTGATATGAATTTCTGGACCTCTTCTTCTTATTCTTTGCCCTCTATTTATAGGCAAAGCAAATTGATTTGATTGGTCGAAGTCACATTTAGAAGCTACATAATATTACTTGATTCGTCGAGCTACATCTTTAATTTTCATTGGTTGAATATTATCATCATTGACACCTGTTATCATTTTATTRRTCGAGATGTCACATACTCATTAATTTTAATGGCAGCATTTAAGATTAACTCTTGATTACTTAAATAGATTATGAAAATCTAATTTAATAATATTTTTATATCTACATCAAGATTCAAGAACTAATTAGTAACCTAGGGGCATCTGATTGGAAGTAACAAAACTAGGTAATGGAATGAGAGGCAATGATTCGCATTCATGGTGTTGGTTGGGGGTAATGGAAATAAAAATAACTCAGTAATTACCCCATACTCCACTACCACTCATTCCCCCTTAATCCCTTTAATCACCATTGATCCATTCTCATGAATCAAAATTGTAGCTTCTTACTAAAAAATTGTATATTCACAGTGGTTGAGTTTAACGTTTTTTTTAGATGATTTCTTTATTTTTTATGTTGGGGTTGAATTTAATGTTAATTATTTTTTAATAAAGAAATAACTTTTTATGTTCGAGTTGAATTTATGTTAATTTTCTAAAAATAGAATTTTTTTTAACGATCTAGTTGAATTTAAYGTTAACTATTGAAAAAAATAGAGAAATTATTATTTTTTAAGTTGGGGTTGAGTTTAATGTTATTTTTGAAACAATAGAGAAATTAATTTTAATAAATTTTTAATACATTAACTAATATGGGTAAAATTATAATTTTGATTGATTCACATTACTTATGTTGATTTGAATCAAATAGTATCAATGCAATCATGATTCACGTTGTGATTAACTCTTTAATCAAAACCAAAATCGAAATATTTGGACCAAATGGCCCCTTACACTAGATGGCGTCTATTAACTTATATAAGAGATATATAACAAAAAAAATGATTGATTTAATTACCTTACCTGTTTTTATTAATCTGTGGGAAATAGAAATAGAGACCTATATATAATCTCTCATGAGATCTAAGAAAAGAGATGTTGAAGAAATTAACTATATATGTATACATATCGTATTTGATGGATATAAGAAGATATAACAAAAGAACTTGTACCAAAAAATCTTCTTCTACCCATACACAAGGAATATTAGTATTTCTTTCGCATAATAGTTGACAAGAAAGGAAAGAAGTACAACAATCACCAAACATTACCGCACATTACCGCCTCGTTTGATTAATTAAAAAGTAAAATTGTACTTAAAATCTATGACTTGGAATTATAATTCGCAGAATATAAATCCTTATAAATTCCTTTATCTTGTTTGGGAGGTAAATGAATTAACAAATAGGAAAAATAATAAAAATTCATTCTAAGGCCTTATTTGATTATTAAGGATTATGCACTAGAAAAGTAATATGATTTTTTATTATTAAATTTTGATATTTGAGAAAGTACTTTGGTATTAAAAAATGAATCAGATTCCTCAAATCTAGAAAAATAACTGCACAATTCCAATCTCGGGAAGAAGAATACATGTAGGGATAGTATTCTGATTAGTTTTCTTAGGATTTTAAATAAAAATAGACGTAATAAGTTTTAAATAAATTAATAACCTTTCTTATTTCTTTTTTTCCTCCTCCCTCATTCCTCTCATCCATAAATAAATTCTTCTCTAATAAACTTCTAAGATTTCCGTTCCGTTATAAGCAAATTGAGCAAATTCTTCTCTAATCTCCATTTCAACCCCTCCTCTCCAAATTTTTCCAAAGAATCAATACAAGACTGAAGTACTTCAAAAAGAATTTGAATTTCTTTTTGGTTAATTTCTTCTGGTGTAAATTTTCYTGTTAATGATTTTTTATTTGGCTTTTAACATTATAAACTAGAAAATTGATATAGGGAGAAGAATATCTTGAAAGAAGAATGATCAAAATCTCATGAATACAAAAGAAAATCAAATATGGTAATAAAAATATAAATAGTATAAATAACTAATTAGAGGAAAGAAAAGTCATCATAAAACAACAARGAATCATTCTCCCACGTAAATTTTTCTTTTARAAAGGAATTAATTAAGTCTTTGAATTGTAAGGATAATTACCTCGATAAAAATCGCAAGAGTAGAACTCACCTTATGTAGATTGGAATGTTGGAGATGCAGAGGTAGAACAATATAGAGTTTTGAGAGAAGTTAAGCATGAGAGAAAAAATGAGAAGTTTAAGCCTCAAAGAGGAGAGAAGAGAGGGAGCAAAAGAGGAAATAGGAAAAAAAGAAAAAAAAAAAAAATGCTATTGAAGTCCTTATCTATCATTTATATGGATTCTTGTTTAATAATCCTCAGAATATTAGCGCCGTAATAATATTATTTTTCTCAATATTTGATAAGAAATAAGATTTCTCAGATTTAAAATTCTTGAATTAACCTACAAGTAATTTACACAGGAAGAATGACTAGTCCACGTTTGGTGGCAGACCTAATTGCCCACGTGCTTTACCCACAAACAAGTCCCCGGATTTTATCATTCCGGGGAGATGCCCAAYCATGGATATACAGAGAATTTGGGCAACTGCCTCTCGTCTTCCAAGTGAAACAATTGCCAATGATGGTGCAGGCTTGTGAATTGCCATTTTGCTTTGTTTTCCTCCCTGTATCAGCAACCTCACGTTCTTTGCAGCCACCAAAGCATGCTGCTGAGCCAGGTACCCTTGTTTGAGTTCCTGAACGTGCATATAGTCATCTTAGAGCAAGATCATCATGTTCTACAGAATAAATGCTCCAACTGTAATGTAACTATGTAAGACCCAAGAACAATGAAGTGTTTCATCTTAAATTTCCGAATAGGCCAAATAAGAGCATGACATGTAAAACAGTGTTGAAGAATCCTGCAGCAAAAGCTACAAAGAATGCCCCAGTTCAAGCTCTTGGTAGCAGGAAAAGTTTCACACGAGCAAGGAAACCCTATGTTACAAGTATTCTAATRTTGTAGAAGGGATATGTTGGAAAAGTGCAGAAAGAGGGTATACCTATAACAGTTTGAGAAGGAATATGTAATTTTTTTTTTTCTTTTTCGCCTTTTTGTGAAGGATTTTTCTTTTGCAACCCTTATATAAGAGGCTACCAAATCCCAGAAAACCATCTACATTTCCTTTGTGAATTTGTGAAAGCTAGCCTTTGTGTTTCCTAAAATGCCAGACAGATAGTAACACTTTAGTGCAAGGTGTATTTGCAATAATAATCAATTTACTGAAGAAAATTTGTAGAATATCTTAGTAGAAACCAGGATATATATATATATATATATCTTCTTCCCCTTTATTTGAGAGAACTATCATTGGTGTTAGAAGAGAGATTTACTCACAGGAATGTCGGTGATATCTCCAATCGCAAAGACATTCTCAAAGCCCTTGACCCTCAAATTCCGATCAACCATTAACCTTCCACGGCTGTCAAGGCTTCTGCTCAAAATTGTCTTCTGTAGCCATGATGAAGCAATTGGCTTGCCTGTGCAATTGAAATGGCAATCAGCCGTGATGGTTTCTCCGCCAGATGTTCTGTAAATACCATCTGAGGCATTATCTAGGTTCGCTGATTGTCCCAGAATGACTTCAACCTTCTTTGAAATCAACCATTTCAGCGCCTTTTCTCCAGCCTTTGCACAAATAAACTCCAATAACCTAGTTCCACGATGAACCAATGTTACCTTCTTATCAGGAAAATCCACAGCAATTTCACCAGCAAGTTCAAYGCCAGTTGGCCCCCCTCCAACTATCAATATCGAGTTAGCAGACTTTATCTTCTCATGCTCTGCAGACATACAACATAGATGGTAAATAACAGCAGTATTACTACAATTAAAACTTAAATCAACAGTACCAAAAGGCARATAGAAGAAAGATTTTAAAGCAYATCGGTTCAGGTAGTAGGCAACAAATAACGAAATAGAGTAGAAGTTTCACTTTTCTACCTAGATATCTACTGCTGCAATCAGAATTTCAGATAGATGAAAGAACAATTAACTATAAATTACAAGTTCAGTGCACATGTATAAGACGAAATTTATTGGACTTCTCAACCTAGATTTAGTTAGATGGCTCTTAAGAGATGCAATTTGCTTCAGGATATTGAAAAAGGAACATATTATATCATATCATAGTTACTAACAGATAAACTCTTGCATTCTAATCAAATTGATCCTGTCAGGTTCATCGATAAGGGTAAAAATAATAAGAAACTGTAGTTGATTAATGAAGTCTGTGTCATAATATCAAGCCAGCTATAAATCTTTCATTTATTATTAAATAAGTAAATAAGAGAAATTCGATTTTGATCTCAAGAGTAAATGTAAACGAAAAGGCAAGAGACTGAACTCATCACAYAAGTCTGAAGACTAGCACCTATACCCTCTGGCTGAAACATCACTTTTTCTAGTCAGAAGAGATTATGCTTCACTGGACTTGATCGAGGTTATATTTTTCCCTTGCAAGCCGGCAAACTTCATTGAATGGAGGACCAGTCAATATAGGATGAGAAAGACAACACGGGGGTCTAAAATTGAATGCACTGTACTAGATACGTGTTTGTCTATKATTTACCTGCTTGGTAGTGGTGAAGCTTCTCAGCCTTTGTAAAGGCACCATTAACTTGGTGTCCTGTTGCAATTACAAGATAATCATATGCAATTCCACGGCCTTGTGCAGTCAATACTTCATTGTCTGTGAGGTCAACTGCAGGAGTTGTGATAACATGTGCCCTAGGCAGATATTCTGAGTGATTAATCACTGATCGTTTTGCAAATGATGGTTCAACCATTGACCTCAAGCTTGCCCAAGTGATCTCAAAATACTCCTTCCTGTGGCATTTTCCAGTTTTATTGAGTAATGGTCAAACAGTGTGAAGAGAACTAAGGGAAAAGAGAGAGGGCAAGCAGGAGAATCGAAAACTGTATCCCAGATGAGCAGAAGACACAGTAAAACATCAAGTGAAAGCATAAAATTTCARCATTGTAYAAGCATAGAATAATTTAATCCAGAGAGCCCCAAAAAATGGAACCTTTTGCAATATCGGTTAGCCATCGCAGTGAGTCATCTCGGAATCYAAATGATTCATCGTTGAATTTTTGGATGTTTCACATCAGAAAATTTTATATATTCAATTCAACAATGGTGGCCATCATTTCCCCTGAATCCATAGTAGAAAGGAAGACCACAGCACTTCTTTTAATAGAAGTTTTTGTATTCAAAACGAGCCTGCGAAAGCTAAAATCAGAAAATTATTGCCAAATTTCATGACATTTTCCAATTAAACTGTTCAATTCAACCCAATTAAAGTGAATGCCGGAGAAAGAAATAATAGCAGGACCAATCAAACACGAAATCGCCAACGAAGGAAACAAAGCCTACATATTTACTTCAAATTACTTCTAATATTGAGCAAGAATTAACGAATAAAGAAGCTTACGAATCAATGAGGAAAACATCCGCGTGGTTTTGAAGGGTCTTGGCAACAAGTGAGCCACCAACTCCACCGCCTATAACCGCCACCCTCTTCTTCTCTGCACCCAAATTCTCCATACCCATCTTAAAACCCAATTACAAATCTTTCGAAAGACAACAAAATGTGAATGTTTCTTGATTTTACCTCATTTACAGGACAAGCTATAAAATACACAACTCGAAGGGGGGGAGAAGCGTTTCGAACTTTCTAAAGGGAAGTTAGGATAGGAAAAAGAGAAGATTCCAGAAAGAAAGAAATTAGAATGAATCGATCTGGCTTGTTCCTCTGGAAGGAGGAGAGCCAGCTAATGCGAAGGCTGGAAGCCGCCACATGAAACTTTTTCACTTACAAAGGAAACAGAAACAGAAACAGAAAATTTAATTTAAGACTCCTTGATGATAACAGAAACGGAAAACAGAAGCTATTTTTTTCTAAAAAAGTTAGTTCAAAAATGCTTCAAAAAAAAAAAAAATAGTTGGGTGGAAAAAAAAAACGCAGCTCTTTGATACCGGTATTAATTAAAAAATAGTACAAAAGGATTGCCTACGCACCGGGAAAAAGAGCAATCGAGCTTTAAATGTTGGAGGAGAATTTGAGAGATAATTCAGTAAATATTTTTGTACATATTTTTTTAGGTGAATTTATTGGGTCAAAATATCTAACTATCGATATAAAAAAAATATTTCGAATATGAAAGATAGAAAAAATCAATTCATTYGTATCATGAAAGGGCACATGCTTCCCTAATCAGATTAATTCGATGAAAAATGTATGGACACGGATACATAAAAGAAAAAAATTAGCTATAGCACAGGTATTTTAAAAAAAAAAAAGCTCGTTCATGTGATGAAAGAGTATGTGTTTTTCTAACTGAATTAGTCCTGTCAAAATATATATAAAAATAAAAYATAGTTTGAAAACCAGTTAAAAACAAAAAATCATTCATACAATGAAAGAGCACGTGCTCCCCTAATTGGATTAATCGACTAAAAAATGTCCAAACAATGATATTTTAAAAAAAAAAAAAAAGTTTGTTCATATGATGAAAAAACATATGTTTCCTTAATCAAATTAGTTAAGTAATGTTTGATATTTAAAAAATAACAAAAAAATAGCAGGCTGAGCTTGTTTAAATAATGACATGTGATGATGTAAGCTTCTCTTTTATTTTGATTTTAATTTCTAAATATTTAAATTGTACATAAAACGGTAATTTTTGTTAATTGCTTGTCAGTGCGAAGACGCAAATTTAAATAATTGAATTAGTCTTTATAAGGGTGAAATAATAAAAAGATTGGTTTTAATTAAAATCACCCTATTAATTATAATTTTAAGGTGAATTTATGGCCTCCTTCAATTGACAAGAGCAAAAATTTTACTCGAAAATTTGATTACTTGGATCAAAATATTCGAAATTTAAGTATTTAAAAATGTATTTATTTTGTTTGTAATGTATAGAAATTTCAGTAAGAAAAATAACAAATGTATTTGTAAGAGTTTGGTGTAAATTATGTGATTGAAAATCAATTTATGTTTGTATTAAATTGCCCATATTAGCATATGGATAAAGATAATAATATGTGAATCAATAAAACTTGAAATGAAATAATATTAAATTATTATTGTTGTTATATAATTAAAATATGATAAATCAAATATAACTTTATTTTATGAATGAAATAAATCTAAAAAATTCTGTTGCACTAAATGAAACGTCTTAATTATCTTATATAAGGAGAAAATTATAGAAAATATGAATTTTTCTAAATAAATAAAAAATCCATGATTTATCATTACAAATGTTAATTGTCGCTAAGTAATTAACTACCAAATTGTTAACTACCAAACTTTGACTAGTCCTGTAACGGCTAGTCATATTAGGAGTTCCTCCTTGTCTTTTATCCATTAAACCTTTTTTCTATTTTTAACCTTTTTTTATTTTTTAAATTTATATGACAATCCTAATCTTATCTTATATGATATTTATTAACTATTAACATGTATATATATGACTTTCTTGTGTCAAAATGAAAATAGTTGATAATTTACCATATATAAATCTTCTTAGAATTGCATGAGATAATTATGTATGGCCTTACTTTCTCTGATGTCTTTCTCTCCACTAAGAAAAAAAGAAAATATTAAAAAATCTTTATCACATCGCCCATTACTCATTCAGTCCATTTTATCATTGAAAAATGATCGTTTTAAATATGTGTCACTTAATTTAATTTAGAGCATAATAACAACCTTTGTCTAAAGTCTTTCTTGATGATTGTTTCGTTCAACTCCCGTCTTCAACAAAAGTCTATCAACAAATCAGCCTCCTAATTGTACTACTTCCCTTTAATATCATAGCAAAATAAAAGGATTAAAAAAGAAAGAAATACAAGTTTAATCATTCATGTAGTTAAAGGGGGCAAAATGTAATGTTTGTTAAGTTCAAGGGGCTTATAGAGATTAAACCTAAGGCTCTATTTGGGAGTTAACAGAGAAAGAAAAATAAGAGAAGAAAAGAGAAAATGTAAAGTTTTCTATTCAAATTGTTCGGGAGTTTAGGGGATAAAGTTGTTCTTTTTYCTTTTTTTATCTTTTTGTTGTTTTGAATTGGAGAGARATGGAAATGAGCAATTCGATAATAATTAAACTTTTACAATTACATCCTCATCTATTTATTTCGTTTGGGAGTTGAAGTAATRGGGAGAAAATATTAGGAACAAAACTGAAATAACATAGTCAAAGTTTTTAAAACCTTTTTCTTCTCTCTTTWTTTTTTTCCCCCAATTTTGAAGAGAAAAATTTGGAAAGAAAGTGGACCATTTTCATATCTTGAAGGGTGAAGTATAGAACAATCCCTCATGTTTGGTCAATTTACCAATTTCATATCTGATATTTTAATTTGACCACATTGCACCCAATTGAAAGATCTTTGGGAATAATTTAAATAGTGGTTAACGAACATTGTTAAATGTTTAAAATGCCCATTATTTTATGTAATTCCAAAAATAACCTTGATCCTCCTTCGAAAGTTTTAGAAAAGAAAAAATGGAAAGGAAAGGAGAGAAAAGAAACCAAGAAGAGAAAGAAAAAGACAAAACCCTTACYCCCATCCTAAGCACCTCCCTTTACCTCCTTTACCACAGGCGCTGGCCATTCCCACCTCCTCTTCCTTTTTTCCACAGTTGGTGCCCTTATTCTCCTGCTCCTCTCTTCCACATTGGTGCCCTTATTCTCCTCTTCCTTTCTTCCGACTTTGGGGGATTCTTAGCCACAAATAAAGTCGTTAAGTGTATTCACATTTATGTAGTATGTGCTTGGAAGATATATTGAGTAAAGTCCTATAACGGCCCAAAGTATAATAAATATTCAACTAATAAAAATAATACAACAATATTTAAAAAGCCCGTTGTTGACTGAGTTGACCATTTGGCAAGCCAGCATGAGAGTTGGCAAGCTGTGCTGAGCCGAAAAAAAGTCACGTTAAACGAGTTGGCGAGTTGGGACTTTCGACACTTACTTATTTACTGATTCAGCTCAACTCAGCTCGTATTTTCTATARTAACCAAATGAGCAGAACCAAGTCAGCTCCACTCGTTTGCCGTCGCTACTGTAGATAATATTCTTAGTACATTTACCAACAACACAACACATCTTACTGAACTATATCCAAAGTAGAACGGTTTGTTGGGGCATTTCTAATTGCAAATTTTAGGCTTATGAACATTATATACAAAATGGAACTCAAGATGGATAGTGATTTATAACAGGATAGGGTGTTTTCGATGGACCTCCGGTGGTGGTAGTGGCGAGGACACCTTCAACTTCTATACCTAGTCCATTTATTTTTTTCCTTTTTCTTTTTTCCTTTATTTTTATTTGGGAAAATAATGCAAATTGCTATTCAACTATTTATGTTCCTTTAAAAATACCCCTAAACTTCTTTTTCAAATTATTTTACCACTTAACTACTTTGGAGCATTTATTTACGCCCTATCCCCCTTCAATTGGATGGCCAAATCGTCAAATTAGTTCGATTTTCCTCGTGAGCCCAAATTTCTCGAAGCAATAAATCATTTTATCCAAATTAACTGCACCAAAGTCGGCTATTTTATGACTAAATATATCTACATAGTCCAGATTTAATTATTTCCCTATCAATTAAATGTCACCATTGTTGTTCGCGTGATTTCTTTGTCCAAAAACTGTCGCGTAGTGTTAACCGTATTTAAATAAATGCTCGAAAATAGTTGAGAGACAGAATAATTTTGAAAGAAAAGAAGTTTAGTGGCATTTTAGAGGAACATATATAGTTTAATGATAATTTGCACAATTTTTCTTTTTTTTTTTAATAATCCTTATGGGATTTAGGAATATTCTAGACTTTTCATATTAAAGGTCGACGAAAAATGGGCAATAATGATATTTTAACTATGTTTATGAGGANTTCGATTTTCCTCGTGAGCCCAAATTTCTCGAAGCARTAAATCATTTTATCCAAATTAACTGCACCAAAGTTGGCTATTTTATGACTAAATATATCTACATAGTCCAGATTTAATTATTTCCCTATCAATTAAATGTCACCATTGTTGTTCGCGCGATTTCTTTGTCCAAAAACTGTCGCGTAGTGTTAACCGTATTTAAATAAATGCTCRAAAATAGTTGAGAGACAGAATAATTTTGAAAAAAAAGAAGTTTAGTGGCATTTTAGAGGAACATATATAGTTTAATGATAATTTGCACAATTTTTCTTTTTTTTTTTTTATAATCCTTATGGGATTTAGGAATATTCTAGACTTTTCATATTAAAGGTCGACGAAAAATGGGCAATAATGATATTTTAACTATGTTTATGAGGATGTCATGCCCCAAATCCAGATTGACCATACCCTAACTTGGATTGTGATACGGTCGTACCCTAATGTTTCCCTTAAGGTCAATAGACCTCCAGACAATTTGAAACTTCTTGTCATCAACAGTAGAATTTATTAATGATAACTTCAAGTTGTAATAATCATACCAAAAATCCAAAATAAAGCTCACATAGATTGAAAATAATTTCCTATTAAAATACTCTATCTAGCGATCCAGGTGCCTTAATTTGACTACTTAAATATTTCTACCCTTCACATAAGAGGGGAAAAAAGGTTTCTTTGTTACAAAATAAAGGTCTAATACACAAGAACAAGTAGTGGCAAAATTATAAGAATTGACTTCTGCAATGCATAGGGGTGCTATTCATCACCATTCCCCCAACCAGATGTTCATCTATCTGCATCAACATTAGGAAAGGAGTGAGCTTCCCAAATTCAATAAAAAAAATATGGATTTCCCCTTGGATGAGCATACTGTAATTAAAACGTTCTTAAAGAACATTAAAAATGGTTCCAAGATCAGAAATAACTTCAAAGTTGAAAATTAGCCATTTGGAGTAATAACACAAATAAATCATATACCCTTTATAATAAAGTAGGTAAGATATATATATATATATATATACGAAGATCAGAGTTAGGCTCAAGTGAATGCATGTAACTTTGGATTAAGTTGACGTCAATCCTCGGCTATTATACCCACTAGGGAAGGGCTAGAACATAACAAATTCTAGCTATTATATGCACCAAATTATAGGGCCAGCACAACATCTCTAAAGCTTTCTATCAATCACAAATTCGTTATAGAAATTCGGGAATGTTATCCAAAAAATTCACCAATCCCCAAGAGCCAACATCGAACGCTATSAAAATGTACATATACAACAATTAATCAAACATTTCAACCCATCCAAGGACTAGAACAATTAATCATTGTATTCAATATCTCAAAATAGGCTTCTAACGCCTAATTATACTATATAAGTAAGTTACACTAATCCTAAAATAGGCTTTATATTAAATTAAAGTTACAATAAATCAAAAGACTTTACATTAGAGTTACAGTAGTTCAAAAAGGCTTTACATTAAAGTTACAATAGTTCAAAATAGGCTTTACATTAAAGTTACAGTCATTCAAAACAGGTTTTACACTAAAGTTACAAAGGTTCAAAATTGGATTTCCATTAAACTTATAGTAACTCAAATAGACTTATTAATACCCCATATTTCATACATAAACGACCACTAACATAAATGGATTAGGCTATAACCTACAATTAACATTAGTCACCCAATTTATATGTTCCTCCATCTTTGACAATATCAGATTACGTAAACCTAGGTGTGTCAAAATTCCTACTAAAATTCAAGAGAGTTAACCAAATCAACTTACCTTACGATGATTATGAAGGTTGTCGCTACGAACAAACTCAATCCCTCCTTCAATCATCGTCCAGACACTCCCTTGGTGAAGCCTCTGAGTTTTACTTTAAAAATTAATACTCCTCCCAAACTTACTATTTAAGTCTAACCCTCCAATTCGACTTATTATTTAGAAACCCCAAAATATAGAAACATCCAAAATAAGACCCTGAGTTATATAAATATAACAAAGAAATCCTAATAAAATTGGAGAAGTTAAATTTTCAGGGTTCTATGGAGGGACACAMAAAAAAAAAAAAAAAAAATCAGCCACCTTTTGGATGGAATTTGTTAAATAGGGAATAATGTGGTAAAATTGAAACTTTAGGTTTGAGGTTGACAATTTGTGTTTGGGAAGGAATTTATGTTTGTATTAAATTGTCTCAGATTAGCACATGAGTAGAGATAATAATAGATGAATCAATTAAACTTGAGATAAAACAATATTCAGTCATTTTTTGTTTTATAATTAAAATATGATGAATTAAATATAACTTTATTTCATGAAGTAAATGAATTAAATAATTTATTTACACTAAATGAWACGTTTTAATTATGTTATATAAGGAGAAAATTTAGAAAATATGAACTTTTCTAAATAAATAAAATATCCATTGTTTATCGCTTCAAAATATTAGTTATCTCTAAGTAATTAAATCATTTTGAATATAAAAATACGAAGTCCTCTTTCAGATGATTAATATCTTAAYATTAATAATAAATTAAACTCATGGATCTTATGCAAATATCACCTTAATCTGCGTATTAGTTTTTTCGGAATTGTCAAACTATTTTCTCCTTGTCTTAAGGAATCATACTTCTTTCTCACAACCAAAGTTCCTAAGCATCAAAATTTCGTAATTCCTAGCGAGCTGCCATCAACTTCTACACCTTCTGCGTTTATTCTCTTTTCCTTTTCTTTATTTTTATTTGGCGAAATAATGCAAATTTCCATTCAATTATTTATGTTTCTTTAAAAATTTCACATAAATTTTTTCTTTCAAATTATTTTACTATTTAACTATTTTGGAGCATATATTTATGCCCCCCGCCACCCTTCAACACAACATTTTTTGGGAAAGCCCCTTTGAATAGCACATGGCATTCGATTGGATGGCCATATCGTCAAATCAGTWGGATTTCCCTCATGAGCCCAAATTTCTTGGAGYAATRGATCATTTATTATCCAGCCCAACTACACCTGACTCACCCATAATATGACCAACTATGTCTAAATAGTCCAAATTTGATTTTTTACCCTCCAATTAAATATCGCATTTTTTGCGAGATTTCTTTTGACAAAAACTATTGTGTTGAGTGGTAACAGAACATAAATAAATGCTCGAAATAGTTGAGCGGTAGAATAATGTCAAAATAAAGTTTAGTGGAATTTTTAGAGAAACAWAAATAGTTTAATGACATTTTACACCATTTTTCCATTTTACTTTTTTAACCCTTATGGGATTTRAGGATATTTTAGACATTTCAAATTAAAGGTCGATGAAAAATGGGCAATAATGACACTTTAACCCTAATTATGAGGGTGTTCGCCCCAAATCGAGGTTGACCATAACCCAAGGGTTGTGACACGGCCTTGCCCTAAGGTTTCCCTTAAGGTCCCGAGGCCTCCTACAATACAGACATTCTAAAATTTCTTGGCATCACTACTAGAATTTATAAATGTTAACTTCCAGTTGTAATAATCAAACCAAACCCCAAAATAAAGCTCACATAGAGTTAAAATAATCTCCTATCAAAATAATCTGTCGAGCCATCTAGGCRCTTTAATTTGACAACTTAAGTATTTCAACCCTTCACAATAGATGGGAAATAATGTTTATTTATTACAAAACAAAGGTCTAATACAC
Source organism: Rhazya stricta (assembly GCA_001752375.1). Classification (NCBI taxonomy): domain Eukaryota; kingdom Viridiplantae; phylum Streptophyta; class Magnoliopsida; order Gentianales; family Apocynaceae; genus Rhazya; species Rhazya stricta. The sequence goes on along the minus strand of MEJB01000018.1, from coordinate 4,247,452 downwards.
AAGAACAAATAGTAGCAAAACTATAAGAATTGAGTTCTGCAGTGCATAGGGATACTAATTATCATCACAGCCCAACCAGAGGTTCCTCTATTTGCATCAACATTAGGGAAAGGGAATGAGCTTCCCAAACTCAGTAAAAAGAATTGGATTCCCCCTTATATGAGCATATTATAGTTAAAATATTTTTAAAGAACAACAAAAATAGTTCCAAGATTAGCAATAACTCCAAAGTCCAAAAACCAGTCAGTTGGAGAAAATAACACTATATATATATAACTAAACATAAACGTGTTACTTCGGATTAAGTTGACGTCAAACCTCGGCTATTATACCCACCAGGGAAGGGCTAGAACATAATAAATATCTGGCTATGATACCCGCCAAAGTATATGGCCAAAACAAAATCCTTGAGGCTTTCTGTCAACCACAAAATCATTAGAAAAATTCAAGAACCTTCTCCCAAAATTTGCCAATCCCCAAGAGCTAACACCAGACGCTATTGAGATATACATATACAACAATTAATCAAATATTTCAACCCCTCCAAAGACCAGAACATTTAATCACTGTATTCAGTATCTCAAAATAAACTTACTAATGCCTACCTATACTATATCATTAAGTTACAATAACCTAAAAATTGGCTTTACATTAAATTAAAATCACGTTAACTCAAAAGGCTTGACATTGAAGTTACATAGTTCAAAAGGCTTTACACCAAAATTACAATAGTTCAAAATTAGATTTGCATTAAAGTTACGACAACTCAAATAGAGTTATTAACGCTCTAGATTTCATACATAAACAACCACATAACATAAATAGGTTAGAGTATAACCTACTATTAGCATCAGTCACACAATTTATATGCTTATCCATCTTTAACAATATGAAATTATGTAACCCTAGGTTTGTAAGAGTTCCTACATTTAGGTAAACTAAAACTCAGGAGAGTTAACCGAATTGACTTACCTTAAGAYGATTTACGTGTCCCTACAGACAAACTCAATCCCTCCTACGACCGCTATCCGGAGACTCTCTTGGTGAAGCCTCTACGTTTTACTTTAAAAATTAATCCTACTCCAAAACTGACTATTTAAGTCTAACCCTCCAATTTCACTTATTATTTAGAAAGCTCCAAAAATACAAACATCCCAAATAAAACCTTGGATTATACAAATATAACACAGTAACCCTAGTAAAATTGGTTAGACTAATTAAATAAAAAAAGTTAAAATTTTCAGGGTTCTATAGAGGGACGCAAAAACAAATTCATTCACTATTTGGATGAAAATTGTTAAATAGGGTATAATGTTTTAAAATTAAAACTTTAGGTATGAGGTTGACAATTTGTGGTTAAGAWTGAATTTATATTTGTATCAAAATTGCCTAGATTAGCACATGGGTAGGGATAATAATGCGTGAATAAATGAAACTTGAGATAAAATGATATTGAGTCATTTTTATTTTATAATTAAAATATGATGAATTAAATATAGMTTTATTTCATGAGTAAATAAATATAAATAATTCATTCACACTAAATGAAACGTTTTAATTATGTTATATAAGGAGGAAATTAAAAAAAGAGTATAAACTTTTCTAAATAAATAAAAGATCCATGATTTATCACTTCAAAATATTAATTGTCTCTAAGTAATCATATCATTTTTACTATAAAAATACAAAGTCCTCTTTCATATTATTAATATCTTAATATAACAAATAAATTAAACTCATGGGTCTTATGCAGAATATTGCCGTAATCTAGGTATTATTTTTTTCGAAATTGTTGAACTATTTTCTCCTGAACTATTTTCTCCTGGTCTTAGGAAATCATATTCCTTTGTCACAACCTAAGTAATTTCCTAAGCATCGAAATTTCATAATTTGGAATCACATTACTTTTTCAAATACAAAATCCTAAAAAATAGCAATAGTTATATTTATCTAACTATTAACTACCTAACCTCGACCAATCCTCTAATGGGTAGTGATATTTAACATTTCCTCCCCCCTTTTTGTCCATTAAACCTTTTTATATTTTCAACCTTTTTCAATTTTTTTTATTTCATATAACAACAATCCTAATCTTATCTTATATGGTATTTATTAACTAGTAGCATGTTGTACATATATGTCTTTCCTTTGTCAAAATGGAAATACTTGATGATTTACTATATATAAATCTTCTTATGCTTGCATGAGGTGATTATAAATGGCCTTCCTTTCTCCTCTATCTTTCTCCCTACTAAGAGAAAAAAAGAAAATGCTAGAGAATCAAAATCGTGTAGGATGTCGTTCCGGTCGAGGAAGACCACCGAAGAGGCCTAATCCATCATGTGCTCAACGCAGTGCAAGAAGGTCGCCAGAAATTCAACAGAGAGAAGTTCTCATTGATTTGCTTCCTAAGAGCATACCCAAAAAATCGAGGACCAAAAAATTGACAAGAATTGGCCAACAGTATAAGGCGACAAGTTCGGTACAACCAAATACTCCCAACTTCCAAGATTTTCGTGCATTTTCAATAGCCAAAGAAGAGAGTGAAGAAGGAAAAGAAGAAATTCATAATAATTTTCAATTAGAATCTTATTGTCAGCCATCACTCTCTGAAATTGATATCAGAGAGCCTCTTCCCAATCTAGACTCCTTTGATGATATCGAATTGTTTAATAAATTACTTTTAGAGATGTTCCTAGATGTGAGAATTTTATAAAAATGGAACTCACATATATTGATATTTTTTTTTGTTAAGTATACATCTACAACTCTTCAGCTATTATTCCGCGCAATCTATTGGTTGGCATTATGGCCAAATTTGTGTTTCTTTACATATTTTATTATCCACTATACTATATATAGACCGGGGCTGCTATTAGTGAAATCAGAATAATATACAAAAATCCATAAAGATGGTGATCTAAGGCCAAAACCTTCCAAAAAAGTACAATAAATATTCAGCTAACAAAAATAAACACAGCAATATTTAAAAAGGGCAGTTGGTGATCGAGTTGGACCATTGGGCAAGTTGACTTGTGAGGTTGGCAAGCTGTGCGGAGCCGAAAAACAAGTCCAGTTACCAAGAGTTGACGAGTTGGAACTTTCGAAACTCCACTCATTTACCAACTCGGGGTCAACTTCAGCTGTATGGATGTTTATAGTAACCAAATGAGCAGAGCCGAGCCAATTCCACTTGTTTGCCATCGCTATTGTGAAAATAATATTCTAATATATTATAGGCACCAACAAACACCAACATCTTACTGAACCATATCCACAAGGTGAACGGGTTTGTTGGGCATTTCTAATTGCAAATTTTAGGCTTATGAATTTTATAATAGACAAAATAGAACTCAAGATGGATGGTGATTTATAATAGGATAGGTGGTTGTCCGATGGACCTCCCGGTGGTGGTAGTGGCGGAGCCATCGTCACTTCTACAGCCTTGTCATGTTATTTTTTTCCTTTTTCTTTAATTTTTTATTTTAGGAAAATAATGCAAATTGCTTATTCAACTATTTATGTTCCTTTTAGAAATATCACTTAAACTTCTTTTCAAATTATTTTGTACACATTTAACTACTTTTGGAGGGCATTTATTTACGGCCCTATCACCCTTCAATTGAACAGCCAAAATTGTCAAATTAGTTCGACTTTTCCCTCATGACGCCCCAAATTTTTCTCGGAGGAATAAATCACTTTTATCCAACTTAACTACACCTAAGTCGGCTATTTTTATGACGCAAATATATCTAAATCAGAGTCTAGATTTCAATAATTTTTGCCTATCAATTTAAATGTCGGCGCAATGTTGTTTCGCGCGATTTCTTTGTTCAAAAAGCTATCAGCGTAGTGTTAAGCCGTATTTAACATAAATGCTCAAAAATAATTGAGAGGCAGAAAAAATTTTGGAAAAAAAAGTTTACAGGCATTTTTAGAGGAACATATATAGTTTAATGACAATTTACACAATTTTTCTGTTTTTTAATCCTTATGGGATTTAGGAATATTCTAGACTTTTCATATTAAAGGTCAATGAAAAATGGGCAATAATGACATTTTAACTCTATTTATAAGGGTGTCATGCCCCAAATCAAGGTTGACCATACCCCAACTTGGGTTGTGACACAGTCACAACCCTAATGTTTCCCTTAAGGTCAATAGGTCTCTAGACAATTTGAAACTTCTTGATATCACCAATAGAATTTATTAATGGGAACTTCAAGTTGTAATAATCAWATCAATAATCCAAAATAAAACTCACATAGATTGAAAATAATCTCCTATTAAAATACTCTATCTAGCCATCCAAACGAGTCAATTAACAACTTAAATATTTCTGTCCTTCACATAAGAGAGAAAAGAAGGCTTCTTTGTTAAAGAACAAAGGTCTAATACACTAGAACAAATAGTAGCAAAACTATAAGAATTGACTTCTGCAGTGCATTGGGGTGCTATTCATCACCATTTTCCCAACCAGATGTTCATCTATCTGCATCAATATTAGGAAAATAAGTGAGCTTCCTAAGCTCAGTAAACAGAATCCGGTTCTCCTTAAATGAGYGTATTATAGTTAAAATGTTTTTAAAGAACAACCAAAATGGTTCCAAGATCAGCAATGACTTCAATATTGGAAAACTAGTGATTTAGAGAAAAATAGCACAAATAAATCATATACCATACATATTTAAGTAGGGTGAACATCAACAAAATATCTTTATAACTTAACGGGAACATGAATATGGAGATCAGAGTGAGGCTCAAGTGACTACAAGTTACTTCAAATTAAGTTGACCCTTGGCTATTATACCTAGTAGGGATGGGCTAGAACATAACAGATATCTAGCTATTATACCCGCMGGATTATAGAGTGAATAGAATCTCTGTGACTTTCCATCAACCACAGAGTCATTAGAAAAATTCAGAAATGCTCCGCCAAAAGTTCCCCAATCCCCAAGAGCCAACAACAGACACTCTAAGAATGTAAAAACACAACAATTGATTAAATATTTCAATCTCTCCACAGACCAAAGAAATTAATAATTTTATTCAGTTTCTCAACATAGGCTTACTAATACCTAATTATACTATATGAATAAGTTATAGTAACTCGACAATAGGCTCATTAACGCCTAAAATTCCTACATCTATAAACACATTTATTTTCCATTACATTAAGAATAACTCAAAATAGGTTTTACACTAAATTTACAGTAATTCATCAAACTAGGCTTTACATTAAATTAAAGTTGCGGTAACTCAAAAGGCTTTACATTAAAGATAGAACAGCTCTAAAGGCTTTACATTAAAGTTACTATAGTTCAAAAATAGGCTTTACATTAAAGTTACAGTAACTCAAATAGACTTATTAACGTTCCGAATTTCATACATAAACATCCGCATAGCATAAATTGATTAGGCTATAAGTTACAATTAATATCAATTAACCAATTTAATGCTCAACCATCATTGACAACACTAAATTACGTAAATCTAGGTTTATCAGAATTATTACATTTAGGTAAACTAAAATTTGTGAGTGTTAACCAAATTTGCGTACCTTATGACAATTAAGAAAGTTTTTGCTACGAACAAACTCAATTCCTCCTACAATCGCCATCCAGACTCTCCCTTAGTGAGCCTCTGGGTCTCTACTCTCTATTTTGAATAGCGCCATCAAAAGAACTTATGTGAAAAACAAATGTTACTCCTARCTTACTATTTAAGTCTAACATTACAATTTGACTTATTATCTAGAAATTCCAAAAATAGAAACATCCCAAATAAATTCTAAGTGATACAAATATAACAAAGCAACCCTAGTAATATTGGTCAGACTAATTAAATACAGAAGTCAAAATTTCAAGGTTCTACAAATGGACCCAAAAAGAAAATTAGTCACCTTTGGGATGGAATTTGTTAAGTAGGGTATAAGGTGGAGGCTGACTATTTGTGATTGAGAAGGAATTTATGTTTGTATTAAATTGC
>MEJB01000018.1:4200693-4241413 GCA_001752375.1 Rhazya stricta | reverse complement strand
GAACTTGAAGTCGCTTTTTGTTTTATTAGATTAACATATTCATAATCCCCCCTATATGATAAATTTATTTTTTGAAGTAAATAAAATATAAATAAATCAGTAACACTTAAATGGATTAAAAACGTTGGGTTAAACTTGGTGCGGGTATTGGATGAGGGGAATTAAAAAAAAAAGATCTATTTATACTAATTAAGATAATTAAGAACATCCATGATGAACACTCTTCAAAATAGTAGTTCATCTCTGACAGTAATCAAATCCATTTTGGCGAATATGGAAATAGAAGGTCTAGTTTTCTGATGATTAAATTTTCGATAAGTATAAAAATGATTAACTTCTCGAGCCTCTAAGAAATCTCAGCCTGTATCTGAGTATTATTTTCCCCAATTTTTGAACCTCAGTCCTCGTCTCCGTGTACGTAGAGCATCATTGATTCGCTCACCGAATCTCACACAGGATGGGGTCCTTAGATTCGAAATGAATAGTTTGAAATCATATAAACTTTTTCAAATACAGAAGTGCCTTAGACAATTGCAATTGAGTTATTATTTATCTTCTAGTAAATATACTACCCAACTTGGGGACTAGTCTCTAATGGGGTAGTAATATAGAAGAGTCCTCCCGTCTTTTGTTTATGAAACCTTTTATTATATTTCAACACTTTGTCAATTTTGAACAATTTTTTAAAATTTATATGTGGTAGTTTTATTAACTATTAGCATTGTAAATATAGTGCGCAAAAAAAAGCAGTGGAATTTCATATATATATCTTCTTATGATTGCATGAGGTGATTATAAATGGCCTTTCTTTCTTCTCTTCTCTGTCTTTCTCCCTACTAAAAAAAGGAAATAAAATGCTAGAGAATCAAGACCGTGTCAGATGTCATTCTGGTCAAGGAAAGCCACCAAAGAGACCTAATCCACCATTTGCCAAATAAGGTGGAAGAAGATCACCACAAATTCAACAAACACAAGTTCTCATTGATTTTATTCCTAAGAGCATACTCAAGAAATCGAAGACCAAAAAATTGACAAGAATTGGCTAATGGTATGTGTCTACGAGTTCAATACAGTCAAATACTCCGACTTTGAAGATCTCCATGCAATTTCAATTGTCAAAGAAAAGAGTGAAAAAGGAAAAGAGAAATTCATGATGATTTTCAATTAGAATTCTATGATCAGCCATCACTCTCTCAAATTGATATTTAGAGCATATCCCCTATATAGACTCCTTTAATCATATCGATTCTTTTATAAATTACTTTTAGAGATGTTCTAGATAGGTATAACTTTTATAAAGTGAATGTACGTATCTTGATATTTTTTTTAGTAAATTAAGTATACATCTACAACTCTTGAGCTAGCAGACAAATTAGATAAACAAGATCGTCACATCTATTGGTTTGCATTATGCCAACTTTATTCTTTACATGTTTTATTTATCCTTAATTGAGATTGATTAGAATTGGAATTTTAGTTTTATTAATCATTAATGAAAATTCTCTTATTAAGTATAACAAAAACATTATTTATGTGCTAAATATGAATTCATATGAAATGTCTCTTTTCATGCACTAAGTGATAAATCGTGACTTAGATAAGAAACTTATATGCTATTATAATAACGTCTAATTTAAAATTTACATAAAAATAAAAGTTCAAATAAATAATAATCTTATAAGTTGTTTGAATTTAAAAGTAAACTGAAAATAATTATTTTTCACTTTGGAAGTTGCTGTGTAAAGTCATCGACAAACTTTTATTTATTTATTTTGGGCATAGCATTGTTTCTATTTTCCTCTTATCTTCTTTGCAAATCCTTGAAGATATTTTATTCTCTTTTTAAAATTGGATAGACTAACTAAATAAAAAATTCAAAATCTCAAGGTTCTATGGAAGGACTCAAAAAGATTTCATTCACCTTTTGGATGGAATTTATTAAATAGGGTATAATGTGGTAAAATTAAAATTTTTGGTATGAGRTTGACAATTTGTGACTAGAAAGGAATTTATGTTTGTATTAAATTGCCCTGATTAGCACATGGGTAGAGATAATAATATGTGAGTCAATAAAAATTGAGATGAAGATGTATTGAGTCTTCTTTTATTTTATAAATTAAAATATGTTGAATTAAATATAAATTTATTTTATGAAGTAAATAAATCTAAATAATTCATTTGCACTAAATGAAATGTTTTAATTATGTTATATAAGGAGGAAATTATTAAAAAAATATGAACTTTTTCTATTTAAATAAAAAATTCATGATTTATCACTTCAAAGTATTATTTGTCTCTAAGTAATCAAATCATTTTGAATATGGAAATAAAAAGTTCTATTTCATATGATTAATTTCATAATATAAAAAATAAATTAAACTTATGAACCTTATGCAGAATATCACCTTAATCTTGATATTATTTTTCTCGAGATTGATTGAACTAGTTTCTCTTTATCTTAAGGAATCATATTCCTCACACAACTAAAGTAATTTCCTAAGCATTGATATTTAATACTTTTGAATTAGATTACTTTTTCAAATACAGAATGCTCAACAATTGCAATATTCATCTAACTATTAACTACCCAACTTTGACTAGTCCTCTAATGGATTGTAATATTTAAGAGTTCCTCCCTTCTTTTTGTCCATTAAACCTTTTTTTTTTTTTTCTATTTTCAACCTTTTCAATTTTTAAATTTATATAACGATAATCCTAATATTATATTATATGGTATTCATTAACTACTAGCATGTACATATATGTCTTTTTTCTATTAAAACGGAAACACTTGATGATTTATCATATATAAATCTTCTTAGAATTACTTGAGGGTGATTATATATAGCCTTCCTTTCTCCTCTATCTTTCTCCCCATTAAAAGAAAAAGAAAATGCTAGAGAATCAAGACTGTGTAAGATATCTTTCAAGCCAAGGAAGCCCACCAAAGAGACTTAATCCACCATGTGCTAAACAAGGTGGAAGAAGATCATCACAAATTCAACAAACACAAGTTCTCGTTGATTTGCTTCCTAAGAGTTATACCCAAGAAATAGAGGATCAAAAAGTTGACAAGAATTGGCCGATGGTATAAGTTGACAAGTTTGGTACAGTCAAATACTCCCAACTTTGACGATCTTCGTACAATTTCAATCGTCAAAGAAGAGAGTGCAAAAGGAAAAGAAGAAATTTATAATGATTTTCAAATAGAATCTTATTGTCTGCCATCACTATCTCAAATTGATATCTCAGATCCTATCCCCGATCTAGACTCCTCTGATATCAATTCTTTTATAAATTACTTAGCAAAAATAGTGAAATTAATAAGAAAATTAAAGCTTTATTAAGGGTTGAGAAACRACGAGCTTAGGTCACCTTTTCTGGAACTTAAGAGCGAACAGAAAGTAGCTAAGAGTTATTATTATAGATATATGGTTAATGTTCTAAGTGAAATCTACTAGAGTATTACTTACAGTTTAAGGATGACATTCTTKGAGCCCYGTATAACTCTTTGAAATAAAAATCTAAGTACTCAGTAGGAATAAAGAAATTTATTCTTCTAAATAATGTGTGTTCAACAATGAGACATTCATAAGGACGTATGGTGCAATTATCTTACTTGTCCAACAGTGGCACAATAGGAGGCCTTGTGTGAGATATCACTCGAAACCTCCCTGCCTGTGCTACAACATACAATAGTGACTTTAACTTTTATTTTCTTGTTACTAACCTAACTTTTACTACCTTCAACCATTTTTTTTAATTTAAGCTTTCTTTCTTTACTTCATTTTTTTACTTTCAATATTCACTTTACATTGCTCGTTATTATTGAATATTATTTATGCATCATGACTATTTTTTTTAATCAAAATTTAACACATTCTACCTTTCATTAAACTATCCTTGAGGGATCGACGCTCTATTCATTCTTATTATTTTTAGACCGTGTGTACTTGTACTTGTTTTAGTTTAATTGCAATCATACAAAGAAAAATATACCAAAAATATTAGGGACAAAATTGAAAGCACGCAATGAAAGTTTTCATAAACTTTCTCTTCTCTCCTTTCTTCCCAATTTTAAAGAGAAATTTTTGGAAAGAAAGTGAATCGTTTTCATTTCTCTAGGGTGAAAAAAAAATTCTGATGTACCTGATATTTCAATTTGATTACATCGCACCCCAATTGAAAAAAAAATCCAGACAATTTTAACTATTTTCTCCTTGTCTAAGGAATCATATTCCTTTCTCACAATCAAAGTAATTTTCTAAGCATCAAAATTTAATACCTTAGAATTAGATTACGTTTTCAAATACAGAATCCRTAACAATTGCAATAATTATATGCATCTAACTATTAACTACCCAACTTTGACCAATCCTCTAATGGGTAGCAATATTTAAGAGTTCCTCCCCCCTTTTTGTTCATTAAAGCCTTTTTCTATTTTCAACCATTTCAGCTTTTTAAATTTATACAACAACGATCATAATCTTATTTCATATGGTATTTATTAATTATCATCATGTACATAGATGGCTTTCCTTTTGTCAAAATCGAAATACTTGATGATTTACCATATATAAATCTTTTTAGAATTGCATGAGGTGATTATATATAGCTTCCTTTCYCCTCTGTCTTTCTCCCTACTTTAAAAAAAAAAAAAAAAATCTAGAGAATCAAGACCATGCAGAGATGTCATTTGAGTCGAGGAAGGCCACCAAAGAGACCTAATCCACCATATACTAAATGAGGTGGAAGAAGACCACCATAAATATAAAAGAAACGAGTTCTCGTTGATTTGCCTCCTCAGAGCATACCTAAGAAATCGAGGACCAAAAATTCGACAAGAATTGGCCAATAGTATAAGTTGACAAGTTTGGTAGAGTCAAATACTCCAAACTTTCAAGATCTCCGTGCAATTTCAATCGCGAAAGAAATGAGTTAAGAAGGAAAGGAAGAAATTCGTAATGATTCTTAACGAGAATTTTATTATCGATCATCAATCTCTCAAATTGATATCTCAGAGACTATCTCCGTTCTAGACTCCTTTGATGATATCGATTCTTTTATAAATTACTTTTAGAGATGTTTTAGATAGGTGTGAATTTTACAAAATGAATTTACATATATTGATATTTCTTTTAGTAAAGTATACATATACAATCCTTGAGCTATTAGAGAAAATAAATAAACAAGATCTCCACATCTATTGGTTTGCATTATGTCAAATTTGTTCTTCGCATATTTTATTTATCATTAATTGAGAGATTGATTCGAGATTGAAATTTTAATTTTATTAGTCATTGGTATAACAAACATTAATTATGTTCTAAATATGAATTCATAATGCAAAGACCTTTTCATGCCACCTAAAAAGCATAATAATTGTGATTAAGGTAAGAATATTTATATCGATGATAAATAATTTTAATTTAAATTTACATAAAAATAACAAAGTTAAAACATTTAATTAATAATTATTGTTAATAATAATCTTGCTCTAAGTTGGGTGAATTTAAGACTAGTAGAATTTGAGGGGCGTTGCTGGTGGAAAATTCTCGACAAAGTTTTATTTATTCTTTATTTTGGGCGAGTGAGAACATGTGTTACTACTCTCCTTTTTTATTCTGCGTTTTCAAATATTAGAAGATATGGTATTCTCCTTTAACCTAAGAATTTAACCAATTAAATTGATATATATAAATAATTAGAAATATTATACAGATGGATAAAATATAATTATATATCAAAAACTTAGCCAAAAAATATGAAATCAATAAGAAATAAGCTTTATCACACCGTCAATTACCCATTCTTCATCCATTTTATTATGAAAAAAGTGATGCGCGTTCTTTTAGTAATATGTATCACTTAATTTAGTTTGGAACATAATAACAACGTTGGATTAAAGTCTTTCTTATAATGACTGTTTCCTTGAACTCCCATTTTCAACAAAAGTCTATCAACAAATCAGCCTCCTAATTGTATTTMCTTTTTCCTTCTATTTCCATTTAATATCGTAGCAAAATAAAAGGATAAAAAAAGAAAGAGAGAAAAGTGTAACCATTTATGTAGTTAAAGGGGGCAAAATGTAATGTTTTAAAGGTAATAGTGCCAATTTAAATAGTGATTGATCATTTTGGGAGAAAATTTTAAAAAGAAAATGAATCATTTTCATTTTTCTAAGGGTGAAACACAAAAAATTCCCTGATGTTTGATCATTTTGTTAATTTCATACATGATATTTCAATTTGATCATATTATACCCTAATTAAAAAAGGCCTTCCAAATAATTTAAATAGTGATTAATGAATATTATTAAATGTCTAAAATGCCCATTATTTTATTTAATTCCAAAAAATAACCCTGATCCTCCTTCAAAAGTTTTGAGAAAATCAGAAAGAAAGAAAATAAAAGAAACAAAGAARATAAAGAAAAAGAAAAAACCCGTATCCGCACCCCAAGCGCGGGCCTCTTTTACCTCAGCTACCATAGAGGCGCTGGCCGCTCCCCCCCCTTCACCTCCTTTTCTCCTCCTTGTCCATAGCTGGCGCCCTTCTCCTCCTCCTTCTCTTCCGACTTTGGGGGATTCTTACACCATAAATGAAGTCGATAAGTACATTCACGATGGTTTATTATGCGTTCGAAAGATATATTGAATAGAGCCTTATAATAACTTCTTCGGTCTATGTAAAAAAATAATTATATAAACTAAAGACCTCAATAGCCTTCATTTTTCATTGGTAGTAAAACAAAAACCATGTCCGTACGAAAATATTTTAATACATATACAAGTAGAGAGGATTGCTGGATCATTTCTATGAACTTTATATACAAAATAGAACTCAAGATGGATGATGATTTATAATAAGATATGGTGTTTCTGATAGGCCTCAGATAGTGATGATGACATAGTTGCCGTCAGCTTTTGCACCTTCTCTATTTATTTCTTTTTTCTTTTTCTTTATTTTTTTGAAAAATAATGTAAATTATCATTTAATTATTTAGGTTCTTTTAAAATGTTATTAATTTTTTAAAATTATTTTACAACTCAATTATTTCAGAACATTTGCTTATGCCTAGCCACACTTCAACAGAGTAGTTATTTACTACCATACATTGCTCAAATTAAACTCTAGATATGAGATTGATAATTTAACCAAAAAAGGCGAGTTTTTTTTTTTTTGTACTTCAACCCTTTTTCTAATTCTCTCCATTCTTCWCACTTAAAACTTCAGAAGGAGAGAAACTCATCTCCACTTACATTCCATCCAAACGAATCCTAAGTAAAACAGTATCTCTTGACTTTCTAATTTGCTGCTATACGCTTCCATCCATCCTGTTACTGTGTTGCGCCTCCAGTTCCGCTCCTTTCCCTTTCTCCGGCGCCCTTTTCATTTCGTCTTCCAAAACTTCTGCGAAAATTTCTTGCTTCTCTCTCTTGGTTGGTGCTCTCTACTTGCTGCCGCACCTAACTCCTGTATAAACAAGGTACCAGATTTAACATTGTTTTAATGGCTTCTCAATGTTAATGGAATAGTTTGAAGTATGCTTTCCTTACTCTCTTCTGAGTTTAGCATTTCGAACGCTTATTTACTTATTTTGCTTCTCAATTCGAAAGAGATGTCTTAAATCACGTTTAATCAGTTTTCTCTTCGCTTCTTAAAATTTCTTCATTGTATTGAAGACGTGGATGGATTGTAGAATTCTATCTTTCAGCAGAAGCACTGATTTAGCTTGCAATTTTTGGGTTAAAGAAGCCAGAATTCGTGGAAATAATCTACCTTTTTGTTTGCCAAAAGGTAATCTGGTTTCTTGGGGATATTCTGTTATCTGAATAAAACTACTAGACGCTTTATGCTTCTCCTAATTTTGCTTTCCTTGACTTTTACTGCAGAAGCATTCTGCCCCCGTGTAAAGTGCTCAATGAGATCTTACAGACTATCAGACCTCACTCAGTCAGAGGTAGATAAACTAAAAGCTCGGCCTCGCATTGATTTCGCTTCAATTTTCAGTACGGTGAGCCTTTTTTGGCCCCTTCTAGCTTTGACTTTAGCACTTTATTGCCACTTATGTGTTCATTAACAAATCATTTTGGTTTGGCACGTTCACCATTATTCAGGTTCAGCCCATCGTTGACGATGTACGTGGTAGAGGCGATTCTGCTGTTAAAGAGTTGGTGCTTCTTCATTTAGCTATCCATATTTGTATGTGTATGTAAGAAACAGTGGAACAAAAAGCCTTTGTTTCCCAAAATAGCTGACCTGATATAGTACCATTAAAAAAGAGTGAACAAGAAATGACTAGAAAAATGGAAACTAAAGATTTTATAGCTCAGCTGAATAAAGGACTTTAAGGACCTGATGAATGATAATCATTTCGTCTTGGTGCACAAAATATGGATCCAGAATGCCATAGTGCAAGTTCTGATAGCCATAATGAAACATAGAAGCATGTCCATCTAGAAAAGTTTAATTTTTCTTAAGGTATAATAGATACTTTTTTTCTAGTTGCTCTTAATAATCACATTGGTTAATCTTGTCGAACGAGCAATTCTAAGATTACTCTGAAATGATATACACCTTCTTGAAAGTAGTCTGAAATACTATTAATGTCTCTTTGACAGCTATACTTTGCGATTTGACAAAGTTGAGATTGACAAGATTATTGAGAATGTAAATGAGCTTCCTGATCCAAAGGTATTTCATTTACTGAATTTAGTTACACAGTTTTGCTTGGGAAGATATTTTTATAACCTAGCTTTTGCATTCCAGTTTTTATCTCAAGCTGCAAACATCTTTCCCTATTTCTGTGGATGAATAATTGGTTCATGTTATCTCACTTCTGCTGTTTGCAACTGGTACTTATCTTTTGCTTAACTTTTAGCTTGATGATGCTGTTCGAGAAGCATTTGATGTTGCTTATAACAACATATATGCCTTCCATGCTGCACAAAAGCCAGTAGAAAAGATTGTTGAGAACATGGATGTAAGATGTATATTCATTACTATTCTTTTTATTTTTGAAAACGGCGAAGTCATGCTTATCCTTTGTTAATCTGTTAAAGTTCCTTGTCATGTTGGTACTCTTTCTCTTCCTGAATTTCTCAGGGTGTAAGGTGTAAACGGGTAGCACGGASCATCTCATCTGTTGGTCTTTATGTTCCTGGTGGAACTGCTGTTTTACCTTCAACTGCTCTGATGCTTTCAGTTGTATGGTGATTTGGTTTACTTTGATTGCCAATTTTGTTCATCCTTTTTGCAGTCAGTCTTGTCTTTCCTTTCTACTTGGCTTTGATTCCGTTGACATTTAGTTCTTCCTCTAATCAGCCTGCACAGATTGCTGGGTGCAAAACTGTAGTACTTGCAACTCCTCCTGCTTCAGATGGCAGCATTTGCAAGGTATTGGATATCAGTGTTGATGTAATCTTAAGTTAGATTGCTTTCATAAACAGATCTTGCATGCATTTTATAGGAAGTCCTCTATTGCGCTAAAAAGGCTGGTGTCACTCACATCCTCAAAGCTGGAGGAGCTCAGGTTTGAAAACATTACTATCTATTTTTGTGCATATGATTTATGCATTTTCTTGACTTGTGATAGAAACAAGTCGCGATCATTAGGTGCAACTTTTTTACCTTATTTAATTTCTGCAGGCAATTTCTGCCATGGCTTGGGGTACGGAATCTTGCCCTAAGGTATCAGTTTCCACACACAATTTTTCTGCGATTGATTAAATTTCAGGGAACACAATGTGAATCAAGATTTCTTTGTAAAGGATTTGAACTTGCTTTAGTGAAGAGCAAAATAAAGAATGGACTCTTTGTTTAGTTCTTCAACTTTGATATTATATATGTGTGTATCCGTGCACCTTTTGTACTTGGGTTGCAAAAAAGATCTGTGTGTGTAACTAATTGTGAAGAAGCTTGAAAATGGAAGGGGTTTAATTCAGGGAATGCATTTTAATTCGTAAATACTGCCGCAAGGTATAGGAGCAGGTTAGGGGAGAACAGTGTCCTGGAAGGCAAACTGGCTGGCATACAAGAATATCTTTGAAGGAATTCCTTTTCTTTTTCTTTATTATGCTTTTCCTTTTCTTCACTGTGGATTAGCGGTTCTAGAAGAATCCTGACATTGAGTACATAACTGTATGGGGTAAATACTCTTAGAAGAAATTTAGGACAGCTAAACATATTTTAGTTCATTCTGAATTTGCGGTATTCACTTGTTGGTTTGTGGTAATAAAAATTAATTTTGGCAATTCAGAACCATGGAAGCAAAGGCACTGAGTCTAAAAGCAAGGGGATGATTATTCTGGTTGGATGGTTGAAGAATCTTGGCAGTTATGCCAAATTCTATATAMTTTTCTGGTTAAGGATATGCAATACRATAAKAAAAGTGACCTGTTTCTTGATCTAGTTGGAAATGTTCCCCCTATTAGTGAATCACTGATTGAGTGGAGTTAGTTTGTCCTTTTCTATTTGCTAATGCATGTATAAATTAAGAATTGCAACTTGATAAATAATTTGTCTCCCTCTTTCTTCTTGTCTTTTTTATTTATRCTAGATTTCACAGCTGTTATTCTCATTAAGAACAGTCTACTCTATACTAACTGCCTTCGATCTTACAAGAAGGCACAAGGACTGAGGGGTACTGAATAAACTAAAAGAGGAGCTTGACCATACAGCAATGAAATTGAAAACCATGATTTATTTTCAAATAAATGATTTTTATCATACAGAGGGGAATTTAGTTTCCTGATTCTTCTTCCTCATTCAAAAGAATTATATTCCATACTGTAAAAGCAGATAACTGAGCCAAGAGTTTGATTTGGGTTTTAGAATTCTGATCACATTTTTAGTGCTCAATCATTTTCATAAAAGTGGTTCTAGCTTTCTAGTTGAGACATGCTGAAAAGAAAGGAACAATACAGATATTTGACACTGCTAGGACTTCTCTTGGTCATTATTAGATGCTGGTCAGTGTGGCACTTTTTCATTTGTTTTCCATTTCAAGACAACTGTATACTTGGAAAAACTAAATTTTGGTAGAGCAAGAGAAGTTATTCATTATATGACTGAATCCGACAGTTGAAATGTTATATACTTCATTGCTACTATATGTGGAAGGAAGAAGAAAACACTAAGGATTTATGGTATATGTCCAGTCAGTGTAAAAGAGACTGAAAAAAG
Source organism: Rhazya stricta (assembly GCA_001752375.1). Lineage (NCBI taxonomy): Eukaryota > Viridiplantae > Streptophyta > Magnoliopsida > Gentianales > Apocynaceae > Rhazya > Rhazya stricta. The sequence goes on along the minus strand of MEJB01000018.1, from coordinate 4,230,227 downwards.
TACAACAATAAATGGAACCTTTATTGAGAGAATAAAATAAGTTCAAGTGTSAGCTTGAATGCCTAACATCAATAATTAGAGACTGAAAATTACTGTAAATATGGAAGTTACTGTTATACCCTTGTCCTCAAAAAGACGCAWAAAACTTAATTAAACTATATAATCSTAGCTATTGACTTGTAAACTAGAATTTCAAGACTAAAACAGATTGTAGAATCATTTCTTGTGCTAAATTGATCCAATCCTTGGACCCTTGTGTGTTCTGCATAAAAGATCTTGTATAATTATATGGCATGCATCTAAACCTCCTTATCTCTTGAGATTTTCTTAAACTGGAAGTGTATAAATAGGAACTAAACTCAAGTACTAACTCCTGAATTTCAAACTGTAAAATATTCAATGTCATCTTCAAATTTTTTTATTTATTATTTTGAATAATAACAATAGGTACAAGTAAGAGTTTTCTTTTGATTATATCATTTGTATCTTGGAACTTGGATGCAGGGTAATAAGGACCGAGAGTAATCAATTTGACCATTATGTATCAAACCTGTTGTTCTTGTTTTTGGACCTGTGGCTGCATGTTCTTGTTTCATTCTTTTGAGAAACCATCTTGAAATTTTRATAATKGAAAGGCAAAATTTGAACTCAGTCTCTTTATCACCCAATTTCCTGTGGGAAGAGTGCTCCAGTTAGATTTTCTTTTTTCTTTTTTTTGGGGTTTTGGCGGGGGGGGGGGGGGGTTGTCTTCTGCAACTGCATGGTGGCTATTCTGTATGATTTTACTGACAGTTTTTTACTTTGAATTATATCTGGAGGTTGAGAAGATATATGGGCCTGGAAATCAGTATGTCACAGCTGCAAAGATGGTTCTGCAAGTAAGCATCAGACTTCTGTATATTCTTACAAGAACTTATTGTTTGACGTGGATTGCYTTAAAAATTCTTGCATAGTTGTCCACTGCTTGCTGTAAGGTGCTGGTGGTGTTATAACTCAGTTGTTCTACTAACTTCCGCTGCAGAATAGTGAAGCAATGATTTCTATTGACATGCCTGCTGGACCATCTGAAGTGCTTGTTATAGCTGATAAACATGCGAGCCCTGTCCATATAGCTGCCGATTTACTTTCGCAGGTGTTTACACTTGTTCCTGAATTACTTTGCTTGTGTAATTGCTGCATGCATTGAAATTCAAGAAGTTGCTGCAAGTGTTTAGCTGATTACCATGACCTTAATTGATTAGAAAGCTTGGTGGTTAATATCCAAATCAGCTGCTGACCCACAGCAGAACTAAAGGCAGTAGAGAAGAAAAGAGAAAGTCGAATAATTCTTTCTGTCTCTATTGAGTTTGTTTGCTGCTTGACCTAGTATGGTTTTAATCTTAACTTCAGGCTGAGCACGGTCCAGATAGCCAGGTGGTCCTGGTAATTGTTGGGGATGGTGTCGATCCAACTGTTATTCATAATGAAATCAACAAACAATGTCAAAGCCTGCCAAGGGGGGATGTCGCTCTGAGAGCACTTAGCCACAGCTTCACTGTGTTTGCACGTAATATGGTCGAGGTACATTTTGTATTCTTGCGTTTGGGTTGTGATTTTGTACTTTCTTAGATTCTCAACTCTATTCAATGAATATGAGAAATCCATTGATCATTGAAGAAATTGTTAATTGTGGACTAGCTTTCATGATTTGAATACTGAGAACTGATATGCAGGAAATTTCTAACCTAGGCTGGGCTGATTGAACCCCCTCCTACAAAATATCTGTGCCCCATACACGAAAAGATAGGAAGTCTTTTGATTRTGGGGGCTCAATGAGCCTACCCAAGGGTAGAATTTCTCTGATATGGCTATTAATTTACTACTGCCATTCATAYTTKTTGTCATGTCATGATCCCCATGGGATGAYTTCATTGTTTTGGGAACTGAGATCACAATTGGCTGGTCATTTGTTTGCACCAGAAGTCAAGTTCTTGGATTCTAATCTCAATGCGAAAGTGAGATATGCTTGGTCATTTTGACGATGTTAATCATCTCTTCATTTGCTTCAAATCATATATAATGAAAGTCTATGGGYGATAACTAAAATTAACTGACACAATTTCTGGCATCCAGTAACCTCAGATAATATGAGAGAAATAATCATTTAACTTATAGTGAATATTTTGATGTTTGAGCATCTAAGCATCTATTAGTTCAAACATGAACATCTGAAGGTCTTCAGTTGAGTCTTCTTGCAGCAAACAAGTAACTTCATGCTTTGCTATGTTCTTCTTTTAAATTAATGTTTGATGACCTTGCCCCTTATTGAATTCAAAACAGCTAGTGGAGACCCCAACTCATAAGGCTATATCCTAAGTGACTGAGAGAGTTTGTATTGTTCGCTTATCTATGATAAGTGGGGAGGGGAGGGGCCAGAATTTTGAAATGGAGTCTCTACAGTTGCAAGTTAGAACCCAGAAATAGAAAATTTGCAAGAGTTTCTTTTAGATTAGTAACATAGGTAATTGTATTTCAATTGCAAAGAGCCAGGGTTATCCATTCTTGGTATAGTTGTTTGACCACCTGTATTCAAAATACACTAATTGATGGTCTTAAAATTATCAGGTCAAAATATGTTTTTGGTAACAATTTGAAGTTGAAGATTTCTGATTGCATGTCCGAGGATTGACTGAGAATGAATATGTTTGAATATGGGATTAAGCAAATTGAGATTGAAATGGAGACCTCAAAACTTTTACGAGGTATATTATAAAGAAGATGAAGTAATGAAATAGATATACTGTAACTTGTATGCAGGAAATATGAGGTAACAACTAAACTCATCAGTTTATGGAGTGCTTGTTGCTCTCAATTAAAGATGTATTTGAGTTTCCAATTCCTTTGAGATTAACATTGGTTGAAATTGATGGAGAAATGTATAACATATCAAGCACACCTTTGGATTGGAGTTAGACAATGTTGATGGCAATTCGAGAGTGGGTTTGGCATTTTGGATTGAAGATCAACTTTGTGCTATGAAAAATTCATTATTCAAGATTGAAACCCATCTGAACTCCAACAAATTTGACCCATGATCGAAATGGAATCTATATATACTATGTCTTGTGCATTAAATTTGTGAGCTCAATGAGTACTAAAGAAATACACCCCTGAATAAATTCGTTTTGCATTTATTTTCTCCTTCTTTCTTTATTTCTCCTCCTTGTCCATACCATCGAACCCGGTGGCCAGTCAGTCGCTAGCATGTGTAGCAGGTAGAGGGGTATGCCGTTGCATTTTGGCAACAGAAAGAAACTTGAAAAATGGTAGTCCACTTCATTCTCAAAGGAATTCTTATCCAAACCTACTTTTACATAAAACCCATCGGAAATGGCTGTTCTTTAAGATCCATAAGAACACTGCAAACTTCACCCCGAAAGACTCCTATCACCCCTAAGAAACMTAGATCTACCAATGAAATCTCAAGAAACTAAAGCTGTAGATATAACAAGATTTGAAAGAGAAAAAGCCAATCTAGATCTACTTTTTTTTATTGAGTGAAATGGTTAATGAAGGTCCCAATTGATTGCTCTTGATGAGTATGTATTGGTGCTCACATTTGATTGCTTAGACATGTGCTGGAGCAAAAGTTCTGCCGCTTCCTCAGCTGTTTGCTAGTGGTTTGGTTTGGCCGTCAAAGAACTGATACCACCACTGGTTGGCTAGTGGTGTGGGGCGGCAAGGAGGAGGGAAAGCAGAGAGGGGCAAGAAGAGGAGAGACAAAAAAATGAAGCAGAAATAAGAAAAATGAGATACGTTGTAAGGCTTATAGTTGTCTTTACACTATAAAAGTCAAATAAGTAGATGGGTCGCTGTCCAGTTTTGATCTTAGAAAGCGGGTAAAAGATATTCACATCCAGATACATTCTTTAATTCTGTTCCATTTAAAATGAAAAGTCCCAAACAAAAATGACATCCAAACACATCCTTATTTTTTTTCTTTTGATGTCATCTAGAACTATCTCTGATGCGAAAGACTCTATCATAAGTTCATTTTGTCTCGGTTTTCATGAGCTGGTGTGCAGGACTAACTAGGTGTAAATTCATCTTGCTTTAGCAGCGAATATATGTAGAAATTTAGGGTTTTCTGGACTCTGCGCTGAGCAAGACAAGGGTTAGGCAATGGCCTTAAGAAGGACTCCGGTCAAAATTCATAAAATCAATCAGATTCGGGGTGGCGAAAAAGAGGACATGTTCCTGCTAGGAATCTGGAATCACTGATAAAGAAGAGTAAACGACTGAAGGAAAAAAGGAAAAAGGGTTAGGCAATGTCTGAACATGCCCAGCATCCCCAAAAATGAATGCCCTTAAAAGCACAAGAATGTTGCTGCGCTGAAAAGGACCATAGATACAAGTATGGCATTAAGTGCAAAATCCTCCCCCCCCCTTTTCTTTAAGAATGGCCCAGCTCTTTGAGCATGGTGGTTCTGGGTGTTTTTGTGGTTTTGTGTGTGGGTGGGGGGGGGGAAGGGGAATGGGTTGGCATGGATTCCTACCCCTTTTGCGCATGGATGTTAAAAGCCCTTCCTCTGCAACGGTGGAGAGGAATTCCTTACTAATGGGCAAATTCACAGCTATAGAACTCTAGAAGCTGATAATTAGAAACTGATCTAAGTTCCCATAGGTCCAAGCACAGTCTAACTCTAAGCGAGAAAGAGTGAGTAGAAGGTGGGGCATGAAAGAAAACCTCCAAGGCCGGAATTGACAAAAGTATTACAGGCCTTATTTATAAGCTCAATGTAGCACTTAAAGATGAAAAAATTAAGTGCTTTATTCAATTAAGTTTGTTTGATAATGTAATTTTGGCATGTCTTAATACATTAAGTGCTTCTTAATTCCTTGTATAAATTTTAAGTGATAATATTCTAACTTAATATATTAAGACATTTCAAGTTAGATTATCAAATACAATATTCAGATTTAGGTATTATAAAGTAAATCTTTGGCGTTTAGAAATTCAATTTCAGTTTTATCAAACGATGCCTAAGACTTCCTTAAATACTAACTCTAACACMACCAGAATAAGAACACCAAATGAAAAGAGAAGACTCTAGAATATTCCTAAAACAATAAGAACTCAAAATAAAACTTGAACACTACTAGATAACTAAAACCAAAAGATGACTGTAGAATAAATCCCAGAAATTTCCTGCAATAAACGAAAAGACCAAATACCCTTGACCCTAAAACAGGAAAATTAATGAAATTGCTTGAACTAAAGGTTCTAAACAATACAATTGAGGCTAGAAACTGTCTGCACGTTGTCTAAAGCATTCTCATCCAATGCTTTTGCTAAATCCATCTTTATGCGCTCTGTATTCTTTATCAGCTGGTTTGAGCAGCCTTCAGTAATTTTGTGTTGCGTGTACACTCATTTCTTTTATCTTCAGTCATTTCTCCAAGCCAATACAGTTGAGTATATATGTATTCAACTTTGTTTTAGATGCTCTTGTAGGTATTTTGCGCTACAGCCAACTGCATTTTTATCTCTCTCTTTAGGTTAATTTTCCCAATTGAAGGGCAATGAAGGTGAACATAATATTTTTCTTTTTCAAATGCCCTTTTAGGTTTTGTTTTTTTTTTTTTTTTTTTTTCATGTGTGTGTGTGTGTGTGTGTGTGTTGGGGAGTGGATGTTGGTATACTAGAAGGCAAAGTGTGGTGTTAGGGAGTCAGCAGTTATTGCCCTTTTACTGTTTCCCATATCAGGTTGCAACAGATTACTGCCTCTGGCGCACCCACAGTTGACTGTTCAATTTGGGCTGACACAACAATTTAGGTCATAACTGACCTTTTRTTTACAACCTTAATGAATGGTTACATGACCTGTGTGATACGGGTTCCACATCCATGTTTTTCTTTTAAGTAAGGATAGTGATGGAAATTTAGATTGAGACTATATTTACTTTAGGAAATTGGACATTAATTTTGAACAACCTAAAAATGTAAATGTGGAAACTCAATTTTGGGATGGRAAGAGTAACTGTTTTTACATGCATCATACTTTGGAACACCATAGTGCATCAATGTGATTTCCTGGTTTTCTGAGATGTTTGCTGGTTTTTCCTTTCTTTTTATTCACTCAGCAATTTTTGTTATTCTAATTCTATGGTCAATCATATCCACTTTCTCCTGAAATTAAGCTCTTCGTTGTCATGTTTTTAGGCTATCAATTTCTCGAATATTTATGCACCTGAACATCTAATCATTAATGTCAAAGATGCTGAGAAGTGGGAAAGTTTCATTGAAAATGCAGGTAACATTTTCTTTTGTTCTCCTATTGCAGACTTTTTGCTTTAGATATTTCTTTCTCTGTTGCTCTTATTGCATCCTTGATGTTGTCACTGGTGCTCTTCCTAAAGGACAATACTTGTGTAGTCTTCATAGACCACCACTTTGGAAATTTCTACCATATACTTTGCCTGTTGTACCTTCCGAAGTATTTTTACGCATGTGGTCCATGAAGACCAAGTCTACCCAATTATTTTCCTTTTTTAAAAGGTGAAGTTTTTCACAATGGATCAAGTCATTAGTTTTTTTTTTTTTTTTTTTTTTCTATAAAAGGTGAAGTTGTTCATAATGGGTTAAGTTCGACTGTATTATTGTTTCTTTTATTTTTCCTAAGTGCTCCTTTTTATTTTGATCTCTCTCTCTGTGCACATCCTGGCTTCTACTTTAGAATGTAATACACTTGCTCTTTTTGTCCTCACCTGGTTCATGGAGCTTCTACTTGCCTTGGGCATTATTCAAAGCTAGCTTTGAGCATCCTAGTTAGAGTAAGCAAATTGTCTTGCCAATTGTTCCTCCACTGGTGTCGATGCATTTTTTTGCAGCGTACACTGTTATATTTTATTTCATGCGCAAGTCCTTTGGACCTGCCAATTCTATTTAATATGCATGTACTTTTATGGATCCAATGTTCCGAAACTTCAGTTTAAAATCCAAAGAATTTAGAATCTGCTATACCTAGACAAAGTTACTAAGCTCATGATGAGATAAATACATGGATCTTTTGTGATCAATTTCAATATTCTGTGCAGGATCTGTGTTCTTAGGCCCATGGACACCAGAGAGTGTTGGAGATTATGCAAGTGGAACAAACCATGTACTTCCCACTTATGGCTATGCAAGGATGTACGGTGGGGTCTCTTTAGATTCCTTCCTGAAATACATCACTGTGCAGTCTTTGACTGAAGAAGGCCTGATGAACCTGGGGCCTCACGTGGCAACCATGGCTGAAGTGGAGGGGCTGGATGCCCACAAGAGAGCCGTCACCCTCAGATTGCAGGACATTGGAGCAAAACAAATACCTCACTCAAGACGATAGTCCAGCAGCGAATGCCCATAATGTTCGCTCTCAGTTGGAAGCTATTTCCAGTGTCTCATCTCTGTTAGATTCTATTAATTGCTGTCTCCTGGGTATTTTTGTTGCTGTCCAGTTTCAGCCTGTCACTAGGTTTACCTATGGCGAAGGAATTTTTGAAACYCAGGCTGTAAGGTATATCTTGATTTTAGGATACGTTTGATAACACAATTTAATTTAAAATTAAATTAATTAAAAACTTATCAGATTATAACATTTTGATGATATAATATGAAATATTTAAATATTTAAATATTCTGTTTAATTTACAGAAAATAAAAATTATGTTCGAGATTTGATTACTCGAAATCAAAATGTCCAAAATGTTAAAATAAAAAAACAACAAAATTATACACATTAATTTTAACTTTTACATGTTTATTCACCATAAAATTTTTCATAACAAGAAATGTATTAAAAGATCTTCTAGTAGAAATAGTCATAGCCATGTATGTGTCTGGAAGACGGCCTCTTTTGTTAATACAGCATTAGTGAGTCATGAAAAAGGCGAGGAGATTTGCATATCAGGAAACTAAATCCTCAGCAAGTGCTAGTCCTAGCAAGCTGGAAACAGAGAGAGATGTAGTTTCAAACTAGGCTTTTGAGAAGTCAAAAGAGTTTTTTCTATTGAATGGTTATAAGTCAGAAACTGTTTTATTGTGGATAAATGTTTCTTTTGTTTTCTGTCAGTTTATTTTCCAGGGAATGTGGCTCTTCTATCATGTGCTCAGCCATGGGATAGTTGTGATTAMAATCTTGCTTGTTGTCAAGGTAGTGCATAGCAAGAGATCACTCCCTATGATCAATAGYAGTATATCACTTGGTGCTTATTTTCCAGAATGACTTTATCTGCATCATTACTGTAAAGAAAATTTGGGAAATCCTGGAATATTATGTGCATTTGTTATGCATCTTGACTAATGGAAGAGCGGCATGTCCCCAAAAGAGCATAAGCAAAGTGGAATTTGGAAAAGGAACATCTGCATTATCAGTATGCATGTAATGGTTCTAAAATCTATTACAAACTTAACAGATTATAAGTGCATCCCTGACCATTCCTCAAAAACTCTTAATCCTTGCATGGGCTATGAGTATGCCCGAAACAATCATTCACAACTCAGAATAGTTCAAACACAGGCTATGAATGTCAAGAAGATAGCATTGGCCACTCATGAAGGTTTATCGCAGTCTGTAGGTTGGTGCACCATAATTAACCGTCTCCATAGGCTCGAAACCTGTAGCACACAATAACTAGTCATCTCCATAAGCTCGAAACCTGTAGCGCTCYTGATAGAAGCCATTAAAGAAGAGATCTGCTTCAAACCATTTTGGGTATCGAACAAGGTCACCAGCCACAAATCGCATGTAGCGTTTGCTACCTTCGGGGACTACCCTTACTTCTCCTTCCTCTATATAAACCAATTGGTCTACATGCCAGTCCCAAGGAAGCTTGCATTTGCCTGTCTTCCATACTGACCACCGTGATATGCCAAGCTCTGCTAATCGCTCTTTTGGTACATTTCTTTCAACCCTAACATTGTAGAGCTCCTCAAGAGGTTTCTCTATCCTCATTGCTCTAATACCTCGCAACTGTTTAGTATAGGTACCAGAGTTCTGTTTCTCTCTAATGTCTCTGCTGGTGGGGAGAGAACTCCATGTAGGAGTCATCGTGAGACAAGCCATGTTTTCTCACCTTTTAAGTTTTATTGCCAGCAAGAGACCTTAGCTTACCTGCAAAAGCACATTCACTTTAGTTTACCAAGTCAGGAGTTCRCATGCAGCATGAAAAAATATATGTGGCTACCAAGGTGACATCTAATTGCCCAAAATACTCAGGATGCAGAACTAAAATGAGCACTTCTGAATCCATCCAAGACACAAAATTATTTTGCAAAAAGTTACGTCGAACACTAATCCTCAGTACCTCCTCATGTATATGATACTTTCAGACTCCTCATTATGTTCCAATATTCTCTAGCATAGCCCATGAATTTTCAAGAAAAGGGATTTTGCTTTCTATACTTATTTGACAGTAATATGGGGAAAGAGAAATTGCAAAGGAACAAAGACAAAACCTGTGTGCTCCCTTCAAGGGCAGGGCTTCAGTAAAGCGGTTAGCCTTCAGGGCTTCACTATCATTTAAAAGATTTGGCCACAGGAGCAAACTTTCCAAACTGTAAAACTGGGGTTGCATGTGAAACATAAGGTACTCAACCCTAGCAAAAAATTTTGAGCATTTTATCTAGTTGCCCAAAATACTTTGACCTTGGAAGACTAAGCATATTTTAATCTCTCCAACGATACAGCATTCTTTTGCCAAAAGTTTGGTTCAAATACAAGTCCTCAATTTGTAAGATTTCCAAATTCTGCATCATGTTCCAATGCACTCTAGCACAGTCCATGAATTTTAAAAAATAGATAGATTTGCTTTTATGCACATTGGATGAGATGAAACACTGGAATTAAGGCAAAACCTTCATGCGCCCTCAAGAGAACAGAAAGGTTCTCATTTTTTTTGGGGGTGTGTGATACAGTAAACTTCCACAGTTTCCTACGGCATAGACTATTCAGAGTTGTAAACTGAAAGACAATGCAGATAACTCTTAAACTAAAGCCTTCAAACAGAACACAAAAAGTTACTACTAAATTAAACTAATGAAGACATATTCCATGCATTCTGGGTCACTACATAGTAAAACTAACAAAACTCAACAGCTAAACTATACAGCATCAAAGTACACAAACACCCAAGACGAGTGTTTTCTGGTCTTGTTCATTTACAATTTCTTTAATTCTAAGAAATTTTGGTTTCTTCTCCTAGAGCTGCAAATTATATTTGCAATGTCTCTCCTGTTTAGTCCCTCCCAACCTCAAACCTCCAAATGAACACTCTTAACTAGAGGGTGGGACAAGAACAACTATAGTCTACCATTCAACCTCGCAGACCCCTTCACTGTCGATTAGTTCTAATCTAGCAGTTTCCTCCTCCTCCMTCCCTCTTTTTCTGTAATTTACTATACCCTTTTCCTACCTTGTAAGAGAAACCAAAGAAATAAAAAGTTAAAATTTAAACGGAGTTCATACCTTTCGAATTACAGAAAAAGAAAGAATTTTTCTGTTGAAGGGAATTCATGCTGATAGCAGAGAGTTCAAAGAAGTACAAAAAGAAATCTTCAATCAACGTCAATAACCACGTCAAATCAGTCTAATCTAGATCTATTCGAGATCCTCATATTAGAAGAAGGAAAAGCTCAAAGTTTTCACACACTAATCCTCTCCATTTCAGAGAGTCAGAGCTTTAATACTCACACAAAATAACTTCAGCAGAAACAGAAAGAAGCTTCAATAAACATATATACATCTGGAAACGAATGCATACCGTTTCTTGATTCGGATTATTTATGAGTACAGATTCTCAGAGAAGATGCACCCGAGAAGGAGAACTTAAACCCTGTGCAAGACAGGAGAGGGTTTATCAATTACTTCACTATCTTCAAATTTATCCAAAATCCAATGGCTCGCCTGAAGGGTTGGCTACTCTCTCTGTATTCGAATATTCATTATCTTTTAATTAGTACATATATTTTAGTATTTTTTTATTATTATACATTTTTATTAAATTAATTACGATAATTTATATATATATAATTTATTTAAAAATTAAATACAAAAATTCCTCCGAATCGACTAAATTATCAATTGATTCACACATGATGTTTCAATAAGGATGATATGTATATAATTCGGTTCAATTTTAGGGATAGTTGAAATTAATAGAAGCAGTATTCTAAAGCTAACTTGGGTTCATCACTCAATTTTAGAGCAGGACTAAGAATGTGCTTTTGCATTAAGGCATTATTACGAGGTCCAAGTCCTACAAAAGTTTATTATTTTCTTTTGACTAATGCATTATTTTAGTGTGATAAATTAATTATYRATTACAAAATAATAATCACAGAATAGCTTTTGTTAAGGTAAAATAAAATGTCCTTCTCCGTTAAGATTTAACGAAAATATTTGATGGAAAGGCACATGTTAAATAAAATTTGAAATGTTAGAARYGTCATTTTAATGTTTTGAACTTYAAAGGTCAAAAATAAAAATTTCTTTAAAAGTTAGGGTCAAAGGATGTTWTTTACCCTACAATTAAATTTTAAATTTTGAATGAGTTAATTTTAAAATTAGATTAAATGGTTGACGATCTTTTATTAYACTTTTCCTCTTATGCCTTTTGTTACCCTTTCTTTAATAACAACTAATGCATGATGATGTATATATATCTTTAATCTCTACARGGCGATTCAGWTCTTCTAATACATCTTCCTGCTAGTTACATTAATTAAATCATAATACRYATATATTTTAAGTTTAAAACAGATGAAAAAATRTACTKAAGGGATTAATGATATATAYACGTCATGTTCTATTTGATGAATATAGATATACAACAAAAAATACATTAGGAATGTAKACTAAAAATCTTCGAATTCTYGGCTTYTTCTCTCTTATTTAAGTTAAACTATATTATTTTGATTAGAGTAACATGAAAGTGAGGTGAGAAAGCAAATTAGAAGATTTATAGTCAAGGAAATGAGGTGAAAAGATGTAATAAAAGAATAGAAGATCGGGAGTTAGATTTAATCAAAATAAATTGAATTGAGCAATCCTCTGTGTATCTATCTTTTTTAACCCAGAGACCTATGTAAGTATAATGAGTGCCGTTTGGTATTTGCATTCCCAATTTTTTCTTTTTTGAAGTTATCGATTTTGTGATTTTGAGAATCAAAATAAATATATCATCAGCCTAATATTTGGTTTAGGACAAACAATACTTGTTAAGTATAATACCAAATCAACCGGGAATGCTCTGGAACCTTTTGAGCCCACCTTAGATGCATGATGATCTGGACCCTGTTTTGTTCTGTTCCTCTCTCTTTCTCTCTCCAACCCCCCCCCCCCCCCCCCTTCATTCGTTGCCCTGTTTCCTGGCAGTGCTGCTTAATATTCTTGCATTTTCTGGAGCTTCAGCTCTCAAATTATTTTCCTAAGTCGCAGCTCATCAAGTCTTCTGMTTCCGTAAGGCCACTCTCCTTCAGTCTTTGAATTTTTCTTTTTTTTGGGGATTTCTGTGTACTTGATAGATTTTTTCTATATTGAACTGATCATACGCGGAACTACTTCAGTTATCTATCAAGACTTGAGCTTGTCTATTAATTCAGGCTATTTTCGAAGTTTCTGGCTTAAGGGTAATAATGGTGTTAATTCGCTGTTTCTTGTTTGTTTTTGGCGATTATCTCCCGGGATTGATATTTTTGTCCATGATCATATGGTGAAGCCTGATTGATTTTTTGTCCGCGATTTTTGTATCACTGAATTTATTGAGGAAAAAAGGTCAAGAGTAGGTTGAATTTTGCTCCCAATTTCCCACTCCTTCCCTCCCTTTCTGGTTGACTTCTATAGTTTTATCTGTGCTGTCTAGCGGCACAATTTTTTCTCTGGACTAATTTATAAGTTGATCTGGCTATTCTGATTTTCGATTTTATTTGCACTGCTATGCCATTTTCTAGTTTGGTACTTTTATATATGATTCAAAATATGTGTCCTAATGTTTTGTTCAGATGATGAAATGTTCCAATATGCATTTTTACTTCTTCCTTTTAAGACCAGAGGAAAGGGGAGAAGGCGGTTGTACAGGAGACTGATTCTGCAATGTTATCCTGTTCTAGATTATTGACTTTATGCTTCTACTTATACAGGTGTAAAATGTCACTATTATGTACTCCTTCGCCATGCTTGACTAAGGTTGCATTACCCTCATTAAGTTCCTCATCCTTAGTTACGAGCACAAGTTCGTTAGGTTCTGTGAAAAATGTTTCCAAAGCATTTGGATTGAAGTCGTCATCGTCCTTCAAAGTTTCCTCAATGGCAGTGTACAAAGTGAAACTGATAACTCCAGATGGCGAGAATGAAATTGAAGTCCGTGATGATGAATACATCCTTGATGCAGGCGAAAGTGCTGGCTTGGAGCTCCCATACTCCTGCCGAGCTGGTTCTTGCTCTACCTGTGCCGGACAAATCGCTTCAGGATCAGTAGACCAATCAGAGGGATCATTTTTGGATGAGTCTCAAATGGAGAAGGGGTATGTGCTAACATGCATCGCTCGCCCCTCATCTGACTGTATTATCTACACGCACAAGGAAGAAGATCTCCATTAAACTGTGACCAGCTGCAACATTAAAATCTCTCCTTCATGAAACAATAATCTGCCTGAGGTTGATGTTAAAGGTTTTGTTTCCGGACAATTTGCTTCTCCTGTGCCCTCTTGTGGATCCAATTTGATGATCTTATGCAATGTGTCTTTTAATGGCGAACTTGGTGTGAATTACAGGAGTAACATATTTTGAGGATGAACAAATCCATGTTTTCTCTAACTTCTTGTCTTCTTTCCTTCCTTTCCTCTTCTAGTTTTGAACTATCCATCCAATACTCGATTTCCTTGGTCCAAATTGCAGAATTTCATTTGTAGAAGTGGGCTAATAAGTCAAATATGTTTCGAATTTCTGCAAGATTGTGGGCACATCGTATTGACAATTTGAAGCGGGATTTTGCACTAGTCGTTGACAATGGCAACTCAATTCTGCTTCAGCTGTCTTCCATCAAGCAATTTGTCAACAAAATCTTCAATGCAACAACAAGAAATGACTTTATATTACTTCTCATACTGAAAACTGACTTCCAATTTGAACAATAGGTGGCTTATACATATATCTATATATTCTTAGACGGTCCTCTAAATCACAAATAATTATAGTTGCAAGATTATTGTCTCTCTGGGTCTTTATATATCCACCATTCACGGCCTAAACCTGAGGTGGGTCCTTGTGATCTTACAAAAACCAGTCGTCCACGTGTAAGATCACTTCAAATTCAAGATTTTTACCGCCCTGCGCAGCTCTGACCAGCTACCTGTCTCCAGCCGTTTTTGAACACACCAACCGGCCGGCCCAGCTTGTGTCAGACTCAAGCGAACCCGGCACTGCCGTTGTCCACCACAACCTTTGCTCCAGACCGGCTTCTGAAAATAGACTTAAAACTCCTCCACAATCCAATTTTCTTGGCTCTCTGTGACTCTGTTCCCGCCTCCGCTGCAACCCTTCCCATACAGGAGACTCTTGGAGAACGCGGTTCAGACACCTCTAGTACAAAATTTCCTCCCGGTTCAGACCGGCTTCTGAACAGGCGCGCTATTCCCGCCTTTTTCCGCCGGAAGTTTCCATCAATCAAGCAAGATTTCTGAGTCTTGAGAGGCCCAATAAGTGGTGGATTTGTCTTCTGATTCACTGCTGGCCAGAATCGACTAGAAAACGACTTGGGCGGGTGATTCAAGCTTCCAGTGAAACTAAACTTCATGGATCTTTTCCGCTGCATAACCGCATTACGATCAAACCAATCTTGCTCGTGGCTTTCAGGCAACCAAAATGACTCAGGCGGGAGGTCGAGAAAAGTTTCTGGTGAACTGAAATCCAATGGTTGTTCTTTTTCGTCGSATGAAAGATCTTCGTGGTGGCTGTCATCATCGCCATTCTTGATGGGGTGAAAATGATTCAAGAGTGCCGATTCGGCAGGCATTTTCTAATTGGGTTTGCTGTGAGAAGGGGAGAAGGAGAAAGAGAAATGAGTAGCAGAGGGAGTCGAGGATGGGAGAGGACAATGCTGATGCATATAGATATGTGTTTTTTCCATGTGAGAGTGACAGGGATTCAAATCACAGACAAATCACGCTACGTGACCAAATCGCTAATTAAACAATTTATTTTCTCCTGTTATGTAATTTGTTGGTCGTAAGAGTTAGACGACATCAGTAAACTTGTTTCTGTGCTCATACTCTGATGACATTATTATGAGTATTAATCTATCTCTCTTCTAGAGGCTAATGTTTGAGAATAGCTTGTCTGCATGTTAGTTTACTTCATTGTTTGTCTGTTCTAAGGGAAAACGTCAACGTTGATTATCGCGCCATTCAGACCTCACTTTATTTACACGTCTAAGATAATTATAAGGAGGTGTATCATATATTAGTACAGGACTACACATGTGTATTACTTTAGGAAGATAAGAGTAAGGATGGGATCCCTGTCATTAGTAGGACTGTCGAAATGTTTAAACGGGTCCCTTAAGCAGGTTTGGGTTGGAATGAGTTTGCCTTCAGTTATTCTTAAGATTGAGTAGTAAGGGAGATCTTATTTGTTTGAAATTTTGTATTAAAAATTTATCAAAATTATATTTTTATCGAAAATAAATTTTGAATGAAGTCGAACTAGGCTCGAATTCACATAACTTAACTCATCTAACACGATTAATAGAAATAGTTTTTAGTAAGCTATTGCTTACACCATATCTCGGAGAGCTAATTCAAAGCAGATTGACATTGGACAGTGCGTGGACTGTCTGGCTACAAGGAGTCCAATAATGGACGTAAGAAACTTCTGTGTTTTCCTGTCATTTCAAGAAATGGGAATGGGATATGTGCATCAGGAGTCAAAAACCATGAAGATCATGAAGATCAAACAATTCACGTTATTAATTTGTCTAGACCCATTTTTTGTTGAGACAGATTTTCCTATATTTCAATTCTTGTCTAATCAGTTTCTCCATATCTAACATCATCTTCTTCTCTAAAAACACAGCCATTGGAAGAAAAAAGAAGGAACAAAACGAAAATTTGAAAAGATAACTTTGCTACGATTAATGAAGAACCATTCTAGTTCTTCATTAGACTTAAAGAAGGTAATAATCTGCTTTTAACGAATGACTCATACAAATATTATAGAAAGCTCAAATATGTATACATGGGTGGGAATGAGAGTAGGTATCCCATTCATTCTAGTCGTAAAGGATAGATTCATGAAGCATTACACGTATGGATTGATGCAGTACTATAGTTTAACGTGTCAAATACTCGAGTCTGACACGCCTTTAAGCCATTAGATTGTGCTAGCGGCGGGGCGGCAAAACGAAGAAAAACTCTCCGTATACGCACTATAAAAGCTATCCAATGATCCACCACCGGATGCCAAATTTGCTCTCTGCATRACTACTTTGAGAAATTGACAGGAGGAGAAGCTAGCAAAACTGATGATGGATAAGAAATTCACTGGCACCCTTCTGTTGCTCTTCCTTGTATGCATTTCCAGTAAGTCTGTCTACCCTCCTGAGTCTTGACCATCGAGTTGATAAATGTGGAACAGAATCCTTTGTTTTGATCATGTATATGCTGAATTGCAGATGGCGTAGGCATGGTGAAGCTAGGTGAAGCTAAACTCTGCAGTGCGGCGAGCAGGTTTTTCAGAGGGCCATGCATACTAAATAGAAACTGCCTGTCTACCTGCGAGAGGGATGGTTTTGCAGA
Source organism: Rhazya stricta (assembly GCA_001752375.1). Classification (NCBI taxonomy): domain Eukaryota; kingdom Viridiplantae; phylum Streptophyta; class Magnoliopsida; order Gentianales; family Apocynaceae; genus Rhazya; species Rhazya stricta. Next base: position 4,213,417 of record MEJB01000018.1, on the reverse strand, counting down.
TGGCAAATGCGAGGGACTGCGTCATCGCTGCATCTGCTATAAGCCTTGTTGATCATTAATCTCGTCATCTATGTACAACTCAATGAACTCCACGATGTAAACCTTCTCATAGTCTCCAGGGATAATAATAACTCATCTCCTATCTTAGAACACGGATATACCATAGCTTCTGCAGCTTATGATCTTTAAATGATGAGTTAAATTACCATAGCAGAGTTTACTGTCTTCTAACAGAAGATAGAATTTACTTATGGCTTTATCAATTGCTTTATTTTAATTTAAAATGGCGATTTCATTCAATATGTTTAGTAAGCGAATAGAAGACTAATCGTAGGTTGATTGTCACAAAAGTGGGAACAAGAGAAAAGAGGGTGAGTTGAAAATCAAGAGCCACTGTGACTCATAAAGCCATCGTCCGATGTAATTGGATTCCAAGGAAATGAGGGGTATCCAAATATGAAACTTCCGGTATCTAGGCAACTGGATCATTGAATCAGAGAACATAGTAAGAGATAGGAATGAACAGGAAGGAAGAGACTCCTSGACCAGGTGGCCCTTTAAAATATCGGAGTATTTGATGTGCAGGCTGCAAATGAGATTGTGTACAGGCAATCAAGAAATTGGGACAATTGTTGAATGGCAGAACATAATTCTAACCTGTTAAAATCAGATTTGGTGGTGGATGCATTCGTAGGTGTTGAAACCGATTTTACAACGTATCAACTTCTTTGGAAAATCAATTTTGATGTCGTAGTTGTTGCGTTAATCATGATATATGGAATGAAAGATCATCGGTTTAATCTAAGAGCTAGAGTGATATTATATTAACAAAACTTTGAATCAGAAATGGAAGTTAAACTCTGCAGTAATTCGAGCCAAATCGGGGACTGTTGTTCAGAAGATCAACTGCTTGGCTCTCTTGCCAACTTGGAAAATTGTTGGCCAACTTTCAATTGCTCTCTTACGTATCAAAAGCCAGTTCAACTTGCACCCACAATGTACGGAAATACAGGGTACCTAAGATTCGGTTCTATCACTTACTGCCCACACATCATCTTTTTGTTATTTCCACCTTTCGCAACACAGTTAACAAGATTATCTTTATCTTCTTTGTTAAAGATTCCCAAGGACAAGTGAAGGGACTGGCCACAGAAATTTTTACAAGCTTATATATCTATAAGAGTACTCAAAGATGGACTAACAACTAGAGCAGAAGCAGCACAAGCTTGCCTGGATTGATCAACTCCAAAGGAAGCAGAGGATGAGAGCCAAAGAAGTTCTAGTGCTGGTTGTGTTCTTCTTCCATTTCTGTATTCCTACGACTTTACATCCTCCTAGCCCCAACTTGCCTAGGGGTACATTTCACTCTCTTGATTCTGTTAGTTAGTTACTTTTCTACTGTCAAGATTGTTTATTTCTTAATCCGAAGAACTTACAGGTTCAATGAACACTGGGTCTAGAGAAAGGGAAATGAAAACTAAAACAGAAATTTGAAAGCCAATTCAATCCTCATATCACCCAATTTACTGAAAGCCAAACAGATCTTGCACTTTTAGTATCACAGTCTAATGACAAAAGGAGATGGAATAAACTAATTCTCGCTACAAGCTATCTGATCTCAGAATGGGTAGGATCTTCACTTTTCTTGTTTCTTGTGTTGTTTCATCCAAAGTTGTTATGCAAGCGCACCAGAAGAGCAACGAAGTTCTGCATCAAACAAAATTTTGGCAGAAGATCTTCTTCAGTCCTGTAGTAGCAATAATATTTATGCCTGCTACTTTATGCCCATATTCTACTTTTGCAATTTGCTCTGACAATACTTGACTTTCGGTTCTAAATTTTATAGGAGGTGTTCCATTTATCCTGTTGGGACAAATTCGTGATGATTTTAAGCATATAGCAAAGACGCTCGAGTATTTTCTTCTTTTTTAAGTTTCTTTAATATCACGAGTGCTGCTCTTTGAGTTATTGATTTGGGGATTCACCATGTAGAATGTTAACTGCAGCTTGCCGGCAGACGAATGAGTTATATATATATATATATATATATATATATATATACAATGACTACACGCGTATGTGTCAGCGAACACTACGTCAGGGGCGCCGGCAACAGAGCTAGGGTTTAGGCTTAAGAATAAAAGTAGGGTTCTTGTTTATACACCTATGAACAAAGGAATGCTGTAAAAGGTAGAATAGAGCTAGGGTTTAGCTAGAATAAAAGTAGGGTTCTTTTTACCCCTATGCACAAATTTACTAAATGTGTATCCAAAACTACAACCTTCTCTAGGCCCAAAGTGAACAGTAGACGGTTACCCATGCCTCTGAAATCTTAAACAAACAATATTATGCATGCAGTTCACTTGCAGGCGAACACAGAATACAAAGGCAAGCAGGAACACCTAAACAATGCTAAAAGTGGTGGATATGTTATTCCTCACCATGACAGTAAACTTGAACACCCTTCTGGAGTTACCAGTGGCCAGGTGGCTGGCGCTGGTAATGAAAATGGAGGTGGATCAGGCTCCACTTACCCAAACGGAGGTGCAGCAGGCATACCTGTTTATGCTGCTGGTGCAGCAAAGGGCCACCGCAACAACCACCACAGTGCAGGAAGCTGCATCCCTTCCTCCATAGGATCTTCAACCTTAACTGCAATTCTATTGGCATATATTCTGCCTAAATATCCCTTTTGAGTTTCAAGTGAGACAACATAAAGAACTACCTGTACAGGGATAGTTATGTATTATGGCTTTCTGGCCATTGTTTTCTTTCTTTTACTCAGTTGATAKATGTACTTCGTGAAATATGGTCAATAAGAAGTTGGCTCTACTGTTCGTTCATTTAGGAGGCCCTTCGTGACTTTCAGATAAAGCTAGCAATGCAAAGATAGAGGTGCTGTGATTCTGTGACCTTGAACAAAAACCTATCAACTCAACTAAGAAAAGAAGCTCCTCTAAGCTCGTACAAACGAAAGTCATTAAAATGCGGAGCCATATCTTTACTAGATTCCCCATTTGAATAGATTCCACCATATGTTTAACAGCACTGACGAAAACCTGTATTTAAAAATTAAAATTTTAAAAAAAAAAATTTCAAGAAGGGAGAGGAGTCACCTTTTCTTCCCTTTTCCTTCTATTCACGAAGTGAAGAAGATATATTCTCGTTTACAAAAGCAGCCATCCTGGTTAGGTATAAAATCTACAGAAAATAATACTTTTAGTGTAACTAGATGAAGCTGCCAAGATTAAAGGATTCATCATATCATGCATGTCAAACCTGCTCAAAGATTAACCAACAATGCTCAGTGTACAAATTTTACAGAGATTACTGAATACCTTTTCACATACCTCCATTTCAAAATGGGTTCCCTTATTTCTATTTTGGATGTTCCAAAGCGAATGTTCACTTTCCCAAATTAAAAATTCTTTCTAAGTTTCTTCCATCAATTATAATCCAAAACTACGCCTGTGGACCATCAAGATCTCCCTAAAGCCTAGTGACACTCATAATTATGTCAAATTAACAATTTAGCCACCACAAAACAAGGGTAAAATTGAAAACGTTATATGGTCAAAAGTCTCTACTAAAATTTTGTACCAAGTGAAATGAAGATGCCTATTACAAATCGAAGGGAGCGGATAGACACAAACACATTCATTTTCCTGGCAATTCAACATTCACCATTAAACAATACTTACCTCCCTTCCAGACTGAATGTCATCATTCAACTTTTAAATTTTAGAAGTGTTTGACCATTTACTATATTATAAATTATTGAAAAGTACACTCGTAGAACATATTAACAACCAATAATATTTTAAATTTTTCATAAACATGAATAAAGTCGATTTATAAAATAACAAGAAAGTAAACGGGGACATTCGGTTTTGGAACTAAKATAGTACTATTTTGTCTTATCCTTAGGAAGGATGAAAATTGCAGCTTCTTTGACTTTTTCCTTTCAATTATTATAGTAGCTTCTTTGAAGAAATGAAAATCTCAGCATGGATGTGCACAGCAGACGAAAGCAGGATGGGCAATAGGAGTACCACAAACAAGAGTACCACTAGATGGACTATAAGTGAAAGAAAGAAGGAAAATTCCACGGCTTACAACCTGATATGTTTCAGAATAAATTCAAAGCTTCTACTGAATATTAGGAGATTCCACTTGATTATTATTTTAATGAGCCAAACAAAAAAGGAGCATTTTGAATTGGTTGACATTAGCTCATGGTGACCAGCTTTTCTCCTACTCGTCCCTGTAAATTAGGCTGGTACCTGACATTCTATATTTGTAACAGGGTACATATCACAATATCATCGCTTAACACAGTTAACGACTATAATTTAGTACAACCAGTATTCTAATTTGACACTATGTTGTTGAATCAAAAGTAAGGATATCCCTAAAAGAAAATTGCTTGAGAAAGAATAGAAAACTAGAAAATATTACAAATTTGATTCAGAAATGAGTGAGCAGCTCGAGCTTACGAGCTTGAAAAAACTTGCAACGTCCTTTAGCACTGGATTCAATTTCTTCAGATTTCCTCTTCAATGTGGTCACGYCAACGTCTGTTAGCTTCATTTGTCGCTTACCAGTCCTCTCAGAGGAACCATTTTCATCATTAGCATCAGCCTCCCTATGAGAAATGGAAACAGAAAACATAGTGAATAAGTGCCTAAAAAAGTCCATGCAAATTCTGACAAGAGAAATATTCCAAAAAACAGCCAAATTGTTCTTGTAGTTGACAGCTAAACAGAGAGAGCATCCATAGCGTTTAGGGAACTTCAATCTAGTTAATGTTTCAGGTCTAGTGATCATGTTTCCCAGCATCACATGCTGTCATTTAGAAACCCATTGAAGTAGTATAACATCACCAATCAACAGATGGGAAATTAAAGGTAAAATAACCTTAGCTATGGCACACATAACAAAATTAAGCTTAATTGTTTGACTTGAAAACATGACACTAATTGCTGACGAAAATGTCAGATGGTAGAAAGGACAGGCTCTTGACCAGCATCATTCTTGTTCAGTATTTCCTATAGAATGCCTTCCATAAAAAAGTAAGAAGTAGTATTAATCAAGTCAATTTGAATTTGGCCAATATAAACAGACTCATACTGTATCCTAATGGGAAGGAAAGCAAATTGAGGAAGGGAATAAATATGTTTGCATTTGGCCCTTCTGATGCAGACTCTTTGGTGCACTAGTTTGATGGTTAATGCCTTTTTCAGCTTCGCTATGTGTAGTGTAATCCGTCGCATATATCTGATAAAGCAAAGTAGCAAGTGGCTTTCAGCTTCTTACAAAGGCTGGGTTCACCCTGCGGCTTTTCTAATTTCAATGACCATGCCAAAATGTCTTTCCAAATGGAAAACAGTGTGATATGCTCTTAGTAAGTTACCTGAATACATGTTATGTGGATGGCACTATGGCATTGTGATCTTTAGAATATGTACAATAAAAGTCTGTTTCAGGGCCATGAATGCCTAAGAAGGTTAAAGATCTTTACAAATATATGCTAATAACTAAGAAGAAACACTCACCATAGCACATCAACAATGTGATTGGAGTAAGACGTGCATGTTCCCCAACTGAAGCGGACTAATGTTGGGAAACCAAAGATAGATTGTTTGTGATCATTCAACCAGGACTTTGTCACAGGATCTAAAAATGTCAACAAACATTTCAAACATCAGAAATGTTCCAAGATAGTAACAGTATGGAGTAAAAAACTCCAGAAATTTACCTCCAGGATATCCAGATCCAAAATTCCTATGCATGTTTTCAGCAGTTTCATCAAACACCCAATCCCGTAAAGCTCGATCTCTTGTAACCTAAAAGGTTGAAGAAACATGATGCTGACTGCTGGAAGACTACTAGCAAATGGGTGGAGAGAGGTTTTACCTTTGCCACTATACTTGCCCCACTTACAACTGGGTAAAGACTGTCAGCCTTCTTAGCAACCACAAACTTGATTGCTGGATATCTTTCGGAGAGTTTGAGTCTGTACTTTTCTGCATCACCCACTGTATCCACATACACCTAAAATGCTTCCCTAAAATTAGGCCCTTTGACAAATAACATGAACATACTGCCTCCTAAAATTACAAATAACATGGCCTCCAGCATATGAATCATTAGCCAATAACAACCTAAAGCCATACAGGATATTGAATGTATAGCTCGTATGCAGATCTCTTTATTTAGAAAGCATATCCTTGAATTTGAGTAGCTTGTTTACGACAGAGCAAAGTTGAACACTTCTTCAGGCCAAATAGTAGCAAGATTGACAGTTGATAAAGGAGAGCTAGCAAGTCTTTTGCCAAATTTTGTTTACTCCATGGCATGATGGCAAAAAGCGTTACTTAAATTGAGGACACAATCAGAAGATTTTGAGAATTTCCTTTCATACTACCAGTAAGATGCACAATCAATATATGTTTTTCATTTTGTTCCCTTATTTTTAGTTTATTTGGAGGGGAAGTGGAAGGGTTCCTTTAGAGTAAAACATATCATCGTGAGCTTCTAGAAAAACATTCCTAACAGAAGACAGCTACCTAGCTGCAAAGAACTCTCGCAACCTTGAGGTAGTGCCTTCAGATTACCTAGTTTAAGTTAACTAAATTAATATATTAAATAATAGAATTCAGGTTCCTCAAGCATATAAATCTTTTGAGGGCATAAATTCGATAGTCTTCAAAAGTCTAATACACCAACTAGTAAATAAGGAATGGACTTATTATTTGGAATGCAAAACCAAACGTTTCCTTAAAAGCATCACATCCATCATGCATAGCATAAGGACTTTTACCTCAGTGAGAAGGACGCCCATATTCAGTACTCTTTTGATGAGGCCAATGGCAGAATCATGTGATATTTCATTCAGGTTTACTTTGTTCCTGTTGAAAGTTACATACAATAATTTGCATTAAGAAATGATTCCACTAGGAAAGAATAAAAGTACGGCAAAAGGCTATGCCCACTTCTTCAACATTTTAGCTGACAGCTCTCTTGGATCAATCACATCCACAGCCCATCTGATGGACTCATCAGCTTTTATATTTTCAAATAACTCCTCCCTCTTTTCTTCTTTTAGAGTCTTTGAATCTAAGAAAAGGAGAAACACGTACGAATGTGGTGAGTGATAATCAAAAGAATCTTGTTTGGAAAATCCCAGGACAGATGGAAAACTTATGATTAAAGAACAGTTATCTCTACAGAACAAGATTAACTATCACCAACCACCCCCAATCCTTTCTCCAGCAAGAAAGAAAACAATAATAATTGAAACCATCTTTTAGGACGTGGATTCATGTAACTCTGCAAGTAAGAAAGAACAATTTTATGATCCTAAGCTGGAAAGCATAACTAAGCTGTCATCAGAAACTATGCATTCATAAACTTTCAGACACAAGAAAAACATTCTGAGTACTAGGTAATTTTCCTGATTGCCACTAACTGAGATGTCTCTTCTTTATACTGTCTCCAATCACTTCAAGAAACAATTTTACAATGCTTCACTTTCAACTGATACCATGGTCTGCTTGATCAGGGAAATTATTGGGATAATGATAGTAAAATCAGTACGGAAAAGAAAACCGAAWAGAAGCTTTTTGTTGAACACCATCAAATCCATTCAAAGATACCATACCAAGGAAACACAATATCATCAAGAAATCGAAGACCTGTACCAAATAACCAAACCCATTAACCAATACAGGTTAACTCCAACACAAATAGGACCATCAGACAAAAAACGGCACCCTTTCAGCAAATGGAAGTTCTATAGGCATATCTAGATAAACCAAAATCTGAAAAAAGGGTTGTAAGTTACACAGTGTTCAGAGCGAACCCGGAAAAGAATTCTTCTAGAAGGAATTTAAGGGTTGAATAAATAGTCACCTGCAAATTTCAATGTAGAAAGAGTCTTCTCGTAGGAGCGTGCACAGTACAAGCACCCATAAACCATAGGCCCTGTCAAATTCGAAAGATTTCAGACTATTGCTCTAGATTTCAACTGAAAGTAGATGCTGGCACGCATCGCTGTCTGTAAAGCTGAAGAGTGAAACATGGAAACGAGAGGAAGGAAAGATAAAAGGAGTACCTAAAACAGGGCCACGGCCAGCTTCATCAATACCCATAATGCAAGGCTTTGCTGCCCATTGGGGAGGAGCTGATTCCGATCCCATTAGGTGGTTTTTCCTCTCTGGCCCTTTGCAGCGCTTTGTGAAGAAGAACTTCCCGCCAGAAAGAGCTCTGCACCTTAATTCCAGTTTCTCTCATTTAACCTTTCCTCTCTAACTATCAATAAGAGGTTTCATGATATTTTTTTTATTATTGATAGAGTGTCAAAATCGTTATATTCATTCATAATAATTAAAAAGGGTTATTATAATTTATAGATGATATTAATTTTTTTATCTGTTCAATGTAGACAGCAAGATTTCGAGTTAATCATGTTAATCTCGTTAATACTTTGAATTCACAAACATTAATGTATTAATAATATAAGCGTCCTCTTAAACATAAAGTACAATAATAAAAATATTAGATAAATAAAATTAAAGAATTAAGTCTATCTGTGATCCAGTGTCCTAATTTAACAAGACACTCCATAACTTAAGTCAAATTCTCTTGATATAAAGCACATTAATATGATATTAAATAATATAAATTTTCAATTCATGATATATATTGTTCAAGTCTTGATAAAAAGTTGATTTTTCACATAGGACTTTTGGCTTTCCCTAATGGGAGGCCAATGAATGCTTGGTACATCATTTGTCTTTTTTTAGAATATTTTAAAATACGAATTTAAGAGCTTTAAAAAAATAGAGATGCGTATTCAATTGCATATCATTTATTATATTCATTAAGAAAGCATCACATGAACATATATCTGCAATATATGYCTATATGTACTAAAAAAGTCAAAATCGATAGAAAGTACTTCACGCATTTTTTTTCTACTCATGGAAAGTTTTAAATGAATTATCACTTTTTTAGTGTCGACTCGTAGAATTGGAAATAAACCAAAATTTATTTGGCTTATTAATCTTTTTTCCTAGTAGAATTAGAGTTTGCTCAAGTTTAAGTTTTGAGTTTCAAAGATCGAACTTAAAAGTAAATCATAATTTTTTATTTATTTTAAGTTCTAATGGAAATAGAGTTTAGGAGTAAAAATTTWTAAGTTTTCAGCATAAATATAAGAACATATCATTTTTATTTGTTCAAAATAACCTTTGAAAAAATATTTTACAATTGAATATTTTTTAATATTTTTTGCAACATACCTCTAACACCAGGTACAACATGCTCTAATTTGTATAGTAACAGAAGAATCAGAGCCTATTTTTACCCCATTTGGGAGTAACTCTCCATGAAGAGTCCATTTAAGTTTCTTTAGATTCTTTTTTCTTTCCTTTTGCAGAATACCTCTAGACTTACTTAAATTTACATTTTCTTTAACTAGATAAATAGTAGTTCTCTGGTTAGTCAAATTTCTTAACAGCAAAAGTTGGCATGACATGGATATCTATCCATAATTCGGATGCTCAAAGAGGAGTTGCCTTGCATTCCAAGTATTAAAATAGAAAGGTAAAAGGAAAAAGTATGATGTTCAAGAACATGCAAGGACCTTTATAGCTGCTTATTTCAWACCTGTCTCGACCCCCCTCCCCTCCCCTTTGCTTCCCTTTCTTTAAGCAAAGGGAACGGACATATATATCTTCAATGGATATCATATCTGAGGCCTTCTAATCTATTAAGACTCTACAAATATAATCCGTAGAATAAGGTGAATTTTGAGTATTAAACATTCATCAGGTCCTTGGAATAATGCTAATCATCAATCCAACATCTCTGTATTAATCTGACTGTAAAAGATATACATTTCTGCTGCCCAAAATATTCCTCTGCACTAAGAACAGACAAGAAACCAAGCTTACTACACACTTGGCCATACAACTACAAGTAGAGCAGATCCTTTCAACTCCAACGGAAAAGCAAGAGAAGGCAAGAGAAGGCACATGCTTTGTTTGACGAAATGCAAGTTGTGGACACCAGTTTTGCTCTCCATCACCAGTGCAATGGATTATGGATCATCTGTTCATCATTCACACGCATCAACATCAGGAACTATGTATACCCCTCTTTACTCAACGATCATGTGAAGCATCAAAGTTGCTCGATTGTTTTCGCTGCATTTGATGATCATGTCCAAATACTGAATTCCATCTTGAGGAAGAAGGCCTTCCATGAAAAACCTAAAGAGATGAGTRTGTGTTTCCCGCATTGCATCCAAACATTGTTCWAACAATTTCCCTTGCTGTACTTTGCTCAAGTCTGCCGCCTCCATGTATGGCAGTAGGTCTCTTTCCTCCTCCTCAAAATGTTCCTTGCATTGTTTCTGATCGTACATTACACATTGAGAAAAAGAACCACATCAATAATCTGGTACTGTTTGATGATGATCCTACTGCTATAACCAATTTTGGTGAAAGATGAGTTAGTTATTTACCTTTAGTGTTTTGAAACGATTAGCAAGACTGGAAAGGGCTTCTTGATATGCAGGACCCCCTGTATCGAGAACACCAATGGATTTAATGTCTTCTTTGATCCCATTCAACACAGGTAGATCTCTGGCGTGTTCTTCTTGTGCAGCTTTGCACAATCCTGCAACATTTCACATATCCARACATCAAGAACTGCAATATCATCCTCCGCACGAGAGTGCGTTATATTATATAGATAGGAATAATTGTGTTCTAATTGCAGCAGTGTTCCTTTGTTTCATAAGAACCACTTCGCATCCTCTACCTAAATTTCACCCTGGAGCTCAAGGGCCTAGACCAAATGGCTAATTTCAAAGGATTTAAAGTCTCAAACTTTGTGCTATGATGCAAGATTTCTCCATTCAAAAACAGTTACAGAAAGAAATCTAAAAMTGTACTACCTTCTCTAGTTCTTGCATCCACCCGGCTAAAAGTGTACTACCTTCTCTAGTTCTTGCCGAATCTAAGAACCCATAGGCTATAAATGAACCAAGTACCTATAGGCTATAAATCAACCAAGTAATCAGTGATTAAATAGTAAAGTCGGTACCTCGATCAGCCTTTTCCAAAATTGGGAAGACAACTTTCTCTTCCATCCGGGCATGCTCTAGCAGCATATCCAACAGCTGCGAGTAACTCCTCCCGAACTTCTTCATCTCCATCCTTGGACTGCCCATCACCGGATCTCCTCTGGTCTTTCCGCCGCGTGAGGATAAGTCYTCCGCCCACCTTGCCATTCTCTCCAAGTGCCAGGTCATGCTCCGGTGCTGCAGAGTCAGCAGCCACACCATTAACGGCGTCGTACCATCATAGCAACCAAATGAACCATTCTTCGGCAACAATGGTGGGTTTGGGAACTTGGAATCCAAGTAGCGCAAAATAGTCTCCACAGAACCAGAAATGACGTCGGAACCGTAGTACAAAACCGGCGATTCGACAATTTCTGAGTGATTAAAGGTCAAAGAAACCGGCTTGTAGAGCAAAGCAAACCGTATATAGAAAGTCGCGGCGTTATTTGGCGGTCCATACAGTTTGACCACTGGTTTGAGGACCGGAGATCCCTTGCTGAATAMCTCGGAAGATTCAGATGGGAAAAATGAGTTAATTTCAGAAGGAAAAAATGGGTTAATCTCTGCAACAGATTTAGTTTGGGTTGTAAAACAATTACCCATTGCTGATAAAGAATCAAGAAAGAGAAAAAATTGAATCTTTTATAGGAAAACGTTGCACTATTCTATCTTTGCAGTGAAATATTCAAGATTTTGAGGATTACACAGAGGAGTTAAGTGCAAGAAATGATAACAAGGAAAGAAAATTAGCAGCAACAGACGGATGGTGGAGCAGAGTTATGACAATTTATCTTACTAGCTAAGATTGCTAAAAGTCGAGTCGAGAGACGGTATAAAAGAACAGTCTTTAACAGAAGTGAGAAAGACGTGCGGAATATCTGAGAGAAATGGTGAAACGAAAATCGGGTTTAGATTTTGGACTTGATATCCCAACTGAAATGATCTAAGAAAGAGGAGAAAAAAGGAGTGCAGATGAGGGTCCTAAGAGGCAATGGTGTATAATAGATATGCACATGGCTGCCTGTATCTTATATACTATTACCAGAGTACAGATTAGAGAGAATTAAAGAGTGCTTGATTTGGAAGGGATAGAATTGTTGGGGAGAAAAGGTGAAAACAGAAGCTTTTCCACGTACTTAGTATTTGTTGTCAGGTCAAGAAAGATGGAAGAAAAAGGGTAAGTCCAGCTTCAGTTTGCTAACCGCTGGTGGCTGCTGATTGCTCTATGGCCCCCCATAACGCTCCTCCTCCGGCTCCGGGAGTCCTGAGACTAGTACATTAGCGGCTGTCGTTGTCATTTTCTATCACGCTATTTTTTCGTTCTATAATTATAGCTATTATCAAATGAGCCATACTTGTAATGAAGATTAAAAGAAATGAGAATATCATCTCATCTCATTATAAGAAAAGAAATAAAATTTATACTCGTTGGATCTGTTTGACTCTCGATTTATAGGAACTCTTTCATGACATTTATAATATTATATAAGAGTAAGATTTACCGACAACAATCTCCTTCGTGAATAAAAGAAATAAAACTTGTACCTTCGTGAGGGTTGAAGTTCAGAGTTCATGACTCTGAACAGTGGC